>OU015745.1:21765856-21782987 GCA_907169655.1 Acomys percivali | reverse complement strand
TTCATTCCAAATTAGAATAATCTAGAATGAATCCCACTTGAAAAAAAATCCCACTTGAGGGGCTGGAGATGGCAGTTACAGAAGTGGGGGTGGGGCTGGGAGGCTGGAACTTTCTCAGGCAGAAGTCTGGCCACTTTTCTGCCTTGAGGGGTTATAAAGTTTACAAAGAGTCCAAAACTTACAGAATCCACTGCGAAAGCAGTAGGCTGAAGCAGGAAAGGTTGCTATCATCACAGACAGCTGCCATGGCTGTGGCAGTAGGCATTCTGAGGCAGGAAAGGCGTCCGGTTCCCATAGCAGTCAGCTGAGGCAGGAATGGTCACCATGGACAGCTCCCGAAGAGACACTGACAGGAGCTATCATTTTATTTCCTTCCTCCACAGCCCAAGGGTTGGAAGGAGGCCATGACTGCCCTGAGGTGGGAAGGAGGATTGACTGGTAGCAAGGCAATTGAAATTTTAGTAGCTTTTGGTGTGGGGGGGTGGGGGGTGGGAGGCAGGGCGAGAGAAGGGACAGTGGACCACTCCGATTCCCTGATGCTGCAAAGGGAGGTGGGGCAGCGGGGCTAAGGTGGCCTGCCTCACGCCTTGTGGGCCTTGGGATTGCCTCATCCAGCTTGGGTCACAGCATGGAGATACTTCTCCATCTCAGAGATGCTGTTGTGGGCTGCCGCTGAGGCAGCAGGCCATCCATCCACGGAGGTGACAGTCTCTCTGCTGAGGCGGCAGTTGCCGCATTGATCTCTCCACAACCACTGAGGCCCTCTGCCCTGGAGCTGGCCGCCAGGGCTCAGCACCACTCCCAAAGTCATCTCCAAGCCTGAGGCAGTGAGCTCTCCACTTCTAAGGCAACAGGTTGCCATGGCTCTAGCCCTACATTCCCCTCTTTATTGTTTAATAAAGATTCAGGGGCTAGAAAGAGGGATCGGGAGGGGAGTCTCATTAACAGCAGACTGCTCCCTTCTGACCTTGAGAGTCAAGGTCTTTGGGTGAAGTCTGGTCAGTGTATAATTCAATATTGCAAGCCTCCGGCTCTGTAGTTAGGGGCCGGTAACCCTGTAATAGCAACTGATTAAAAAATCTGATTAGACAGCCTTTGAATTTGCTGTTGCAAAAATTTAGATAAGAAATTGATGAGGCAGGGTACAATTAGTAGAATTAAGAAAATGAGGAGAAGCAGCGTTTAAAGAGGTGGTATCCAATTCCATACTGGGCTGCCATTGATGCATTGGCTAGAGGCATCTGTCTGTTTCTTATGGTTTTGGAGATCTGTGAGAAATTGTCAGATCTTCTCCTTTACTGTCCTGACTGGTTAACATAGAAGCAACATTCCTCCCTAAGGAAGAGACAAAGGCCACTTCTCTCTGCTGTTATTAAATCTACTCCTCACTGATTTTGTAGTATTACTGCAGCCAGGGAGTCTATCTGGCCTTGGAGGCTAAGGCTGGTTTGAGCCACCTGGTAGAAATCCTGGATAAAGTAGGAGGACAGCTTACGCTAAATAGACACTGAAGCAGTCAGTCCTGCTGTTCCAGTGGACACCAGCAGTTATGCCCAGGACTGCTAGAAATGGTGTGACTTGAATCGCTCCTTTATCATGCTGTGCTAGTGATGGAAACTGGCAAGGGCTCTTCGCCAGGTACCACCTGTAGTTTTGGAAAAAGGAACACCAGGGCACACGTTCCAGATCACGCAGCAGGTAGGCGATGGAATATGTGAGTACCACAGATAAATAAGGCATTGTAAATATATGGAGGGCTGGGTGGTATTACTAATGCTTAGGGTATTATCACAGTCTGCAGACCCCAGGTTGCCCACAAAGTGTGTTCCTGAAGAATTAAAGAAGCTTAGGATACCAAAAAGAGAGATGTGGGAAAAATAAGAGGTGGTGCAGATATTTGGCCTTGTGTACTTAACAAGTGGCAACATGAAACAATCTAGTAAGACAATGGGCAAGGCTACAAAGGGTGGTTGTAAATTTGACCCAAGAGAGACACACAACCAGCAGTCCCCAAAGCGGTGAGGCAGAGCTTTACTCAATAGTTGATATACAAATGTTAATGTCTGAAACAAAAGACCAAATGGCAGGGAAGTGGAATCAATATTATCAAAAACAGATGTGAGGGCCTTTGAGGAGCTTTGGACCACTTCTTCTACCATGTCTATATCTAGGGGTTGAGAGCGTGGGATGTGTACTTCTGTGTTTTTATTGTGCCTGATGGGCGACTGTGGTAAATACTGTAATAAAGTTTACCAGTGACCCCGGTCTCCCATCTGAAGTGCCATGGGTCCTTAATTAGGATGCAAAAGATGCCCAACTTTGTATAAAAGGTAGAACTCCCTTTTGAGTATGTACTATGTCTCCTACAGGACCAATAAGGCAGCCTCCCGTAAGTCTCTGGCCAATGTTGACAGTAAGTTTTAGTTTGATCATAGAGAAAGCAGGCATAAGGGATATGTGTTCTAGAAATGGATTTGGAGTTGTAGGGATAAGTATCTCCTTTTTGCAACCTGTTAGTGAGCAGTTTTCAGACCCCACCAGATGAGTGGTCTGGTTAAACTGCTGAGTATAGGTTTCCTGGACCTCAAATCTCCATCCAAATAGTTCACTACCGATGGTGTGAGCAAGAGGAAGCACTGGAAATGGTACAGCATCACTCAATAGGGTCAAGCTTGGGTTTCAGCAGATGTATGAGGCCTCATTCTTCTGAGACCAAAGGCAGGCTGGTGGACCGTGGTGTCTTCCAAAACTTAAGAGAGCAGGGTCCTGTGGAGGTTGAGATGTAAAAAGGAGGATTGCCTTAGGGTAATAGTATAAATGGCTTGAGACGAGGAAGCTGAATCCAATGAGAAAAGCAATCAAGCTTAGCTGCAGTTGGGGTAGTAAGGATGACCCTGAAGGGACCTGTCCATTTAAGAGAAAGAGGAAGGGGATTTTGATCAGGATAAGAGAGAAGGACCAAGTCCCCAGCGTTGGCTGAGTATAGGGTGTCAGGATGAGGCCGCAGCAAGGGTGGTGGGTAGAAGAAGAAGGAGAAAAATGTTTGGTGAGTCTAGAATCAAGTGGGTGTGGTGAACAAAGAAAATAGAGGCTCCCATTTTGGCTCAAAGGTCCCTTTTCAATAAAGGGATGGGACAGGTTGGCATCACTAGGTGAGTAAAGGGAACAACGTTAAAAATGCAGCTAGTGGTGGGATGATATGAGGTCCATAAGGCTGTCCCTCTACTCTGACAGTAGGGAAACAAGGAGAAGTGGGTCCCAAAATGCCATCAGGGCAGAAAAAGTGGCTCCAGTGTCCAAAAGGAAGGAGATGGGCTGCCCTAATACAGCAATGACTACCTGAGGTTCCCTGTCAGAGACGGTAGTGGTTGGGGCCAAGGGAGCCCGGGCCCCATTAGTTGTCCATGGCCAGACCTTAGAGATTGGCTGGTGGGGCCTTTGGAGCTGATGTCTTCACACCTCAAGGGTCATAAGGACAGTCAATATTTTTCTGTGAGTTCTGGAGATTCAAACCCAGGTCCTAGGACTGAGCTGGAGAGATGACTCAGTGGTTAAGAGCACTCACTGCTCTTCCAAAGGTCCTGAGTTCAATTCCCAGCACCCACATGACGGCTCACACTCTGTCTGATGCCCTCTTCTGGTGTACAGATGTAAATGGAGATAAAGTACGCGTACACATATAATACATAAATAAATTGAGATAAAATAGATTTAAAATTTAAAAAAAAAACCAACTCAGTTCCTCATGCTTCCATAACAAGCACTTTCTCATTAAGCCATCTCCTCAGCCTGCCTGCCTGCCTCTTTTCTTCCTTCCTGCCTTCCTCCCTTTCCCCCTCCCACCCTTTTTTCCTTCCTTCCTGTCTTTCCATCTTTCTTTCATACACTACCTCACCAGGTAGCTCATCCTGGCCTGTGACTTTGTGATGCTCCTGCACCCAACTCCCGAGAGCTAAAACTAGAGGCATGAACCCCTACACTCGCTTGATTTTTTTTTAACTTCTTATTCATCAGCCATAAAGCCTGAATTCATAAACCTGAATGTAGACCTCCTTATACAGACATGATGCCCTCTTGAGAGTTAATAAATATTTCCCATGAATTATTCGCTCGAAGGTGTGCTCTGGGCATTGTCGATATACTAAGATGAGGGGAAACAGCCATCCCTTGAATCTGCTGGTTTAGTTTAGAGCGTGAACCATGAGCTCTTGGATGGAATCCAATTTTACTGCTTAGAGGCTCTGCCTCCTAATGGTGGACATTAAGTGTCACGACCTCCGAGAGTTTCATTAAAAATGAAAGCAATATCTAGCAGGGTCATTGAGAGAAATAAGTAGGTAATGTCTTAGAATTCACTTTGTTGATTTTCCTCTGTAAGCATTCAATAAATTGCTGTTAAACAACTACAGTGTTAAAAAGCAGATGGTGAAACAGGTTCGCTGAGAAAGATCTACCTATTCAAGGTCCCAGCACCCTCAGTTGGTCTCTAAAACAATTGTTCATGGCCAAGGGATGCATACTTAAACTGAGTGAGGCTCTGGATTCCATCCGCAGCCAGTCACTCCCCCACCCCCAATTCCAACAAAACAATGAGACAACAGGGCTGGGGGCATAGCTCATTACAGAGCACTTGCCCAGCATGTTCAAGGCCCTGGTCTTGATGCTGAAAGAAGCTGGCGGGGAATCTGAGAATGTTCTCTGCTGGCCTGTCCAACCTATTGACTTTGTTGTCCTCTACGGACTTCACACACTTGAGAACTGCTAAGTCTAGTTACAAATAAATAAATTATGGGTGGTGGGGGGGAACCCAAACAACTCAGTGCTTTCCACTTAGGACTTGGGCTGTCCTTGGGTCCTTGTGACCCTTGGGTCATGAGCTGCGTGCTTCTGGAATGGGTGTGGTCAGAACGTGGCTTTAGAGATCTCAAGATCTTTTCTTTCATTATTTTTGTCTCTGTTGCTCTACCACCAGGTTACAACTCCATGCCCAGAGTCTAACCTCTTAGTATCAAGCTTGCCAAATGATTGCTTCCACAGTCATGTATATTAAATAACCATGCTAGCTGACTTTCTTTCTTTTCACCCATTTAACTTTCTCATCTGTCCTGAGAGCTCATAGTTTTGCTGCCTGCCTTAGCTTTAGATTTGGTTAATGAGCTTGTATGTCTGAGTGTCTTCTGAGATACTTGCCCAGAAAGCCTTAAGAGAAGCCAGACCCAGAAAGGAACCACTGAAAAAGACCCTCGAAAGTCACTGTCCTCCCTCAGCCCAAGTCATGCTAGTGGTTTCTTGGGTTGTGAGTGCCTAAGGTTGTATGAGTAAAAATCGACCATTGCCTGCCAGGAAACTGATTGATTAAACTAATAAAGCCACCCCTGAATTCAACCCATTAATGGTGAGATGAATGTAACCTTTGCTTCATCTAGCACCATGACATGGAGAATGCAGAATAACCGTTTGAAAACAAGTTACAGATTCCAGGAGAGAAAACTGAAATTTACCAAAATCTTCAATGAGGTTTGATCCAGACCACTGAGAAATAAAACAGTTTTCAGGAGAAAACAGTGAATGTATGTTTTTAGCACACATAGTTTTCAGTACTCTGGTAGGCTACGAAGACAATATGCGTCACAGCCTCCATCCAAACGTCAATAAAAATGTAGAATGAGAAATGACATGTTTTTATATATGTGTGATGTTTTACTAAGTGTAATGGCTTGGATTTTAAATGTCCCCTAAGATATGAATGTTGAATCAGAGCTTCGTCTTCAGCCTGGGCATGTTGGAAGCTGTGGCACCTCCAGGGACTGGGACTTATTAGAAGAACTCAGGACACTGAGTGCGGGTCCTTGTAGGAGCTACTGGGATCTGAGATTTTCTTCTGTTTTCTGGGCTACTGCAAAGTGAGCATCTTTGCTCCGTGCAGGTTGCCCACCATCTCTCTCCTTGTCAGAGATCCAAACACAACAGAGCCAGCTAACCCTGAACCCAAATAAACCTTCTGTCTTGGGGTTCTATTGCTGAGAAAAGACACCATGACCACAGCAACTCTTTTTTTTTAATTTTTTTATTAATTTATTCATATTACATCTCAATGGTTGTCCCATCCCTTGTATCCTCCCATTCCTCCCTCCCTCCCATTTTCCCCTTATTCCCCTCCCCTATGACTGTGACTGAGGGGGACCTCCTCCCCCTGTATATGCTCATAGGGTATCAAGTCTTATAAAGGAGAACACTTAACTGCAGCTGGCTTACAGTTTCAGAGGTTTAGTCCATTGTCATCATGGTGGGAACATGGCAGCCCGCAGGCAGACATGGTGCTGGAGAAGGAGCTGAGAGTTCTACATCTTGATCCTCAGGTAGTAGGAAGAGACAATGTGTCAAACTGGGCATAGCTTGAGCATATATAAGACCTCAAGCCTGCCTCCACATTGACACACTTCCTTTAACAAAGCCACACCTCCTTATCGTGCCATTGCTTATGAGCCAAGCCTTTAAATATACGAGTCTATGTGGTGCCACAGCTTCTCTCCTTGAAAGCCAATTTTATCAGCTATTGTCATGCCAACATAAATCAAGCATACTAAGATTTAAGATTATTGCTTGTTTGTTTTATTAGATTTTTTTGTTGGTGGTGGGGTTTTTTTTTTGTTTGGTTGGTTTGGTTTTTTTGTTTGTTTGTTTTTTGAGATAGGATCTACCTATGGAATCTAGGTTGGCTTTCAATATTGTATAGCTCAGGATGGCCTTGAACTATCAATCTTCTCATCTCAGCTTCATGAATTCTGATATTACTTGCATGACCACTAAATCATATTTATTTAATAATTTGAGCCAACCAACCTTGACTTGTTGGGATTAGAAATGAGATACTTGTGCTGGCTTAGTTATTTTGTTTGTTTGTCAACTTGACACAAGCTAGACTCATTTGAGAGAAAGGAAGAACCTTAATAGGAAAAAAGAAAAAAGAAAAGTAAAGAAAAAAAATGCCTCTGTAAGATTGAGCTTGGACAAGCCTATGGAGAATTTTCTTGTTTACAGATTGATGTGGGAGGGCCCAGAGCATTGCAGCTGGTGCTACCCCTATGCATTGTGAGGTCTCAGGCTAAGACCTAACGCACATAGTCCTGGAGTACATAACATCACAAAATGAGTAAAGGCAGGCGGAGCAAGCCAATAATCTTCACTCCTCCGTGGCTTCTGCTTCACTTCCTGCCTTGAGTTCCTGCCCTGACCTTTTCAGTGTTAGACTGTGGTATGAAACTACAAGCTGAAACAAACTCTTTCCTCCTCAAGTTGTTGTTGTTTGTTTTGTTTCAAATCACAGCAATAAAAACCCTAACAAAGATAGTGCTGCTCTCATTTGGCCCAGTGAATCATTCTTTAAAATAGCTCAGTGTAGGACTTCTAGCAGAGTTCGTGGGGCTCAAGTACCTGCAATAAAAGTGAGAAATAAGTGTTAGTTAAGGACCAGTTAGTAAGCAATGAGGAAACTTATTGGAGACTAAAACTCTGGGAAAGAATTGTATTAAGTTTGTCTCTTGGGCCGGGCACGGTGGCCCACACTTTTAAACCCAGCACTTGGGAGGCAGAGGCAGGTGGATCGCTATGAGTTTGAGGCCAGCCTGGTCTAGGAAAAAGTGAGTCTAGGACAGGCAATGCTACACAGAGAAACTGTCTCAAAACACCAAAAAAAAACCAGTTTGTCTCTTATAACGTGTAAGGCAGCCGCATTGTACTTTATGATCATACAAGTCTAGACAAAAGTAAGAAATATAATTTTAGGCTCATGTGGCTGGAGTTGACAAGAAAGAAAAGAGCTTAGACTAATTCAGTTCGTTTTGTTTTGATCTTGTTTAGTTTGGACTTGATTTCTCAAGATAAGATCTCATAGCGTCAAATTCATGATACCCATGCCTCTAGCTCCCTAGTGCTAGAATTTCAACTGTACAACCCCATGGCTATCTGCCAGGTGAGTTTTAGTCAGAACAAAAAGGGGTTAATACCATATATTTGGAGACTTGTAGGCAACTGTAGAGAAGGACTTAAGGAATAAAGTTTAATTAGACTGCAGCCTTGTGGTAAGATGAAATCATAGTGCAATCATCATGCTGCTTGTTGTAACCACATAATGGGTTCATACATTGCTCAACAGATCCTTTCACTTAGACACTTAGATAAAATGGCTTAAGGCATAGCTCTTCCACACAGCTTAATAAGCCTGACATGCCCATAATTAAATTGAGGAAGAGGTAAGTGGTGAAAGAAATATGGATGCAACTATTGGCACACAGGCCTAAGAGGAATAATATAGATATTTTGAAGTTATCAGCCTAGATTAAAAAATCAAGACTAAAAAATGACTGTTGCATTCTTAATCTTCTATAGTACAAAAACTGTTCGGAAGCCCAGTTCCCAGTCACAGATCAGCATGACACCTTAAAATAGCATACGGGCTATTTTGGTCTGAGGACAGTTGAGGAAAAGCAAGCAAAGGACAACCCCTTCTGTTATCATTAAAAATAAGATGCCTTGCAACAAATTTTTTTATGGAGATTTATTTGGGGGAAGAGGAGGGGAGAGGAGTTAGGGCCTGAGTGGGCCATGAGGATGGAGAGACAGAGACAGAGAGAGAGAGTGGGGGAGAGAGAGAGAGGGAAAGGGAATGTCCCTTAGAGAGAGTGTGCCAGAGAGAGATGAGGTGGTGGGTTTGTCCTTTTTATCTTGGGCCCCTGGCAGCTGGGGTGGCAGATGATGATGTCAGAGGTTGCTGAGCAACCTAGAGGCAGGCTAGTGAAGCTACCTATATCCTAATATCTGACACCCTCCCGCCAAGATAACAGAGCATCAGTTCCTGTGAAGGCTGCCTCTTTCCTATAGCAGGGAGGGAAGAGTAGCCCTTATCACCAGAGATGAACAAGCAGGATAGTCAACATGACAAGACTCACAAACAACCAAAACTACAGAGAAGGTGTTATAAGAAAGAGCTACACACAAAAAGTTAATGAAACATTGTGTATCGTCCAAATTAACTGATTTTTTTTTTTTTTTTTTTTTTTTTTAAATCTCATGGTGCCAAGTCTTAGCATGAAGTGGAGTATTGACTCATTCTCTTTGATGGTGGTAGTGTAAGAGTTTGGCATTTTTCTAGCCAAACCAGATTCAAATATCTGGTCCAGCCAATGGAATAAGACCACATGAACAGTGAGAATAATGTATAGTGACACCTGACGATATGAGTGAATATTAAAGTGAGTCACAAAAAAATAAAGCCCAATACAAAAAGAAATAATGCTAGAGTGTTGTTCAGTGGTTGTTACTCTCATGCATGCTCAAGGGCCTTGATTCAGTCCCTGTAGAGAACACACGAAATCAAAGAATGCATATCATCTATTGACACCAAGTTCAAAACCATACCAATCTTCCATATTTGGAAACACAAATGTGGAAACTATAACTATATAGGAACCAAGGACACAGCTCTGGGCAATGTCACAATAGTGGTTACCTTTGGGAGCTGGGGAGGGCTTTCTTTTCCACATCATGCACCCCAATCCAATCCCACTCCTCTCCAGGTCACTTTGTATCTACCCTTTTCTCTTACAACCTCTTCCTCAAAAGAAAACAAACAACAAACAAACAAAACAAGAAAAAAGTAAACAAAACAAAGCATTAAAAAAAAAAATCTCGTCATGATAGCTGCAGCTTTGGATCTGCAGGATCAGCCCTTTCACATGCTCTTGCAGTTTATAGACGAGATGGATTTTGGGGTGCACCAACTCAAAGCCCTGGATCTGCACCTGGGTGGTAGCCTAGTTGGTGAGCCTGCCAGCTCTCCTACACCTGCACCACCAGGGCAAACTCTCCAGCACTGCTCTGGCTAGCTCACCCAACTCCACAGCCAGCAAAGGGCAGGGGTGGGTCTTCCACTCTGGGCCAGTTCTCTGGAGCCCATGCCACCAAGGCCAACTCTACTGTGCTGGCAAGGTACAGGGTCCGCTTTCCCAAGGGCTGCAGCTGGTGAGGGACAGGGCCATTTCTCCCTCTTCTCATAAGCCAGGGACCAGCTCCTCCAACTGCCTCAGGTGGCAAGGGGCAAGGGAAGGGAGGTTGGGGAGGGGCATTTATGGATGAGATACACAGAGGTCTGGGTCACATGCCATCTCTATAGATGTAAGGAGCAGTTTTGCAAATCAATGTTCAGGTACTCTTTCTTTGATAAAGTGAACTCTGGGTACCAGTGTTAGAGCCCTAGTTGTGAGTAATGTCTGCTTATTACCTACATTTATTGGCAAAGGCTAGTTAGACTATGGGCATTTTCTTTTTTCTTTTGCTTTGTTTTTGTTTTTATTTTTTTCGAGACAGGGTTTCAGGGTTTCTCTGTGTAGCCTTGGCTGTCCTGGACTCACTTTGTAGGCCAGGCTGGCCTCAAACTCACAGCAATTGGCCTACCTCTGCCTCCCGAGTGCTGGGATTAAAGATGTGCACCACCACGCCCGGCTCCGACTATGGGCATTTTCATAGACCACAATAGAAAGGGAAAGAGGGAACCAAATACATAGCTGTTTGTATGACATCTTTTTTAAAAAATGATTTATTCATTTATGTAGGAGTGCTCTGCCTGAGTGTACATCTGCAACGCCAGAAGAGGGCATCAGATCTCATTATAGATGGTTGTGAACCACCATGTGGTTGCTGGCACTCGAACTCAGCACCTCTGGAAGAATAGTGTTTAAATTTTTCTGTTTTGCTTTGTTTGTTTTTTCTTTTTCATTTTTCAAGGCAGGGTTTCTCTGTGCATCCCTGGCTGTCCTGGAACCCATTCTGTAGACCAAGTTGGTCTTAAACTCAAGAGATCTGTTTGTCTCTGCCTCCTGAGTCCTGGAACTCAAGGCGTGCGCCACCATACTCTGCTTATTCTTTGATGTTTTGACAGAACTGTGGGTGTCAGTTAAGTCCACTTGTGCAATTTAACTGCAGTGCTTCCTTGTTCCCTTTTCACACTTTTTTTGGGGGGCGGGGGATGTTTTGAGACAGGGTTTCTCTGTGTAGCCTTGGCTGTCCTGGACTTGCTTTGTTGACTAGGTTGGCCTCAAACTCAGTGATTCCCTTGCCTCTGCCTCCCGAGTACTGGGATTAAAGGCGTGCACCACCACCACCCAGCCCTTTTCATACATTTGATCTGTTTGACGATGACAGTGTAGCACTTAACTCACCAGCTATTACTGTGTTGGCATTAATATGTGATTTTAAACCTAGTTGTCATTGCCCTATGAAGTTGGATGAGCCTATATTCAGATCATATATATTTAGAATTATAATGTACTCTTGATAATTGTCCCCTGATAGCAGCATCGGTTCGTTTCCTGGTTCTGTGTTTCTTGAGGCAGTTTTCTTTTTTTTTGGTTTTTGTTTGTTTGTTTGTTTTGAGTCAGGGTTTCTCTGTGTAGCCTTGGCTTTCCTGGACTCATTTTGTAGACCAGGCTGACCTCAAACTCACAGAGCTCTGCCTGCCTCTGCCTCCCCAGTGCTGGGATTAAAGGCATGTGCCACCACTGCTCAGCAAGATTCTGTTTTCTAAACCACTAATCTGGTCTGTGTCTTTTCATGGGTAAATTGAGAACGTTTATATTCAGAGTTATTATTGAAAGATGTGCATTGCTTCTTGTCATTTTGTTCACTCTGTAGTATTTGGGGCTTTCTTAGTCCTCTTTTGTTTAATGAGTGTCTTCAAATCGTTTGAGTTTTTCCTGCTATTGTCTCTTGAGTGTATTTCTCTTTATACGGTAATATTTTTTCCAATATTGTCTATAGGGCTTGCTTGGAGGTTATAAATTTCATTAGCCTGATTTTATCATGAAAACTTTTCCTTTCACTGTCCATTTTGACAGATAATAGTTCCCTGGGTATATTAGATTGAGTTTGCAATTGTGATTTTCCAGAGTTTAAAAGACATCAGCCTAAGACTTTGTTGTTTACATGGTATAAATTAAAAAGTCAGCAATTATTCTGATGGGCATGCCTTTGTCTCTAACTTGGTCCTTCGCTTAGCTTTCAATATAATTACCACGTTCATTTCCCTGTACATTTAGTGTTTTAAGTAAAATATGGCATAAACGTTTTCTATTCTGGTCCTGTCTGTTTGGTGTTTTGTGTGTTTCTTATATCTGAATGAGTTTCTCTTTCCTTGTAGTTGGGAAATTTTTAATATGATTTTATATTTTTACTAATATGATTTTTTATGCATTTCATATCAATGTCTTCTCCTACTTGTATATCTATAGCTTGTATGTTTTGCTTTTTCATAGGGTTCCAAAGTTCTTACATGTTCCATTGACACATTTTTAAATTTATGATTGACCCTAACTGAGTCATTCAACTCCTGTGTTTTGTCTTTATACACTGATATTTTTTTCTTCTACATGATCTACTCTATTGGGAAGGCTTTCCATTGAACTTTTCATTTGACTTGTTGGGTTTTTTTTTCCATTTCTTTAATTAATTAATTAATTAATTTTTACATGTGCATTTATGTTATTACACATATATACAATAAACTATATACAACAAGAAGAATGACAAAATGATCAGGAATTATATAAATGCTACATTCATAGTGTTTTGCCTATTTGTATTTGGCAGCCTTGAAGAAAACATGTTTTCTATCTGAAGGTAAATCAATATCTATCATATCTAATCTTTATCAACTTAAAACATCTATCACACCTAAAAATATCTTAACCCCTACGTAACTAAGCTTAATTGTAAAACTAAACTATCTCGTCTTAAACCCCATCAGAGACTTGAGAAGGAATAAAATTAATTACCTGAGTAAATAGGAAGTTCAGGTTGGCAGCTTCCATAATGAAAAAAAAAAAAAAAAAGAAAAAGAAACAACAGAGACAGTTTGCTGCCTGAACAATCCCCAAAACTAAAATGTAGGAGCATCATCTTCAGCCTTCTGGCTCAGTATATCTGACAGACATATTTCTGTTGCAGGAACTATTGAGGACTTGCTTACCCTGTCTTAGCAGAGTTTGGCCATCAACTCTGCCTGCATTAATGCTTGCCCATTTTTAGGCAGAATTTTGTCTGTGGCTGAAATGAGGACATTTTGCCCAGTGGCTGTTTTACCACATTTGAAGCCAACTCCATAAGGAGGTTCTTTGATGCTCATCATCTTCTTTGAGGCATGCTGGGTGTTGCCAGGAGCTAACCTGTCTCATTATCAAAGAATCTCTAAAATAATAACTGGGCTGGAGAGATGGCTCAGTGGTTAAGAGCACTGGCTGCTCTCCCAGAGGTCCTGAATTCAATTCCCAGCAACTACATGGTGGCTTACATGATATAATGCCCTCTTTTGGCATACAGGTGTACATGCAAATAGAGCCCTCATATACAATAAATAAAGAAAATCTTTTTTAAAAATAAAATAATAACATCATCTTTAAATGCCATATTCTGTATTCTCTGAAGTTTTTGAAGACCTTATCTATTTTACCTTACCTAACCATAGAAACATATCTATCTGTTAAACCTAGGATGCAAATAAATAAATAAACCTAGGATGCATATTCTTGTGATAAAAATAGACTGGTAATTGACATGACTATGATTTGACCAACTAACAATTAACCTGTATTACTTAATTATCCTAAACAGCCTGCTATAGCCCTTTCAAAGCACTGAAAGTAAACCTTGTATTACAGTTGAGCTGTATGGGTACAACACCACATATTAGAGTAGAAGTACATATAATATGTGTGAAGAATAATCTTACATTTGCATTCTATACCAATGTTTCTGTCCTCCATCAGAACAGGACAGCTTTGAAAAAAGTGTCCGAGCCCAACTGGTCCAACATTTCAGACTGTCCAACACAGAACTTCTGTTAAGCCTGGAATTTCTCAACATTTAGAAACTGGACCACAAATGCTATTCCTAGCTTGTTTAACCCTTCTTCCCAATTTTATTTTTTATTTTTTATTTTTTTATTTTTTTTATTTTTTGGTTTTTCGAGTCAGGGTCTCTCTGTGTAGCCTTGGCTGTCCTAGACTCGCTTTGTAGACCAGGCTGGCCTCAAACTCACAGCGATCCGCCTCCCGAGTGCTGGGATTAAAGGCATGCGCCACCACCGCCCGGCTCTTCTCAATTTTATTTGGGCTCTTACAAAGGTATTATTCATCCCAAATCAGCTGGGAGAAACCTTAAGAGAACAACGTCCCCAGCACTCGGCAGACAGAGGCAGGTGGATCCCTATGAGATCAAGGCCAGCCTGGTCTACAAAGTGAGTCCAGGACAGCCAAGGCTACACAGAGAAACCCTGTCTCAAAAAACCAAAAAATGAAAAATAAAAGAGAGAATAATGCCCCATTTCCCTTAAGGGGAGCTGGGTAGGTTTTTGGTTGCTGTCTTGGGCTATAGATGTTTATTTTCTTTTTTGTTGCTGTTTTTTGTTTTGGTTTGGTTTTTTGTTTGTTGTTTGTTTGTTTGTTTGTTTTTAGGGACAAGCTTTCTCTGTGTAGCCTTGACTGTCCTGGACTCACTTTGTAGACCAGGCTGATGTCGAACTCACTAGATGTTTATTTTCATTGGGAGTTGGTTATAAGTTATTATTGGTCTTATGCAGAGAGGAAACAAGGTTGGACTCAGGGATATCTCTCTTTTCCTTTATCTTTCTTTCTCAGGTATGGAGATAGGGGTGGAAAAGAAAGAAAGAGGAATATAGAAATATCTAGGAATGATAAGACAAAAAGTAGCTTGTTGAATCTATTCCTCAACTGAAGGCCTTAATTGTTACTGACAAGATTATCTTTAATTCATTGGTATAGAACTTTGTATATTGATGCAAAATAAGTTTAATTTGGATACATTGGTTTTGTTTGTTTGTTTTTTCATTTCATGATTTTGGTTTAGGTTTCTTCGGTTGCCTTACTCATGACTACATGGCTTGGTCCTATAACCCAGACTAGAAGTGTCAAAGGAATAAAGGACAGACACTTGAATAGAAAAGTTGGGGTCAGGTGGCTTGTGCACACTCCATTGGAATGGTACTTATCGCCAACAGAAGCCAGAACCTCAGTGTGTTTATTGTGTAAAGCACAGAGGGAGGAGTCATCTGGTCTCAGTCGGAGTTCTCTTAAGCCAGTTTCTCAGACTATAAACATCTGGGACAAGGAAGTTTCAGTTGGTAGTTTTTGTATACACTAGTCTCTTCTTGTACTCAGCTCCTGAGGAAAGCTTTGCCATCCCTCTGAGCCTCGCCCAGGAAAGGCTCTGCTACTCCCATGGTGCTGGTGTATTGGGGTCCTTGTATCACCCATGTCAGCGACACAAATTCACTCAGGATTTCACTCAAGTCTTCCTCCTCTCTCTATACTTAATATTTCTATCTCATTTTTTTTTAGTTTTATTTTCATATTGTAGATTAACTTTGATGTTTCATTCAGTTATCTTGTGTTCTCTTAGAAATCAGTCATGTCTTTCTTGAGTTGCTTGATCATACTTATAGTCATAAATTCTGCATCTGGAAGCTTGCCTTAGTTTTCATGAGGATTGCTACTGTGGGATTGGTAATTTGGAGAGGAGCAAAGTTGTCTTGGTTCTTCGAGTTACTTTTGTCTCTGCACAGGGATCTGTCTGTCTAGGGCTAGCTAGTTGGCTAAGGCATGGTTTGTTGTTTTTGGTTTTGTTTTTTATTTCCCCCTCCTATTCAAGTTGAACATGTTTGCAGTGTTCAGCATAGATGGGGTTGTGGTAATATTTTTGTCTGTCACATTGATGTTCCAGGTACTAGCTCCAATCTGTCCCTATGGGTTGAGCATTCTACAGCAGCTGTCACTGTCTATCTAATCCACTCTGATAGCAGATGGGAGGTTGCTACTGTCAGAAATAATCTTAGTGTCGCACAAAGGAACGCCCAAACACACTGAAAATACCTCAGCAAGACCAAGCTTTACTGTTGGTCAAGAGGGTGCACTCCAAACACAGTGAGAACAATAAGCAAGCACACCTAGGCAGGAACTGTGCTTGGTTTTTATTCTAATGCAGGAGGTGACTCTGCTTTGTCCCTCTAGGTTGGGATCTGACCTCACAGTCTTTCAAGGCTGGATAGTTTAAAAACAATCAGTTCAAAGGAATGGTCACTGAAGTTCAGAGAATGCACCAGGGCCTTTGTGCAAACAAAAGCTTTACAGGGTGGAGGGGGCATGAAGACATTTGCATAAAGGTTTTATGACAGGGGGTAAATTCCTCGTCTTAAAAGTTCTACAGTGTTTAACAGAAAAGGCAAATAGTTAATGTTTCTTACACTACAAAACAGACACTTGTAAAGTACCAATTGTTTTAAAGAGTTAAAGGAATCGGATAGTGCTGTGTTTAATAATTTAAAAAAATAAGAAAGTAAGATGCCAGACAACAGATATAATGGAGAAGTTTTATTGTATAAGCATGGGGAGAAAAGTAAAGGGGGGAGAAGTCCCACAGAAAGAGACAGATAGAGGGAGAGAGGAAGAGAGAGGTGAGAGAGATGAGAGAGAAAGGGGGTGAGAGAGAGGGGCCATGTGAGTCTGTCGTTTTATATATTGGGCAGGGCCACGCCCCTGTGGCAAGTAGGCAATGACATCATAGGTAGGCAGACTGAAGCAGAATCCTAACACTGTCTATTTTAATATGTTAATATGAATGGGAAGTAAAGAGAAGAAGCAAGTAAACATGGTGAGAACAGAAATAAGTATGAAGTTGTTAGACGGGAAGGAGAGGAGCGGGATGGACACAGGAGGGAGGATAACTGAGCCAGCTGGGGTGGGGGGAGGGAATAGGATGGGTAAGTGGGGCTAATGGTAGACTAAAAAAAAGGGGTAGAGATAAGTATCTAGATTTCGTAAAATAGGTCAACTGTAACAGTTAGAGGAATAGTGTTAGGATTCTGCTTCAGTCGGCCTACCTGTGATGTCATTGCTTACCTGCTACAGGGGTGTGGCCATGCCCAGGGCCATATAAAAGGACAAACCCTCCTTGTGGTCTTTCTCTACCACCACCCCTCCTCTACCTCTTAACTCTTTCTGTGTCTCTGTCTCTATCCTTCTCTCTCTCTCTCTCTCTCTCTCTCTCTCTCTCTCTCTCTCTCTCT
>OU015745.1:21748211-21765846 GCA_907169655.1 Acomys percivali | reverse complement strand
TCTCTCTC
This sequence comes from Acomys percivali, assembly GCA_907169655.1. Taxonomy (NCBI): domain Eukaryota; kingdom Metazoa; phylum Chordata; class Mammalia; order Rodentia; family Muridae; genus Acomys; species Acomys percivali. The sequence continues at coordinate 21,765,838 of OU015745.1, read as the reverse complement.
TCTCTCTCTCTCTCTCTCTCTCTCTCTCTCTCTCTCTCTCTTTCTCTCTCTGGAGTACACCTCTCCCCTTTCCTTCTCTCCCCAAACCCAAATAGGGCATGGGGAAAGAGAAAGGAAGAAAAAAAAGGAGAGAAAGTAAAAGGCACGAGGCATTGGGGGACCTCTACTGCAAAGATACTATATAACAAGAAAGAGCTTCAGAGAGAAAGGAGCTGGGTGGGGTATGTGCAAGGTGTTGAGATTACTGGCCTGAAGGTACTTTTCATCTCCTTAGCTGATCTGTTGCCTTCTTCCTCTGCTCTTGATCTAGGGTTGACCCAGCTCCCCATTGTTGGTTCTGTAAGCTTCGGCTAGCTGAGGAAAACACCATCCATGCCACAACTGCTGCATTCTCACAGGATCTGCAGTACCTCAAACACTGTTAGAGTCACTGCTTAGCTCCCACAGCACCTCCTTTCCCAATTGTTATGCTGATGGTGCCTGTGGTAGTGCTGATCCCACTGGGTAATCACAGGTTTTGAGCAGAATTCGAAGTGAGATTTATTAAATACTGGCCAGGACGATGGACATTGGCCAGGTCCATACCTGGGATTTCCAGAGTATTACACCACATTACATTAGTCAGAGGCTTATAACAGCAAAACCCACAAGGCTATGTACTTCCTGCCTTTGTCCAATCAGGGCCAAGCATACATCATGATGTACTTCCTGCTTATGTATCTCTGCCTACATGTGATCAAGCATGTCCTACAACAAAGCATGTTTATAGAAGCAAAACCTGTGGCTTTTTATCTTCCATGAATGAAGGTCTCCAGCATTCCAGGAAGTTACCTGCTCTTGGGCAAGTGGGGCTTACGCGGTCAAGGTATTTTTATTTCATAGATCTCTTAAGCACAGTAACGTAAACTGAAAACATAACTTTAGCCATCACAGTAGCTATCTCTGCCAATCCCTTCTATGAAATCTCTGCTAGGACTAACTTTTGTGGATTTCCTGGTGGGAGTCTTTTAGCCAGGTTGGTTGTGGATGCTGAAGTAAGACCAGTCCGATGGTGCAGAAAGTTCTGGAGTCTGATGGTAGATGAGGGTTTTTGAAGACTGGAGAAGTAGTTGGTGAAGTGATAAAATATATCAGCTCCCTTCGTTTCCCAGACTTCAATCAGCCCCTTCATTCTGATGTGGCTTCTGGTCTCTGTACCCCCAGCTGGCCTGGAACTCACTATGTAGTCAAGCTGGCTCAAAGCTCAGCTCACCCTCCACTCTCTGCCTCTCAAATGTACCATTGGCTCTTACATACATAATTTTATTTCATTCTTAGCGCTGCTCTTTGAGGTAAATTGGACTGTAGGTAGGCTAGACTCTTTACTCAAAATTTCTTCGCTAGGAAGTTATAGAGCTATTTGCATGTGGGCGCATTGTGACTTGAATGTGAGATGTTCCCAGAGACTCATGTGTGAAGATCTCATCATCTTTAGGAGGTAAAAGCTCACTGGAGAATGTGGGTCCCTGGGAGGAGGGTGTAGTGTGTGGGCCCCAGGGAGGGAGCTGGGGTTTTACAGCCAGGCCCCACTTCCTGTTCACCTCTATGCCTTCTGAGCTACCTACAGACATGACCTAGTTTTAATTTGTATTTTTGAGATGAGGGTTCACTGGGTTGCCCGGGCTGACCTCTGAACTCTCTGTGTAAGCCTCAAAGTTGCTCGTCTTGCCTCAGCCTCCTGAGTAGCTGAGATTGGTGCCATATGATATGGCATTAGCTTAGACTATCACTCTCTAGCCTCAACGCAAGCCTAATAGGGCTTCACTCAGCCAGTATTCCTTACTGCTTTGACATGCACACTATCTTCGGGGTCATCCGATCAAACTTTTTAATGTAAGGTCCCTCTGAGCCTTTTGAGCACTTCTTCAATTGTCTGTCGCAGCACTCCATACTATAGTTTCTGTTCCTTTTAGCAAGACACACAGCGGCCAGTGGAAGAATAGGGGGCATATGCTTGAGGAACCATGTGCTGTCTTGAAGGTAGAAAAAAAATGCTGCCTGATGGAAGAAAGGAACAGACTCTTTAAGGCCCTGAGACTGCAGGATAAGCTGGCTATTCACACACTTTGAATGCATAATGGGTCCTTACAGCCCGACCCCAGGGTCGACCAGATGTCTGGCTGCTAGAAAGCCAACCCTCCACAAGATGAAAGCTTGAATCTCATCTTCAGCTTTTCTGACACCTTGGCTACAGAAGTTGACTCTTTTCATCCCTTCCTGGAAGCATCTGGCTTTCGTATATAACAGGGCTCCTATTTAACGACGTCCATCCACCCACAGTGACCAGGTCCTCTTCAGCAGCTGGTCACTTGGTAATGTAGCCCCCAAAGCACAGTTCAGAGTCTGTTTCCTTGAACCACTCTGCCTGTACAGTCCCTGATCAGGTTGTTAAGGAAACAGAGTCTGAGATACAGATTTGGATACAGCAAGTGTATTTTCCTAGATCAGCAGCACAGGGAAATGAAGAAAGCAGGTTTGGGTAGAGAAAGAGAAGGGGCAGGGCGCCGCAATTACATACATACGGCAAATATTGCAGAGTCCCAGGAGCTGAGATGTTTGTGAACAATGGTGCCAAATTGAGGCAAGAAGTTAGAACCTTTATCTTCCTACATTAACCAGTTGTTGATTATGGGGTATCCTTGTCAAGGGGGGACAATAGCTAGCAGGGGCTCTACTGCAACTCATCAACTGTTAACAGTCCTGGCAATCAAAGGATTAAGTGTTTCTGTCCTGATAGCGAGTGGTTCTGGATGGTGTGTCCCAGAGCCCACCACGTTTTCATTATTCAAAGACTACAAGACTGTTTAGCTAGATGGTATAAAAGAAACCAAGGGAAAAAATCAGCACAGGGAGTGAATTTGGCAAGGCTTGATATACTTAAGAGCCAAATATAAAACAAATGTAAAAATAAGTGTGAGTGCTGACACCACTTATGACAACATCAAAGTGATCAAATGCCTAGAAGTAATTTTACCGTAAGATGTGTGACACCCTGACATTGAAAAGCACAAACACCACTGAGATAAGCCGAGGCTTACCTGAGCACCCTCTGAAATGAAAATTTTTATTTCATATTATATTGTAAAGATGCCAATCATTTTCAGATCTGTACCTTGAAAGTTATCCTCCCAAATTCCCACCAGGGTTTTTGGAGGAAATTAAACTGAATCAAATTCATATGGAATTTCCAACTACCGGAGTAAGCTAGGCTCTCTTAAAGAAGAATCATACAATTTGGGCAGACAAGATGGTGCAGCAGGTGAGGGTATGTGCTGTCATCCCTGATGACCTGAGTTTAATCCCCGAGACCCACATAGTAGAAGGAAAGAAACCACTCTTACAAACTGTCCTGTGACATACATGCTTGTACTATAGCATTCAAATGTGGGTGCGTGCACACACACACACAAATTATAAAAATTGTAATAAACTAATGCTTTTGTTTATGTTTAAATTATTGATACCAATCAATGGAAACACTAAAGTCAATAAATAAATATGTAAGCGGTTCCCCTATTTATTATAAAAGTCACACCCCATGTACCAGGGAAAGGATGGCATTTCCGTCCATGATGATCAGTGAGTTGGATAGCCACACAGGAAAGCAAGGCACCATAAACTTACCTCACAGCACATGGAAAATTCAACTTTAAACTGCCTGTCTAAATGTGGAATCCAACACACAGCACATTCCTCAATGACAACACTATTTCACACACTCGATAACTGATGATATTAGAATATTTCTTTTCTCCTACCAGAAGCCCTAAAAATATAAGAATGAGGAGATTTTGTGACTATTTAAGATGGACTCTGGCCAGTCGTGACACTGACCTGTAATCCCAGCACTCAGGACACAGAGGCAAGTGACTCCGTGAGTTCAAATTCAGCCTGGCCTACAAAGAGTTCCAGGCCATCGAGGACTACATGGTGAGACCCTGTCTCAAAAAAAGTAATGAATTCTGGCCACATAATTTTGTCTCTGTGTCCCTGTGTGTGTGTGTGTGTGTGTGTGTGTGTGTGTGTGTGTGTGTGTGTGTGTGTGAGCACGAGAGAGAGCGCGAGTGTCTGTCTGTGTGTGTCTGTGTGTGTATGCATGTGTGTGTGTTTGTGTGTGTGTGTCTGTGTGCATTTCTCTCTCTCTCTCTCTCTCTCTCTCTCTCTCTCTCTCTCTCTCTCTCTTTCTCTCGGGCATTGGTTAACTGGGGACAGAATGCAGGATTTCAGACGTGTTAAATAAGCACTCTGCTAATGAATTACATTGTCACACTCAACACAGCCTCTTAATTAGACTCTCTGACTCTGCATCTTGTTTGTTTGTTTGTTTGTTTGTTTGTTTGTTAGAGACAGGGTTTCTCTGTGTAGCCCTGGCTGTCCTGAAACTCACTCTGTAAACCAGCCTGTCTTTGAATTCAGAGATCCACTTGCCTCTGCTTCTGCCACTTAAGAGCTGGGATTAAAGGTGTATGCCACCACTTCTTGGATGACACTGTATCTTTAACATGATTTTTTTTTAGGTTTTATTTTTAAAGTTTTTCAAGACAGGGTTTCTCTGTGTAGCCCTGGCTGTCCCGGAATCACTCTTTATACCAGGCTGGCCTTGAACTCACAGAGATCCTCCTGCCTCTGCCTCTTGAGTGCTCTTCTAGCCAGGCTACCACTGCCTGCCTAGAAATTTCATTAGAAGGCTGAAGGAAGACAGGAAACCATCTTATACGTTTTTATTAAAGGATAATCTATCTGTGAGCAGAAACTTAGGTATCTGCTTTTGAAACCTCAAATCTACCTCCAGCGACATTGCACCTTCTAAACCAGCTCAAACAGCGCTACCAGCTGGCACCAAGTATTTAAACATCTGAGCCTTTGGGGATGTTTTCATTAAAGCCACCCCAGCATCAAAACCAAACCAAAGCTAGAAGACACACAGAACCAGATACCCTGATAGCCTTTCAAAAGGTCTATTTTTAGCCTGTTCTCGTTTTAAGTCCCATCTTCCCCAAATTTAACCTGTAGGACACAGGCTTATCTTCCTCACACCACGGAGCGTCACCTCTCTCTCTCTCTCTCTCTCTCTCTCTCTCTCTCTCTCTCTGAGTCCTAGGGATGGATAAAAGAATAGCTGAGCCATTTCTCTCCCACTTCCTTGTGGTGTCTCATGTGCAAGAGTATTCCTACCCGTCGCTCCGTGAGTAGAGTCTGAGGTTCGGCCGGCCATACTCATCGGCTACCCATCCACTGGCCAATCAGGGAATCCAACTGCGCTCTGCTTCCGGAGGCAAGAAGTGCTCACAGTGTCGCAGAGGGTTAACTTAGTGTCCTTCCAGGTTCTATTCTGAAAAGCAAGCAAGCAAATAAACAGCAGCAGTCACGAAGTTCTTACTTACCTACCGAGGAGTGACTCTCCTAAGACCTAGGACCCATGTCGTGTCAGGCTGCTCACGATCTCTCGTTCCTTCCCTGGTTTATTTCTTCTCTCTGTCAGCCTCATGCCTCATGCTTTCATTTCAGCATTTTTATACCATGGAGGCTATGTAGTATGTAAAAATGGGCGAAAAAATCCATCTATTTTTTAAGCCAGTAGAGAAATTGTTGTTTTAAAAAAAAAATCACACAAGAGCCTGTGAAGATGGCTCAGTCAGCAAATACTTGCCTCCTGGACATAAGGAACTGAGTTCATTCCCGTCCCATAACTCGTGTAAAAAGAATCCAGATGTGGTTCTGCTTACTCACGTTCCCAGGGATGGGAGGGTGCAGACAGGAGGTCCCTGGGCTCACCGGCCCACCCACACTACTGGTTGAGCTCCAGGCCAACAACAGATCATGTCAAAAAAAAGAAAAAAGGGTAGAAGGTTGTCCCCTCCCCCTGCCACACACATACTGGGAACATACATATAGACAGACAGACACATGTACCCATAAACATACCCTCACAATACACTCACACTCAATCACATAGAAACCAACACACAAATGCTACTATGAGTCTTTTAAAACAAAAAAGATTTATTTATTTATTTATTACTACGTATACAGTGCTCTGCCTGCATATAGACCCACAGGCCAGAAGAGGGCATCAGATCACACTATAGATGATTGTGAGCCACCATGTGATTGCTGGGAATTGAACTCGAGAGCAGTCAGTGCTGAGCCATCTCTCCAACCCCCACTATGAGTCTTTTCTGATGTGAACTATGAAGACATCATGCTTTCTTCAAGAGCAGACCAGGGAAGCACTTGGGAAACTGAGGCAGGAGGTTCTCAAGCTCAAAGCCAGCCCGAGCCACACCGCAAGACCATCATGGAAGCACACCTCCACCGAAAGAAGTTTCCAAAGACAGTCACAGTATCTCAAAAGAGAGCTCTCGACCCAGAAACCCCCCTGCCCAAAAGCCCCTTCTTTCTGAATGCTACGACACCACCCCAAACTCGACTTCTCTCTCATGAGGTGAACAGAGTCACCTTATTCACAGGAGCCGAGTATTGAGTCACTGCCTGCTCATCTGTGAAGTGAATTGACAGGTTATTCTTGGGGGAATTCAAAAGTGAGTTCAGAGGTAAGGGCTGCTTTAGCCATTTTTAGATGGCTCCAGGTGCCATGAGCACATTACAGTTACAGTAACTTTCAGTCACTAGCATGCGTGTTCCGATGAATTACTAATTGCATCGAAAACTCCCCAGCTCTTTGAGGACAATGGTCTACTTTATTCTAAAGGATATAGCATACGAAATACCTCTTCTGCTGAGTTTTATTACTTATTGATTTTATGTCATTTGTTTGTTTGTTTGTTTGTTTGTTTTGAAACAGTCTCACATAGCCCAGGCTGGCTTCAAACTCTCTATGTAGCTGAAGCTAGACGTTACCTTTCTGCTTTTACCTCCTAAGTGCTGAGATTACAGGCATGTACCACCCTGCGTAGCTCCCCACAGCCGGATCCCGGGATTGAACTTTTGTTTCGTTGTTTTTTCAGACAGTGTTTCTCTGTGTAGCCCTGGCTGTCCTGGACTCCCCTTGGAGACCAGGCTGGTCTTGAACTCACAGCAATTCACCTGCCTCTGCCTCTTGTGTGCTGGGATAAAGGCATGCGCTGCCACTGCCTGCTTGATTAGATGACTTTTTAAGCTGCTTTAGGTTAGGTAATATGACTGCATGTTGCGTGCCTTGGGAAGGGATGTTTACAAAACGAGGAGCAAGAGGCCATAAAGAGTGAGAGAAAACTGTTAGGAGATGTACAGAGGGTCTCCATGCTCACCTACCAGGTAGTAGTCGGAGAGTGTCCATGCTCACCTACCAGGTAGTAGTCGGAGGGTCTCCATGCTCACCTACCAGGTAATAGTCAGAGAGGGTCTCCATGCTCACCTACCAGGTAGTAGTCAGAGACTTTGACGGTTGCTGGCTTCAGATTGGTGACAAACACACTTTAGCTGATGGTCAACATGTAAGACTGAGTTGTCTTACTGAGCAGTAGAAAACACAGATCAAGCACATTAAAATGAGGAGGCCTGGGGCTGGAGAGATAGCTCAGTGGTTATGAGCACTGTCTGCTCTTCCAGAGGTCCTGAGTTCAATTCCCAGCAACCACATGGTGGCTCACAATCATCTATAATGTGATCTGATGCCCTCTTCTGGCATGCAGGGGTACATGCAGATAGAGCACTCATACATTAAATAAAATTAATTAATTAATTTTTTAAAAATGAGGAGGCCTTAGAGATGGCTTCTGGGTAGGCAACTGCAGCATTCCTGGCAAGTGTTTGGAGGGTAATTAAAGTATCCTGAAGTAAAACAAGCCTATGTTTACTGTTTTATGAGACATGAAAACTAACCTGAAGGGCCCTGTAAGGCATGCCTGGTGGCCGAAGCTGGCTTGGATGACAACACTAAATACATAGAGAGCTATATTCATCTCCTCCGAGGGAGCTGTTGTGGAAACCCCAACAACTCAACGTATAGAAAAATCGTCATTAACAAGTTGTTATTGAACAGTGTCAAGGCATCTGGCCATTCTGGTGTATTCATACTTAGAAGCAGAAGTTAGCTTCAAAGGGGTAATTTCTAGAGTCAAGTGGATAATGTCCCATTGTACGCTTTATAGCTCTCTTTGGAGGAGGAAGCAGCAATAACTTGAGAGTCCTAGAAAATGTATACCTTCTGCACTTATTTATCCTGCAGTCCTCTGTGAGATGACCTCTGTCTGGCTGTGAGGGTACCAGGCACCTTGGACATTCTTTCCTGTCAGCCCAAGGCTTGTTAGGTACCAGGACACATGATAACCTTTTCTTTAGCTCTGAATGAGACAGACTTCCACTAAGAGCATATATGCTGTTTAACTTGAAGCCTTCCATTTCAAAAACACAATGTATGTAAATTACAATAAAGAGGAAGGAAATGAGGTGCTCAGCAAAAAAGAAAAATGTTATATTCTACTTTCTACTGTGGGAGTTTCTCCATGCTTGACACTGTAAAAATACACATTACAGACTAAAGAGCCTCACTTTTCACATCCCAAAGAGTCTAAAAGAGCACACGTATTTAGACAGTATCACTGCCCTGTGAAGTAGGAAGGTGGGGCCACCCTCTGGAGGCTGCAAGCAAGCTTCACCTATACAGTCATGTCTACCCTTTGTGAGTGGGAGCTGTGGGTCATTATTGTTTCAACTCACCCAAGTAACTCAACAGAAGAGCCTTCCTACCAGCTGAAAGTTGAGGGGGTGTGTGTGTGTTTGTGTGTGTGTGTGTGTGTGTGTGTGTGTGTGTGTGTGTGTGTGTGTGTGAGAGAGAGAGAGAGAGAGAGAGAGAGAGAGAGAGAGAGAGAGAGAGAGAGAGAGAAAGGAGAGGAGAGATCTTGTAATTGCTAAGGATTTTAATGAAAAATAATTCTGACAGGCATGTATCACCAACAGTTCTAAAATTTCTCTCACTGCTTGGCAAAATATATATATTACTTAAAGCTAGGCAACAGGTGTCTTTCCTGATCATAAATGTCCCTGAGAACCTGGGGTTCAGGGGGAGATGTGCTTAGCAGCTGCAAGGCCCAGCTTTCAATCCCTACCAGCAAAAATTGAATTTCTTGTTTTTGTTTTGTTTGTTTGTTTGTTGCTTTTTGAGACAGCTTTTGCTGTGTAACCTGGGCTGTCATTTGATATTCACCTGCCTCCGTCTCCTGAGTGCAGATGTGTTTAAGAGGATTCACAGTGATTTTTGCTGAAAATAGACTTCAAGGAGTCATGCACGTGCTCTCTAGAATTTTTCTGTTTGTTTGTTTCTTGCTTGCTTGCTCTTTAAAAAAAAAAAAAAAAAAAAAAAAATCCTGCCTTTTGGTTCCTTGATCCCAGCAAGGGTGAGACCCTAGACTCACCTTCTTCTTGTTCTGAACATTCCTCTGCTTTGCTTGCTTGCTTGTTCATTTGTTTGGCTTGGCTTGGTTTGGTTTGGTTTGGTGACAAGGTCTCTTCCTATGTAGCCCTGGCTAGCCTGGAACTCTCTCTCCGTTTAGACCGAGTTGGCCTTGAACTTGTGATCCTCCCGCCTCTCCACTCAACTGGGATTACAAGTTGCATCACCACATCCCGCATAATCATCCTTTGGCCTATGAAAATCCCACTTGAGGGATGTCTTCCCGGCCCCTGGCCACTCTCCTGGTCCACCCACTTTCAGGCACATGGATGAGCTGTGAGTCATCTCCACAAGGACTCCTTCGGGCTGCATGATACAACAAAGTGCATGTTGGGAGCAGAATCAGAGAGGACAGGGAGGAGACCCTTCCTTGTGCTCCCATGGCTTCCCTCAGAATTTAAGAGAAGGGAGATTTTCTTCAAAACATAGAAGGACTATTATAATCCAGGGAGGGGCTCTTTCTATAGATTCCCTCTAGACACAGCCTACACCTAGAGGCAACTTTAGGGAAAAAAAAAACTTAGAGGCTTAACAACAGGGTTTATAATGGGTTTAAAAAGTAACTGATATGGTCATGGATTTTAATAAGGGAAGCTAACATTCATTTGGGCATTTGCAGTGAGCCAGGCACTTTTACAGGCCATGGGTATGGATTAGGCAAATGGATAACACAGAAGGGCCAAGGGAAGAGAACATAGAAATTTCCAGACTAGAGGTGGAATATGAGGGCTGTGAAACTGACTGACAGGATGAGGCCTTGAGCATGGGCCTTGAGCATCTCTGCCTCCTGAGCACAGCCTGAAGACACTCACCTTGACAAGAACTGACTGATGAGAGTGTCACTCCAGCCTCAGTTAAAAAACTCCCTTCTAGGCCCCACCAAGATCACTGCTGTCTACAGCCTTTGTTCTAACATGACCTGAGGGGAGAAAAAGGACCAGTGAGGCCTCTTGTCCTTTAGAATCTCAAACTGGCATGGCCTAACCATCCCCTAGGACCTGCCACAGTGCAAACTCTAACTCAAAAGCCTGCTGTGCAGCTCGGAGCCTGCATCTCTCAGCTATTCCTGGGTGATGCCGGTGATGAAGAGGTGTGAAGAGTGGCTTCTAAACATCCAGGAGCCCTGAATTTTGATGGTTACCTCCTTTGAGGTGCGGGCAGGATCAAGTGACATCATTGGGTAATGGGTTTGGTTCTTTACTGTTGTTTTGGTGCTGAGGATGGAACTCGGGCCTTGTAACGCACCCTAGGTCATCACTCTACCATTGAGGCAGGTCCCTGGTCCAAGTGGCTCCTTTTTAATGATGAGACAGAGAAGAAGTAATGAATATATTTTCTGCCTATTATACAAAGTGTATAGAGTCTCTCTAGGGTGCAGACTTGTAGGTTCTGAAGAAAGATGGCCTCTTTGTGAAGAAGCAGCCCAAAGAAAGCTCATGTGGTGAGACGTGGAATGAGGGCTCCAGCTGACAGCTGAAACCGAGGACTGTGACATCCGGTCCCTGAGCCTGTCAGAAACAGGGGCTTTGACATGAGCTTAAAAGCAGAGCTTCTCAAGTGAGACGTTGTGGTCAGGTGAGGTCAGGTGAGACCACAGCCTTGGCTCACAGCTAGCCAGCTTCATGGGAGAACTTGGTGCCACATAAACCAGGTGTGGTAACATATGCCCATAATCCCAACCCTTGGGAGCCCATGGTTTGGGTCAGAAGTTCAAGACCATCCTCAGCTACATAGTGAATTTGAGGCCATGCCGGAATATTCGTGACTGTATATAAATACATACATGCTTGTTCTTCCAACCTGCTAAGGTCTACGGTGGTTTGTAACGAATGAGTCAAAGGCAGTCTTTTGATCTCAGGGATTTACTCCACGAGGGCAGCCAGTGGGCTGGTATGAGGATTAAATGAGTCAGTACAAGTGCTGGAAGGATGGCTCTGAGGCTAAGATCACCAGCCGCTCCTGTAGAGGACCCACGTTCAATCCCCCACACCAGCATCGTGGCCCACAAGCACATATAACTCCAGTTCCAGGGATCTGACGTCTTCTGTTCTTCACAGGATCTTGCACGCACACAGACATATAGTTGGTCAGGCACGAACACATACATATAAAATAAAATTTTTAAAAAATGTACATTTTAAAATGGGTTAATACTAGGCTGGAGAGATGGCTCAGAGGTTAAGAGCACTAGCTACTCTTCCAAACGTCCTGAGTTCAACTCCCAGCAACCACATAGTGGCTCACAACCATCCATAATGAGATCTGGTGTCCTCTTCTGGTGTGCATGTGTACATGTAGGCAGAGCACTGTATACATAATAAATAAGTCTTTAATAAAATAAAATGGGTTAGGACATTAAAGCAGTCAGTCTGACAGTGGGCCTTTGTCCTTGTGTCATCGCTATGCATACCAAAAGCTCCCTTTTCATGCCCAGAATCCTCTAGATTGGATATATGTGTTTGGGCACCTTTTGAGCCTTCAATTATATACTTATCACATAGCTTCAGAATGGAAAGGATAGAGGCAAATAAAAGTGGGGAAAGCAGAAGTAAGCAAATGCAGCAGGAAAACACAGAAGTTTCCAGGTCCTATTGGCTTCCCAATCCACCTACTTCTCTCCTACCTAGCTTAACACCCCATAACATGTCAGGGACAGGTCTGTGCTCCGTCAGCACACAGACAGCTGGAGGCCTGACAGTCTGCCCACAGTTCTACGTGGTACTCATCCGATGGAGCCAGGTGGGCCTGACCTGAACGGTTGAGAAATAAAAGATAGGAGCATGATAGTGCAGGCCTGTAAACCTGCTAAGGCAGGAGCTCAAGTCCAAGTATGTTTGGGCTACAGAGTGAGCTTAAGACCAGTGGATGCAGTCTTGTGAGACTCTATCTCAAAATAAAAAGCAGGCTGGGAGGCGGGAATGGGATGGAAGAGGATAATGGGAGGTGAGCATGACAAAAATCTATTCGTGAATGGAATTGTTATAGAATATACATATACATATACATACACACACACACATACACACACACACACACACACACACACACACACACATATATATAGTTCTCTGGCAGAGCATAGTGGCCCATGCCTTTAATCCCAGCACTCGGGAGACAGAGGCAGGTGGATCGCTGTGAGTTCTAGGCCAGCCTGGTCTACAAAGGGAGTCCAGGACAGCCAAGGCTACACAGAGAAGCCCTGTTTCCCCTTTTCCTCCTCTTCCTTCTCTTCTCCCTGTCCCCCACGTCATACCAAAGCGAGAGGTTGGTAGATGATTGTGAATCCAGGAACAGTTTAAGCTATGGGCTTTGCCCTCAGAAGTCAAATACTTAGGTTACCGGAGAGAAACATTTGGAGAAACCATAAACATCAGTGGTTCTAAGCATCGGGGTGGATTTGGGGCAAGCACACAGTGTGCACTACGTGGGTGTGGGGTGTGACTGTTCTAGGATGCCGTAGGAGGAGTTCCTGACACTGAGATTTTCGAAATGACAATTCTGAGTTTTCTGCAGACTGTATGGCATCACTTAACACCAACAGGAAACAGTTCCCACAGCCCAGTCTCTGGAAATTACTGGGGACCCTCTAAGAACCCCGTCTGTGGCAGGCAGTGGCGAGGCCAACTCAGCCTTAGGGACAATACCGCCATCTGCTGACCAGGCTAAGAAGAATTTTTTCTAAAACAAGACTACCATAATGGGAACGGGACTGCTGGTAAGAAATTCAGGGCAAGCCGGAGCGATCTCATACCAAGAAGAGTACCGCCAAGGAGAGGAGAGGTCAGAAAAGCCATTGGGGAAGTACGGACAAAGTTGTGACCAGAGACTGAACAGATAAGAGGTCCTGGCTTCCAAGGCTCTTCCTGGAGAGATATGACCCAGTACTAATCTGAGGTGACAGAGGAGGTTTTCAGAGTCCCCAGGGCTCACCTCCCTCCATGGCAGTGCTGTAGTGTGGAGGGTGGTGACTGTGAGCTACTGGCTTCTTGACCTTAGCATTTAATACCATTCTCAAGTGCATGCCCTAATAAACAGCACAAAGACTCCAACAAGTGAAGTGTGAAAGTGTCTTTATCTTACATCAGATAAGGAGTTCCATCCTTAAAGATCTGAACCAAAATGTCCTTTTCTTATTGATGGTGAGACTAGTGGGTATTTATCCAGAATTCCTATGGAGACCAGACTGCTTATTAGGTCACTCATGGTGAGGGTGTGCAGCTTGGTGACAGAAAGCACGTATGACACAGGCCCTGGGTTCCACCCCGCCCGCCCCCCAAAAACCACAAGGAAAGGAAGATAACATTGTGTGAGACATCAGTGTCATCAATGAGGTCTAACCAGCACAGGCGTAAATTCATAAAAAAAAAAAAAAAAATACAGATGTTTATGCTTCCTCCAAAGTTGCGTCGCCGTGTCCTCAGTATTTGACTCCTGGGGTCCCAGATCATAGTTTAAACTGTCCCCGGACTCAGAATCACCATCTACCCACCTCCAGTTCTGGTGTGACTTCAGGAGGTGGGAAAAGGGGGAGAAGAAGGAGAAGGAGGGGGAAAGAGGGGGAGGACGAAGGGGGGGGGGGAGAGGACAGAAGCAGGAAGAGATTTCTGCATAGATATAAAACCCTAAAGACACAAATCCAGTGTGACAACCAGCTTCCGTATTCTCTTCACGTTGCGCTGAACTTGCTTTGTCCCTAACTCTACAACACAGGAGAACTTTCTCTTCACCCAACTAATTTCTTTCTTTCTTTCTTTTTCTTATCTTATTTTTGTAAGGACCAGACAAACTCCATTTTGAAAGAAGAAACTCCATTGTGTGTTAAACCTAGCCAAGGGCTAAACTCAGATTCCAGGAAAACCACAAAGTAGTCTAAACAGAAAGATATTCCCTAGCAACATAATCAGTTCACCTTGGCGAGGTCCAAATGTACTCTCTGCTGGTCAAGCTGACCAGCAGGTGGTCTGGCACTTAGCAACAACCAATTAGAAGCCAGGCCAAAGTTCCTAATGCCCCCCATGACTGCTTCAACCAATCTTTTCTATAGGCTAACTTGCCCTTACACCTGTTACCCAGCCATGAAATCCAAGGCTTGTAACTCCCTGCTTGCAGCTTTTCTGCCCAAATGCCATCCAATCATATACGGTAAAACCCATTTTTTTGTCTAAAACCTATAAAAACCCCTCTCAATTGAGACTTGAGGCCACTTCCCTGCATCTGCTGTGCCAGTGCATGAGAGGGGTGGCCCAGGTTTGAACCTGCAATAAAAACTTCCTAGCCATTGCATTTGAACTCAGCTCTTCAGTGATCTGTTCAGGGAGTCTCTCAAATGTTGAGCATAACAATTTTATTTTATTTTATTTTATCTTTCCTAGACAAAGTTTCTCTGTGCCCTGGCTTTCCTGAAATTCACTCTGTAGAAGATGGTGGCCTGGAACTCATACAAATGGCCTGTCTCTACCTCCCGAGTCCTGAAATTAAAGGCATGTGTCACCAACGCCCAACCCAACTCATTTCTTTTCTCCTCCTCTTCTTCTTCTTCTTCTTCTCCTCTTTTTTCTCTTCTTTTTATTTCTTTCTTTTTTTCTTTCTTTTTTGGTTTTTTGAGACAGGGTTTCTTTGTGTAGCCATGGCTGTCCTATATTTATTTTGTGGACCAGGCTGGCCTTGAATTTACAGCGATCCACCTGCCCCTGTCTCCCAAGTGCTGGGATTAAAGGCGTGCGCCACTACCACCCGGTGTCTTTACTCTTCTTAACTTGGTCTTACCTGATTGTCAAACCACATCTCTATGGAGAATGGAATTTGTGAGCTGTGGCACCTCCACTGTAAATGGCATAGAGGATGAGAGGGGGGGAAGGGGCCAATCTGGAGGTGAAGGTCAGTGAGAGAAAGGAGGAGTTTTTCAGTTTGAAAGAAAGAGGGGCAGCAAAAATAAGGCTGACCACCTACCTCCACACACTATTTATTATTATTATTATTATTATTATTATTATTATTATTATTATTTATTTATTTTTTGAGACAGGGTTTCTCTGTGTAGCCTTGACTATCCTAGACTCACTTTGTAGACCAGGCTGGCCTTGAACTCACAGCGATCCTCCTGCCTCTGCCTCCCAAGTGCTGGGATTAAAGGCGTGTGCCACCACGCCGGGCTAGGATCTATTCTCTAGGGTTGTAACTCATCTCTGTCTCCTAGAAGCACGTGCACTTGTCTTGCTCTTTAACCTTCAGGTGTTCTGCCCCTCCTTCTGCAAATTCCCTTTCCTCGTTACCTAACAAAGACAGAGAAAAAACAAAACTGAACAGAACTTCAAAGCTCAGAAGTCAGTTCTTTTCCTCCGGACACTAACAAAGGGTCGCCCCTTCGGTACCCCAGCACGAACACCGGCTGTTTCCACATTTGCAGAGCCTGTCAGCCATCTCCTTATCAGAGGCAGGGTGCTGCTCACAGGTCCGCATGGCTCATCTCCAGGTGGAGGCTTGGCTGAGAGCCAGAATGACGGATGGATGGAAACAAAGGACAGAGAGCGAAAGTGAGAAGCGCGGCGGGTGGCTGTTCAGATTTCTGCAGGGTCTCCAAGTTTTATTATGTTATAATCCTCGTAGCATAAAGTCAGCTAAAAACCCATCCTCTCAATCTTTATTACAGTCCCAGTGGTAGAAATGAGTCTCGGGCTGTCCAGAGCGGATCTGGCGTCTGGCTCCCGGAGGAGAATGCTTCAACCGAAGCCCATGCTGTGTGCTCTCACTTGAACTAGAGAACCCGTTGGCCAATCAGAGCTCCTCAGGCCCAGTCCCCAGCCTCGGTTTGCCCTGGCCCTCCACTCCCTGTGCCGAGGACCACGGCTGTATTCTCACTGTGACTTCCTATATTCTGCATACCCCTCCTTATCCTGCTTGGTCAAGAGGATTGGTTTTTTTTGTTTGTTTGTTTGTTTGTTTGTTTGTTTTTTAACTTGCTAAAGACAGTGACACGACAGAAGTGACCGGAATGATTCAGGGGAGGGAGAGAAAGTCTTAGAGACCGGAACAAGGGAACAAGGTGACTCTGGAACATCCCTCCTAAGGTTTAGTTGAGTCTGGTTCCTTCTGTCACCACGATGGCCTGAAAGCTTCTTGTCTTCACACGCTGATTCCCATCTATGACTTAGGGAATTTGCTTCCCCAGTGAGGCTGTTGTCTATGCCAATTTTCAGTTTATAATATTGCTTTAAAAATATAGTCCAAGCCGGGCATGGTGGCGCACACCTTTAATCCCAGCACTTGGGAGGCAGAGACAGGTGGATCCCTGTGAGTTTGAGGTCAACCTGGTCTACACAGCGAGTCCAGGACAGCCAAAGCTAACACAGTGAGACCCTGTCTAGAAAAAAACAAAACAAACAAACAAATATAGTCTACCTGGGCAGTGGTGGATGGTGGCACAAGCCTTTAATCCTAGCACTCAGGAGGCAAAGGAGTACAAAGTGAGTTCAGGACAGTCAAGGCTACACAGAGAGACCCTACCTCGGGGGGTGGGGGGTGGGGGGTGGCTGGAATATAGTCCATCTGCCTCGGAGGAATATTGTACAGATTAAGTAAGTGACGGGACACACAGCACTGAGGACAACAGGAGGGAGGTGGGAGTGGAGGTTCAGTTTGATGTTAGTTGGTTTGTTGGTTGCTTCGGTTGGCTCTGTGCTAAGGCAAATTGGCATACCTTCCTGCTGAAGGGAAATTTGGGGTAATACAAATGATTAGTGCCTTCCAAGGCTTTATGGATCTGCTTCTGAGGATTTGTACCTCTCCTGGGTGGTATTGGCCTCTGGTCCTGTGGAAGGAAACAGATGTGTCCTGGTATCCTCATTTTCCTGTTGAACATAAAATTCCAGAGAGGATGCGGTCATAGAAAATATAAAGCTATTCTACTGACCAAATGTCAAAGCAAAGCAATTCTACCTCCCCAGACTTTGAGAGGGTTAGTAGTACCTGGCAGCGGTGCTTGGGATTCCGTGGACTGTGGACTAGGATCCATGGTGCCATCTTTTTGTTTCTTCTTTCTCTTCCTTCCTTCCTTCTTTTTTCCTCCTCTCCTCTTCTTCTTCTGTTGTTGTTACATCATTGTATTTCTTGGCAGCCCACATTTTTACAATGTATTTATTTACCTGCTTTGTGTGTGTGTGTGTGTGTGTGTGTGTGTGTGTGTGTGTGTGTGTGT
>OU015745.1:21733716-21748201 GCA_907169655.1 Acomys percivali | reverse complement strand
TGTGTGTGTGTGTGTGTGTGTGTGTGTGTGTGTGTGTGTGTGTGTGTGTGTGTGAGATGTTGTATTGCAGCATGGCTTACAGGAGTTGATTCTCTCCTTTCACTATATGGGCCTTAAGGACTGAACTCAGTCATCAGGCTTAGTGGCAGGCTTCCTTACCCACTGTGCCACCTCACTGGCCCCTTGCCGTTCTCATTTCTTTGTGAGTCAAGCAGCACCCTCTTACCATCCCTTCCTCCATCACAGAAGCCACAATATTAATGTTGTGGCTGAACATATATCCAGTGAGGTTGAAGGTGGATATACCCACAGAGGCGACAAGCACGCTGCTCTGTGTAGAGGCAGTCACAGACAGGAGCAATCTAAACTTGCTTCTACTTTATGTGCATAGGAGTGTAGCTGCTAATCTCAGCAGGCTTGGTTTCTTCATCTTTAAGAGAGAAAACTGCCATGGCATGAGAATACACCATGCACAGGCTGTCACGCAACAGCCTTGAAACCCCGCAGAGGAAAAGGGAACCGGAAATTGACTTTTTTTGGCGCGGGGGGGGGGGGGGGGGGGGGGTGGGGGGGGCAGGGGGGCAGAGGAGGAGAAAGGGAGGCGGGTGGTGCTGCTTTCAGGTGGGAGTTACACAGTCGCCCCTTGCTCCCCGCCCCCACTGACGCCCCCGCACGCTCTGTCTGCCCCGCAAGCTTTTTGCTCTGGGCTTTTCATCACTTTTTCACGCTGGCGTTTACTGATGCTATGGAAGACACGCGGATAAGGTTTCTCTTCAAATTTCACTTGCTCAGCTGTCCCGAGAGGTTTCTGCCTGATCCTCTTGTCAGTACCAGTAAGTGTATGCCTTCTGACACACCAAGACCCTCTCATGGGCTTTCTGTATGTGTATCTGATAGGAAAAGCACAAGGAGACAATTATGAAACACACACACACACGCACTTTCCTCCTTCCCATGATCAGATCTCAGTGCTCTGACATTCTAGCTCTTTCCTTCCTTTCTTTCCCCAGAGCCTGAGTGTTTTCACTCAAGGACCACCTCATGGACCCAGAGGTTCCCTCTCTCCCTCCCTCCTTCCCTCCCTCCCTCCCTCCCTCTTTCCCTTCCTTCTTGTCATTTCTTTCTTCTGTGGTGTTGAGGATTCAACCCAGAGCTTTTTAATGCTATATAACCACTGAGCCACACCTCTCCTGTGTTCTCATTATGGGACCAGGTCTCACTAAGCAGCCTGGGCCAGCCTTGAAATTTCTCCCCAGCCCTGAAAGAACTTGACCTTTCTATCTTTGGGCCACAGCCTCCCCCAAGCAATCAGGAAAGATGGGGTCTCTACCACCAGACCCCAGTGCTCCTTTCTTTCACTTCCCCAGGAGAATCAGTGTTATACTCAGCACAGAGTACAAATTAAATCCATAATCTCGACTAAATTAATAACAGAAAGTGAGATCACTCAGGTGGTTATAAAGCTTTCTGGATGACTCATGTCTCCAAGAGCATAAATCACTCACAGGACCCTTTCCTCTCACTCCTTCAAGCCCTCCATCGCTAAAGCTTTCATCTCTGTCAGCACCAAAGCTTCTGAACTTACCTGCAAAGAAGGATTCCTTCACGGTTGACTGGTTGACTGTTGTTTTAGTTCCAACATTTCTGCCTTGAACCTGGGTGCAACACTGGGGAGAGTAGAAAGAAACACACGAGGTCCTGGCAGAACTAGTAGTTAAGAGAGGCGTGCAGAAGCTGTGAGAATTAAATCAGTTGGTTAATTAACAGGGTGTCGTTTTGAAAAACTGTGCCTGGAGTCAGTCCCAGCACTGATTCTAAAAACATAAACAAGCCAGGCGTGGTGGCGCATGCCTTTAATCCCAGCACTCGGGAGGCAGAGGCAGGTGGATTGCTGTGAGTTCGAGGCCAGCCTGGTCTACAAAGCAAGCCCAGGATGGCCAAGGCTAACACTAAGAGACCCCATCTCAGAATGAATAAACAAACAAACAAACAAATAAATAAATAAAAATAAATACATGAACAAGCAACTCATTCCCCTAGATGGTGCTTTGCTGATTCTGAATCAAGACTGAGCTCGACACTCTGACATGGTCATTCCCCACCTACCATATTCTTCCACAATGAACAAGCTGAAGCTCTGTCCTCAGCCATGGTCACTGAATGGATGCCCAGCATGGTCTCCGTTGCCAGTTGAAAGGATAAATCTACAATGCCTTGCTGGGATGTCACTTCCAGCCACTGTGCAATCCTGCTGCTATTTGGCTCCTATGTCCAATAAAGAGAAACTACATAATGTGGCTGGATGCTTGGCTTCCTGCTCTGAATGGCAAAAAGCAGGAAATGAATTCTACCCATCACTCCTCAGGCTTGTGTCCAGGAAAAAGGGGTGAGGTTTGGAGAGATGGCTCAGCAGTTAAGATCACCAGTTACTCTCCCAGAGGATCCAGGTTCAATTCCCAGCATCATGAGGTGGCTCATAGCCATCTATAACTCCAGTTCCAGGGGATCCAATGCCCACCTCTGGCCTTCATGGACACTGAAAAAAAAAATATAGATTATTTACAAGAAAAAAATAGCTCCCATGTGATTAATGACCTTATTATTGTAAATCCAGCCCCATTCAAGAGAAAAGGGGTCTTTGATTTCTTGTAGTATTATCACTGGCTTAAAGTCCTACTCATCCAGAGTGCTTACTCAGGGTTAGTCCTATAAGAAACAAAGCTGAGGGAAACAATCATAAGCTGCCTGAAACATGGGTCATTTTGTAAAAAGTGGGTGAGATACAGCGGCTTTACACTTTGAGGCATTTCTCAATGTCGAAAAGGTATTTGCATTACTCAGCTACTGAGTTTCTATGATGAACAGTGTTATTTTACCTGAGACAAACAGGGACAAACAGCCTGTCTAGTTAAGTGGGCATTGCACAGACAAATCACCAGAACCAGAGATGAGTGTGGTCACAGCAGGTCCTAGTGTCCTTACCTATAGAGGTTTCATTCTCAGTGCACAGGCCAGGGGACATATGGCAATAGAAAGAGTGCGGGTGGCTTCCTGGTGCTGGGGCAGAGTCCTGAAACTCTGGGCCACACTATGAACAGCCTCTGCCATTGACTTAGCACCAAGCTTTCATCTATCTTTTCCACAGCGCCAGAAGAGTCTTCTACTTCCCTTCAGTTCCACCATGGAGTCCTGAAAGAGAAGCCAGCAGCCAGCAGCCAGCAGCAGAGGTCGGGACACCCAAGAGTGCCAAAGGCACAAGCACAGAGGCCTCCTTCCCTTCCAACCATTAGCTCTGGTCTCTGGTTATTTTGTGCCTGGGAAGAGTAAACCTGGGGTCAGGGATTCATCCAGTTGAGAAAGAGGGAGGCATCCTTAGAGGGTTACAAGTCTAAAGAGACCTGAAGAAACACAACTCCAGTCCCTGAAGAGAAACGTTAGCATCCAGGACTCTCAAGACTTAAACCACCTCTTGGTAACAAATCAATCCCTTTTGACACCTGAAAACCTGTGGACAGGAGCAACATTACTTTCACTCATGGTAAAAAATAATTTGTAAGGGCTGGAGAGATGGCTCAGAGGTTAAGAGCACTGTCTGCTCTTCCAAAGGTCCTGAGTTCAATTCCCAGCAACCACATGGTGGCTCACAGCCATCTGTAATGAGATCTGGTGCCCTCTTCTGGCGTACAAGCATACATGCAGGCAAAACACTGTGTATGTAATTAATAAATCAATCTTAAAAATTAAAAAAATAATAATTGTTTAAAAAAGTTTAAAAGTGGCACACTAAAAGATCTTGTACAGTTTCCTCTAAAGGTGGTTGATAAAGAAGTGCTGACACCCTGCGTTTATAGTTATGGCCTTAGAGCGCAGTCATTCAAAGGAGAAGACCAGTTTGCATCTAACTAAAAAAAAAAAAAAAAAAAAGGAGGGGTGTGAAATCAAGACAGCACATACCTTTAATTTTTGGGAAAGTCTCACGTCGTGCTAACCCACCCTAAACACAAACACAGATGACATAAATAAGGAATTGTCGCAACTCTTCAAGATCCTAAAAAGGGGAAGCAAGGTGATTCAGTGAGTAAAGGCATTTGCTGCCAAGCCTAGGAACTGAGTACAATCCCAGGACCCACAAGGTGGAAGGAGAGAGCTAGCTGTCTCTGACTTCCACACAAGTATCATGGCTTCCAGGTGTGCACACACCAAAATAGAACTTAAAAAAAAAAAATGAGGGCGGGGAATGGTGGCACACACCTTTAATCCCAGCACTTGGGAAGCAGAGGCAGATGGGTTGTTGTAAGTTCGAGGCCAGCCTGGTCTGCAAAGTGAGTCTGGGACAGCCAAGGCTACACAGAGAAACCCTGTCTCACAAAAAAAAAAAAAAAAAAAAAAGAGTAAGGGCTGAAAACTAAGATCAAAGCGATGTAAGCTTCCCACAGACCTGGAGACAGTTAAACAGTCAGGAGGCAAATATCACTCCTACCCTGGACTTGATTTGTAGACCAGGCTGGCCTTGAACTCTGTTCCACCTGCCTCTGCCTCCCCAGGGCTGGGATTAAAGGCATGTGCCACCACACCCATCTACAAAGCACTTTCTTAACACAGGGGTCAAGAATCAGGGAGGAAAAAAAAAAGAACCAGGGAGGAGGCCAGTTAGTCTGGGAGAAATTGAGTAGAACAATCATCAGTTCGTCTTAGCTATGGTTTATTATATTTACTTATTCAGTGTGTGTGTGTGTGTGTGCACATGCACATTTGCACATAGATCAGAGGACAGCTTTTAGAAGTTGGTTCTCCCCTTTCATCACGTGTGCCCCCATGGACTGAAGAACTTGGGTCGTCAGGCTTGGCAGCAAGCACCTTTATTCACTGAGCCATCTCACTGGCCCATTCCAGCTGTATTTCATGTTTCATGGTCTGAGTGTAAAATGCTGTGTTCTTTATTTCTTGAGGGTGGAGAAGTGAGATGGCATCTCATGTCACTCTGTAGTTGAGGTTGGCCTCGAACTTCTGATCTTCCAGCCTCATCTCTACCTCCCAAGTGTAAAATCCACTCTGTCCTTTTGTTAATGTCAGTTTTTGATACAGAAGGATCTATGTAAATGGAATATGGAGGGAAAGGAATAAATTTAGACGAGAAACCAAGCCTTCTAACAAGCCCTCCCACCAAAGCATCTGGGCCTAGGAAAGAAAGTGTAACAGGGGTAGCTAATGGTCAACCTCTAGGGGGCAGCAGAGTCTAAGCTCTGGCTCAGACTGCCCCTGCAGTTTTGAAATTGAAACTCATAGTATACCAAACTCTGCTGAAGCGGGGATCCTGGGAGTAGGAAAAAGAAACTAAAGTTGGGAAAGAACGTAATTATGGCTGCTGATCAGTAAAAAGCACACAGGGAAAGGAACCACTGAGGCCATGGAGACAGAAAACAGAAAAAAAATGCCCTTTCTGTATTTAAGTTCCTCTTGAGCACACCCGAAGACAATACTGGGGCATCGGAGGGGTAAGGACTAAACACAGAAAAACCCACAACTTGCCCAAAGAAGACCAAACCCATTATAAAAACATATGACCAGAGTGTGGCTCCGTGGGGCAGACCCCGGGTTCTATCTCCAGCAACACACACAAATAGATTTTAGGGAAATGTACAGTGTTAAGGATTGAGATGAGAAATGTTGAAGTATATTTGCCACATGTTACCATACTTTTAATTCCCCACCTTTAATGCTGCCAGAAGAAAGCTGAGCGCTTTATAAATTGCCTTATTTATTAGCTTGCCTCTTAATTTTTGTTTTCCCCCACAGTGTTTCTCTGTGTAGTCTTGGGTGTCCTGTAATTAAGTATAGCCAGTCTGAGCTTGAACTCAGATATCTGCTTGCATCTGCCTCCCCGGTGCTGGGATTAAAGGCATCTGCCACCTTTAGTTAAGAGGCACTGCCTCTTAATTTTTAAAAAGATAGTGGAAATGGATATTCTCATTTTTTTTTTAATTAAGCACACCCATGTTTTACCTATCATCTGTCTGTCTGTCTGTGTACATGCTAGGGACAGAACCCAAAAGCCCAACCACTGAGCTACATGTCCTAATGCCTTAATATTTGGACTGCAAAGCCATTTGGTATCATTCCTGAAGAGAAAGTTTTTAAAATTTTTCCTTTCACAGTTATTAATTTTATGTGTATGAAATGTGGCCTGCATGCGTGTATGTGCATGCATCATGTGAATGCAGTGCCTGCAGATGTCAGAGGAGTGTGCCAAATCCCCCTGGACTGAAGTTACAGATGGCTGTGAGCTGCCACGTGGGTGATGGGAACTGGACCGGGGTCCTCTGGAACAACAGCAATATCTCTTAACCACTGAGCCATCTCTCTAGCCTGAGGTCTTTTTAAACATGAGCAAATGCAGCCATTTCTTGGGAATGTTACTCCAAATGACTTGTGACTGTAAGGCTCAAATGGGTCACTTATGCTGTTTCCCACACAGTCGGGGCCGGGTGTTCCTCCCTACACTTGTTCTACAGCCCACAGCCCCACATAGCCTCCTCTTCTTCGCTCTCAGTTGTTCCAGAACCTTCCCTCTTCTGGGCTAAATTCTTACCTTGTTCTTTTACTGGAATGAGGTTGGCTATTCATGGTGACAGATCCAAAAAAAGACTAGAAAAGAACCGGGCATAATTAGCAAAGAAGGTGTGCCCTCCCAGAATCTCTCCTTGCCTGTTTTATTTCCTCACATGTACTCCTGAGTCGGGGAAACCCCATTAGGTTGTGGAGAGGGAGGGTTTTCTTTTTGATGTGAGAGAAAGGTGTGGAGAGGGAGGGTTTTCTTTTTGATGTGGGAGAAAGGTGAAGACCGTACAATATAAAACCATACCACTCTACTCTGGCCTCAGAGCAGTATTCCTCACAATTTTTTTTTTTTATAATTTATTTATTTTTTATTGTATGTGCATTGGTGTTTTGCCTGCATGTATGTCTGTGTGAGGGCATCAGATCTTGGAGTTACAGACAGTTGTGAACTGCCATATGGGTGCTGGGAATTGAACCTGGGTCCTTTGGAAGAGCAGTCAGTACTCTTAACCGCTCCAGCCCGCCTCACAAAATTAAAATGAGCAAAAGAGCAGGGGTTCAAGCCAAACACTAAAGGAGAGGGGAGGAGGGGGAGAGGAAGAGGGAGAGGGAGAGGGAGAGGGAGAGGGAGAGAGGGAGAGGAAGTTCTTCAATCTAAAATGTTCCAGCAACTTCGGTGTCTTGTCCTTCCTTGCTCTCTGGGGTAATAGTGAATTTTACATTGCACTTCCCAGGGCTCAGATCAAAACAAACCTTCTGAGTGGAGGGGAAGGCAAGCTGGGCTGGCTTTGTTACCAAGCGCTTTCTACAAAGGGTGGGGGGGGGGGGGATTTCAGAGCTGTGATGATGATTCATTCTTCAATCAGAAGCCAATCCTTCCCTTATTTTTGATTAAAAAAGAAAGAAAGAAAGAAAGAAAGAAAGAAAGAGTGTGAGAGAGAGAAAGAGACACAGAGTGCAGACTTCAGTGCCCTGCCCTAAACCTCCCCACTTCCCCAGCGGCCACCCCTGACAGCCCAAGCATGGCTGGAGTATCAAGGACTCGATTAGGACTGTCCCTGAGAACAGGATACAAAGAGCCTAACACATTCCCACATTTTAATAGTATCTTGTTGCTAAGCTCCACTTTAGTGTTTCAGCCTTTGTTTTAAGAAAAGAATAAAGGAAAAAAAGGGAAGAGAAAGTGAAGCAAGCCATGGGCTTTTTTCCCTTGTCAGCATTTATGCTAGAGAAAACCATCGGCCCCCTCCTCAGTCAACTCTGACATTCACAGAAGGAAGTCTGCTGTCACCAACACTAGGAGCAGGTTCCCAGTAGAAGTGGAGCCTGCATCTTTGTAAGTGAACCAGAGTCCCCAGGATCAAGAACAAGGAGTTCGGTCCTGATATTCCTCCTGCTTAAATCCTAAATACCCAGGCAGGGTGTACAGCGAAGATGGACATTGGCCAATCAGCTACCACACCTTAGGTTGAGGAGGTAGAACATGGTAGGGCCACCGTTCCCTTTCTTAGCTTTCATAGTGGCCCAACCAGTCCTTAACACTAGTTTGGGGAGAGGCTGAGTATTCCAGAACAGCAGAACACATCCTGGACACCACCTTTTGTTTTTGGGTTCACTTCAAGTTTACATTCTCCTCTGACCTCCCTTGTTCGTCATCATTCTGTTAAGCATACTGGGGACCACAGACACCCAGCAGTGTGAGTACAGGGTGACAAATGTAGCCCCATGTGGTAGCTCGTGCCAGGAAGCCCAGCCCTTGGAGGGAGAGGCAGGAGGATCAGAAATGTAAGGTCAGCCTTGACTGAATTTTGAGTTTGAAGCCAGAAGGGACTGCATGAGATACTGTCTCAGAAGGAGAAGGAGGGGGAAGGAGGACAAGGAGGAGGAGGAGGAGGAGGAGGAGGAGGAGGAGGAGGAAGAGATAAAAGGAAGGAGGGGAGGGGAGGAAAGCAATAATCCTTTATCTAATTAGGAACTTCTGTGTTTCTTTCTAGATGCCTGGTATGTGTGGTTCTGGGGATCAAATCCAGGATTCTGCTCATGTTAGGCATATATACTATCAACAAAGTCAGCTCCATCATCAACCCCTAATTAGGAGTTTTTACATTTTTAAATGCTTCTTAGTATTGGTGTGACTGTGTGGAAAGAGGGACACACATATAGGTCTGGAGAAAAGAATACATTGTATAGCATGCTGAGAGCAACTTGGCCACACGCAGCAAAAGCCTTTAAGGCACGCACGCAAGGTCTTTACCTCCACATCTCCTAGTTGAGGACTACATCTTACTGGGGGAGGAGAGGATGCAGCGGCGTCATGTCTTCTGTGTTCTTTACAGTGCAGGTTATATGGGCTATAAATCAGCGAGGATGCTTTTCTGGACCAGTGACTGAGCCATATCAAAACAACTTAAACAAAGGAGGCTTCCAGTAACTGGGGAGAAAGAATGGAAAAAGCCAGCACTACGAAGGCTACTTATGACTGGGCTTAGGCTGCCAGGACTCACGTCTCCAGAGCCCCCACTCTCAGGCAAGACTGTTTTGTGTTGCACACTGAGGCTTTCCTCCACCAGGTAAAGAAGATGGCCACTGGGTCTTCAGTGTACGCTCTTCCGGTTCTGCGGCTACAAGTGACAAAAGCTTTGCTCCTCCACTCAGTTGCTTCAGTCTGAATCAGTCATGGTGACCAAGGTGCTGTGCTGAGGAGGGCCTGCACCTCCTGTTCATCCCAAGGTCGGGCTCAGAGGGTACTATGACTGGCAAACCAGGCTGAGGCCCATAGAGCTAGGAAGGGGAAACTCACAAAGAAAGCAGAGGCCATTACCAGAGGAGGCAAGTTGGAGTAAGATCCTGAAAACACAATGTTTAGTCTAAATAGTGCCCAGTGATACAGCTTTGGTTGAATGATCCATCATCCTAATATAATGCATCTGGGTGGTGGCGGTGGCGGCGGCGGTGCCGGCGCCGCATGCCTTTAATCCCAGCACTTGGGATGCAGAGGCAGGCGGATTGCTGTGAGCTCGAGGCCAGCCTGGTCTACAAAGCGAGTCCAGGATAGTCAAGGCTACACAGAGAAACCCTGTCTCAGAAAAACAAAACAAAAATAATAATAAAGCTGCTTGGTCTGCAGAGACAGCTCAGCTGATAAGGGAGCTTGCCATCAAACCTGATGACCTGACTTTAATTCCCAGAATCCACATGGGTGGAGAAAGAGGACCAACTCCCAAAGCTTGTCCTCTGGCCTCCGTGTGTGTATGTTTGCCGATGTGCGTGTGCGTGTGTGCGTGTGTGTGTGTGTGTGTGCGTGCGCGTGCATATGCGCGCGCACAACAAATAAGTAAATGTAAAAAAACCCAAACCTTTTGATAACAATAATTTTAAATATGCTTCTTAGGCCATATTTGTAATCCCAGGCTAAGGGGAGAGGATTTCCAGTTCAAGGTCAGCTTGGGCTACATAGTAAGACTCTATCTCAAGCATTAAGAAAAAAATTAAGTCAGAAATATTGTTTTATTAACAGTATTAATAATTAATTAATAATTTAAAGTTAATAAATATAATGGGAATAAATATGACATAGATTTAAAGATAAAAATAAAATACTTATTAATTAATTAACAATATTAGCGGTAATATTAGAGGAAGTGCTTAAGACAGAAAATAAACAGGTTTGGGGCTGTGACCCAATGATCAAACCCAGCCTGCCATCTATTTTGTAAGTAAATTTTTGAGGCGTATGAATAGCCCATCTATATACGACCTGTGACTGTTTTGTGCCACCACACTAGACTTGAGGGGTCAGAAGAGGCAGTGTAGGGCTGAAGGCAGAGATGCCAGGCACGTGCCACCACATTCGGCCCTAACTCAAACCATCAGTCACTGCTGTGGGGACAGCTAATCCCTCCTTTCTCAATATCCCCAACCTCAGGACCTTGTGGACCTGACCACAGCAGGAGGAGCCATTTTGTCCTGTCACCCCGTCATCATTGTTACTCTTTTCCCGCTCACACTATAAAACCCGTCAGAATGGTACGGCAACCACCGTTTCCCCAAATGTTCTTCCTGAGCCCCGGGCCTCAGTGCGGCATCTCAAGGAAGAGCACAGGAGCAGAAGTGCGCCCCCCTTCTGTCTGCCTTCCGTGCCCTCCAGTCATTCCTTCCGCTTCTGCTCCCACATACCCTCTCAACCGTCTTTGTGCTTGGAGCTCTTGCTTGGTGAGAAGCTTATGGCCCCCAGCGCTGCAACTGCTCGTTCAGACAGCTAACCTTGGCTACTCTACAGCCTGTGGGAGAGCGCAGCCTTTGTCTCCATTAATTTATTAGCAATGGAAACACGGCACAATGGTAAAAGACAATTTCCTAGGTCCCAGGCCCAGGATCTGTGATCCATTGGTCTAAGAATTTGGATAGTGCTTGAATCAATTCCCAGGTGGAACTCGTTGCTGGTCCAAGGGTGGTGTAATGTCGAGGGAGCAGCAGCCAGAAAGACCTCCTGGACTTCAGAGCTGAGGTCTTCAGGAAGCCCCGCCTCCTCTCCGATTCTCCCTCTCCAACAGCCAACAGGGAGAGAGGCCAGGAAACTGTTTTCTGTCTGTTCCTCCCAGGATGGCTCTGAGCTTATTATCCTTATTATCAGCAATTTTAGATTGGGACTCTCTGCTCCCCAGAGGAAAATGAAAATAGTATCCATGTGGGGTGGAAGCAAGAAGGTGCCAATTAATGAGCCCTCCGTGGAGTGAATCCAGATGTGTTTTCCTTTCATGGGAAAGAAAGTTACTTCAAGACTATGAGGAATTGCTTCAAGGTCTTGTTGTGCACAATTTTCTTTTAAAACACATCCATTTAAGCAGTGATGCGCAGTGAAACAATGAATGCTAAATTTAATCCACACCGTGGGGCCTTTGGTTCACCCATGAAGACCCAGAATCTGGTTCAAATCTACACTCTCGAAAAGCTCTCCTCTGGGCAGTATTTGGAGCCCAGGCGGACTGTGCTTGGCTAATTCTGTCTCCCAAGAATTGTATTGTACCTGGCCCTGGAAGCTTTCAATTAATATTGGTACAATTATGCACACGCACACATAACGTACATATGTGTGAGTATGTGTGTATGTGGGGGTGTGGACACTCATTCATAAGACTGGTTATAAATGACGTAAGTGTCCCTTCAGAGCTCTGTTAGGCAAACTCTGGCAAACTTGTTTCCACAGTCCAAAATAACCCCTGGGTGTTTCTCCTTACTCCTCTCCCACACGCACACAGCTGGCAGAGCAGACACTGTTTACTAAGCGTGGAGCCCTTGTGATTCTCCCTGGAGGCTTTGATTGATTTGTGCACAAGGGAAAACTAGTCCATCCAATTAATGTCCTGATATACACCAAGTGCATTCTCAAAAAACAATTGCTTACTACATAATTCTTACTTGTAAACTTATATGAAGGTTTTAAAAACATGAAATTGAATCTTTTTTTTTTTTTTTTTTAATTTCCTGGAATACTTTGCACAGTTTCTTGTTTTTGGTTTTTGTGGTGCTGGGGTGAAGTTTGGCACATGCTAGACGGGTGTTCTGCCATCGTAAGCCCCCTGCCCCTTTCTCTGAATACATCCTTCCATGCTATATTCCCCTACAATGCCCCAGGGGAATCTTTAAGAGGTGTGGCCTAGTGGGGGGAAGTGACGTTGTTTCACTTGGGGGGCATGCTCTTGAAAGCAATGTATGAGCCCACCTCCCCTCTTCTGCCCTTTGCTTTCCGGCCACCATGGTGTGGGCACCTGTGCTTAAACCACAGGCTCCCCACAACTATGTGCTGCCTCACCTCAGGTCCAAAAACATGGACTGAGGCGGTGATGGTGCACACCTTTAGTTCCAGCACTCTGGAGGGAGGCAGAGGCAGGCAGATCGCTGTGAGTTAGAGGCCAGCCTGGTCTACAAAGCGAGTCCAGGACAGCCAAGGCTACTCAGAGAAACCCTGCCTCGAAAAACCACACACAAAAAAATAATAATAAAATAAAATTGACTGAAGCCTCTGAGCCCATGAATCAAAACTAATTTTTCTTCTGTATAACTTATTTTTCTCAGGTATTTTGTCACAGCAACTGAAGGCTCACCAATACATATACAAAGTGGGGGTTTTTTTGTTTGTTGTTGTTGTTGTTATTGTTGTTTTCTATCTTCCCTTCCTGGAGTGCCCATGAAAGATGCATTTTTAAATGCCCTTTAATTGCTAATAGGGCCAATCTTGCCTCTTAGAAGCCTCAAATACGCTTCAACAGTTAAGCATTATACTGCATTAATTAAGCCCAGTACTTTCCAATCAACTACATTTTACTATCTAATTAGTACCTGCGTTGGATTTTAATCAGAGAATCCCTCCATGTCTGTTTTCAGATCTAATCAAACTGCAGTTGAAATAAACTTCAGAGTATGAGAGCTGCAAAGGGCCCATGAAAAAGGTTTGCTCATAACACCAGCATGTTAGAAACACATGAAAGGCCACTGGTTGAGTCTTGGTTTTCGCTGTCCCCCGACTCTGCCTGGGGAAGAACCCAGGCCCATTACCACTACCTCCTCTGTAGGAGACCAAGTGGCCTCCAGGGGGAGCTGTTCCTTACTCTACCACTTTGACCAGGCAAATCAGTCCCTAATTGACTTTTTTTTATCTCTTCTGATCTAAAGTCTCTCTTTAAACGCAGCTTGCAGCCAGATTATCTGACTGGAATTTGGTGGAGGAAAAATTATCTAGTTAAGGAATTCCAAGTGAAGCTGAATCTAACCCTCTTCCTAGAACATTATGTAGCATGTGTAGACTAAACTGAGCAGTCCTTGCTCGCTGCTGGTGAGAATGCACATTAGTACATCCATTATGGAAAACAGCACTGATTCCTGAAAAAAAATTAAGGATGCAATTTTAAAAATGAAATTACCATGTGACCTAGAAATTTTACTACTATACAGAGGAAATGAAGCCATTGTGCCAAAGAGACACACCCCTTGTCCTCTGCAGCGCTTTTCACAGCAGCCAAAAAGGAAGTACTGGAAGTGTCCATCACCTGGGGCACCAGGAAAGACCCTGCACTCTCGGCGGCAGCACCAGGGCACTGGAGAGTGTCGCTGCGTTTAGTGAATAAGTGAGACACAGAAAGACACAGAGAGCCATACGCTCTCACGCGCCTGTGAACCTGGAGTCTTAGAAGCTGGGAGTGGAGCGGTGGCCAATTTCCCTGATCGTCCCATCCTAGATTTTTTGAGGAACCCCCACGATGTTCTTCATAATGTTGTGCTAATCTGCGTTCTCAGTAACAGTGACCAGAGGGAGCAGCAGGGAGCGGAATGCAGGAGAGTAGGTTAATGAGTACAAAATCACAGCGAGACAGGAGCATGGCGCTCTGCAGCTCCATGAGGCTGTTCTTGCTTGTCATTTGACTACACTGGGAATGAACGAACACGCAAGCAGCTGGGTACACCCCGTGAGAGTTATTTTTTAATAATTAAATCATCTGAAAGAAGACCCCCTTTTAGTCCGAATTTTTTGAGGTGGGAAGATCGACCTAATAAGTTTTCTTCGCTGACGAAAATAAGCCAAACAGGTTTATTGGGGGCAGATCTCGGGAGGGTCCACTGGTCTCAGAGAGAGAGAGAGAGAGACAGAGACAGAGACAGAGACAGAGACAGAGACAGAGACAGAGACAGAGACAGACAGAGCGACAGACACAGAGAGAGAGAAACAGACAGAGAGAGAAACAGACAGAGAGAGGGGCGGGGAGGAGAGCTGGGTGGCATCCTAGTTGTAGCTCCATCCCTCCTCTCTTCCCAGTCCCACCCTCCCTCCCACGTCATTATCACCCCTTCCCTATTCCTCAAAAAAGGGGAGCCCCCCTCCCATCCACCTCAGCTCATCAAGTTGCATCAGGACTGAGCTCTTCCTCTTCCC
>OU015745.1:21680750-21733047 GCA_907169655.1 Acomys percivali | reverse complement strand
ACACACACACACACACACACACACACACACACACACACACACACACACACACACCACCTGTAGATAATAAATACCGCTGATCTACCTGTTTCAACCAAGTCCATTTTTATCCACTCCTAATAACCTTCCAGTCCACTTTGACCCTCTGCACTGATCCTTGTTTGAGAAGGCTGCGTGATACCTCCCCATGTTTCCTGTCAGCTGTACTTTTGGAAAATACACATTGAAAGTGATTATCAAGGAGCCCTGAGTGTTGTTGTTGTTGTTGTTGTTGTTGTTGTTATTGTTGTTGTTGTTGTCAAGGTTGGGAAGCCATTCTTCCCCTTCCTTCCATAGCTTGGCTCCTGGCCTGCTAAGTTTATCCGGGGAGGTGTGTGCCTTGTGACTATCCAGGTAGGTAACATCCAGCTCAGGGCCAGCCACGGCCTCTGCTAGTGAGATGACCACATTTGTGTGCAACTCATTCATTTCCTTTCAAATATTCTGTGCTTGACAACTTGATTTGGAATGTCAGTCTCTGGGTTCCCCATCCGCAAGGCTGGGCTTCTCCAATAAAGGGGCAATCCATTCTGTCTCTCACCCCAGTTCTATTTCTACTTCTGGTGTTTGTTTTTCATTCACTAGTCTGACTTTAGGAAGCTTCTTACAAACTACCTCTTGGGTCATTTGGAAGGACCTCAGGCCCCACTGTGTGGTTTACAACTCCCTCCTGTCAACAGCCGCATGCCTGTTTCCCGGGAGCCTGTCTGGCCACAGCTTTGTTCCTAACTACTTCCACAAAACTTCCGGCATGCACTGCTTCCAAAGCGACCTCTAGATCTATAACCGTATCACTTCCTCTTAGACTATTTCTTTATTGCTGACACAGGATTCCTCCAAGCATAAAGAGTGTGAAAAAGCGTGTCCAATGCTCCGATGACCATCTTTCAAGATTTCTTTACCATAAGTGTCCTACTGTTTCTATTTTTCACTATTTGACGGAACCTCATGAGCAGAGGCCAGATTTTGGAATTTCCTCTTGGTTTGGGGATCATCCAGTAAGGATGAAGCTGCAGAACTAATTTTTCGTAGGTCACTTAAATATCCTCTATCAAGGCCCCTCTAAGATCTTATAGAAACCTCTCCTGGCCATCACTGCCCAGATGAGACACAGCAGCAACAGAAGGTATTCAGGTTCTGCAGTGCCAGTTTTGCACTTCCCGCCCCCACACTCTCCTCAGCCTCCAGTCCTGCTGTCAGCTAGCCAGCCCTTTCCCACAGTGGTGCTTGTAACTCCAAGTAGACATTCCCAGAAAAGAAGGTTTCAGTGACCCGTAGTCAAGATGCTAATGCTACGAAACAAAAGACAAACGTTAAAAATGACAAGAGAAAATGGCATTTGGCTTACTAAGGTAAATCCAGCAGAACAAAACCCTGGTCTCACTAGAAATAATAAAACCGAGAGGGGCATGGAGTGATGCATTTCAAGAAGCAAGTAGCCACCAAGCAAAGATTTCTGTATCTAGAGAAGTCATCTTTTAAAGTAAATGGAGAATAAGAACATTTCAGGACAGCCTATGAACCGCCAAGCCAGCACTGTAGAGATGCTTAAAGGAGTCCTAAGCATGGAAAAGAATCAAAGACAGCCTCAACCGTGAGAACACAAGAGAGAAAAGCTTTTGATAAAAGAATAGATGAGTAAAAGGGAAGTAGGAAATGACCAATAATGCCCAATTTCATAAACCAGAAAACCCATAATATGAATAGGGGTGACATAAAAGAATAAACACTGATCCAACTAACCAATAAGAAAAGCAATTTAAAAAAAAAATTGTAGGAAGTCAGACACATTGCTACACCTTTAATCCCAGTACTTGGGATCCAGAGGCAGGCAGATCTCTCTGAGTTCAAGGCCAGTCTGATTCACATAGTGAGTTCCACAGGCATCAGCAAATGCCTCTAAACAAGTTGTTAAAAATTAGTAAAAAACCAAAAAGCCCTCAAATGAAAATGGAATTACTGTATTGAAAATAAGATCCAGGGGGCTGGAGAGATGGGTCAGAGGTTAAGAGCACTGACTGCTCTTCCAGAGGTCCTGAGTTCAATTCCCAGCAACCATATGGTGGCTCACAACCATCTATAATGAGATCTGACACCCTTTTCTGGCCTGCAGGTGTACATGCAGGCAGAGCGCTGTATACATAATAAATAAATAAATCTTTAAAAAAAAAAAAGATCCAGCTGTTTGCTGTCTACATAAACCTCACCTCACACCTACAGACTAAAAGTAAAAAAAAAAAAAGAAGTATTATACCAGGAACATGGAAACTGGAAGCAAGCTAGAGTGATGCTGTTATCTGATTAAAGAGTCTTCATTGGAAAATAAGGTCATTACATATCAATGCAGAGAACAATCATCTAATAGATATAATGGTGGGGCACACCTTTAATGTCAGCACTTGGTAAGCAAAGGCAGGTGGATCTCTGTGAGTTCAATGCCATCCTGGTCTAGATAATGAGTTTCAGGCCATCCATGGCTACAAAGTAAAACCCTGTCTAAAAAAATTAATGATTTTAAATATACATATTCAGCAAGTATTGATGTACTCAATATCATAAAACAAACATTACTTGATGTAAAGGAACATATAGGGCCATAAAAATCATAGTAAGTGGTTTTACTATTCCATCCTCTATAATAGATAATATGTGCCAAAAATAAAATAAAAAATCAAAACCAACCAACTAACAAACTAAAAAATTTTAGTGCTAATCTGAACTACCTACAGACCAAATAAACTTAACAAATACCTACATTTGTTCTATGTAGCTATAGAATACACATTCTTAGCAGCCGGTTGTGGAACTGTCTCAAAAGCAGATCTCATTTTATACTGTAAAAGACATATTAACACATACAAAACAAACACAAACAAACAAACAACAACAACAATAACAAAAACCAATGCTAATTACTATTGTAGAAGAACAAGACCAGAAAATTGGGCTGGGCAAATAGCTCAGTAAGTAAAGGTGCTTGCTGACAACCTGAGTTTGATCTCCAGAAACCACAGAAAAATGACTGGGGAAAACATCTTCACAAAGCTGTCCTCTGAATGCCATGGTGTGTGTGTGGGCATGTGTGCGTGTTTTTTTTTTTTTTTAAGAGTAAGGCTAGAAATTTTTATTGTGTGGGTTGTGTGTTGGGTGGCCTGTCTTCCGGTACTCAGGTGGAAGGGTGTCTCCAACTCCAAGGGCTGGGAAAGTATCCCAGCTCTGAGGTGGGACAGTGTCCCAAGGTTATCCTGAGGTATAGGAGCCCAGGAACCACAGCTCTGAGAGGAAGCCTCCTCAACAGAGACTATGCAGCTCCCAGGGGAGGGTTGCCCCAACACTGAGGAGCTGAGAAGCCAGAGCCTGAGAGGGAGAGAGAGAGAGAGAGAGAGAGAGAGAGAGAGAGAGAGAGAGAGAGTCACAGCAGGCAGTAAATCTCTTAAAAGATTTATTGGAGGCACGAATCCAGGAGTGGCTGCCTCTGCTCCTGAGAGGAGACAGCAGGGAACTGTGCAGACACAGCCTTTATATAGGGTTTCTTAGGGGGCAGAGATTTCTGGGCCTGAGCTTGGGGGAAGCTCAGGGATTGGTAGTTTTGTTTTTTTTTTTTTTTTTCCGTCCAGACTTCTCACCCAAAATTAGCATAATCTGAGACAAATCCTACTGAGAGGCTGGGGATAGCAGTTACAGAGGTCTGGGGGTGGCACGGCTGGGCTGCGTTGCTGCAGCTTTCTCAGGCAGAGAAAGCCTGAGAAAGCCACTTTTCTGCCCTGATGGGTGATAAAGTTTACAATGTGTCCAAAATTTACAGAGTCCACTGTGAAGGCAGTAGGCTGAAGCAGGAAAGGTTGTCGCCATCATGAACAGCTCCCATGGCAGAGGCAGCAGGCTTTCTGAGGCAGGAAAGGTGTCAGGTTTTCATAGAGCAGTCCGCTGAAGCAGGAATAGTCACCATGGACAGCTCCCGCTGAGGCGTTGTCAGGAGCCAGTGCCATTTTGTCTCCGATCACCACAGCCCCAGGGAGGGAAGGAGGGGCTGACTGCTCTGAGGAGGGAAGGGGAAGTGGCAGTGAGTCACTTTAAATTTTAGTGGCCTCTGCTCAAGGGCCAGACATAGCCCCTGGGGGTGGTGATACAGTGGGCCAAAGGACTGTGTGTGTGTGTTGGGGTGGGGGGGTTGCCGAGGGAGCAGTGGGCTCTCCCTGCAGCTTGGGAAAGGCATCCTGCTACAGGGGTGGGCGTGAGGCAGTGGATAGCAGCAGGCCACCACAGCTTGGAGGTGGGCTGCTGTGCCTTGGGAATGGACTGCCATGGCTTTGGGGCAGACTATGATTGTTACCCCAGGCTGAAGCACCCGGCTTTAGCCTCAGTGGGAGGGGGTGGGGCTGGTGTTAGGCTCCTAACCCTAACCGCCCACCCCCAACCCTAACTCCAAAGCTCTGATCTATCTCTGCCAAGGCAGCAGAGGCCTTGATCCAGCCTAGGTTGAGGCAGCGGAGGAGGCAGCAGCAGCTTTGATCTGGCCGCCACCACCATTGCTACCGCCACCGCCACCACCACTGCAGCAGCAGAATCTCTACAGAAATCAATGACAAGAACAAAACAAAACAAAAACAAAACAAAAAAACTCCCAAAACTACAGAAATTACACAGATACATGGGAAATGAATAATATTGTCTTGAATAGTCAGCGAGTTACTGAAGAAATCAGAGGAAAATGTAAAATTCCTAGAATAAAATAAAATAAAAACACAATTTATCAGAACACTGGGGGGTGCAGTAAAGCCAGCTCTTAGAGGTAACATGCTACTGTTGGAATGTGAAGTGTTTCACAAAACTTACCGGTTTGAAGACTATGTCATTAGCTGGTGGCGTTATTTTGGGAGGTGGTAAAATCTTTAAGAGGTGCATAGCCTTGGCCAGGTGGTGGTGGTGGCACACCCCTTTAATCCTACTACTTTGGAGGCAGAGGCAGGCAGATCTCTGAATTTGAGGCCAGCCTGGTCTACAGAGTGAGTTCCAGGACAGCCAAGGGCCAGGGCTACACAAAGAAACTGTCTTGAAAAGACAAAACAGAACAGAGGTATAGCCTTGCTGGGGAAAGTGAATCACCGAGCAAGGTTCGGGGGCCCATTCCCTTGAGTACTACAGCCAGTAAGGGACTGTGATAGCTCTCCTGCTCTTGTGAGTTTGGGGCTAGCTCTCCAGACTACTGTAGGAGGCCAGGGGCGAGGTGAGGGAAAGCATTACTCCTACGCCTCTCCACTTCATGACAGATGAAGGGTCAGGCCAGCTCTCCTGCACCCATAGAGGCAGGCTCACCTGTGCTCCCTCCACCAGGAGCACCTCTACTGTGCTGCCCAGGCTAGTGGTAGGGCCAGCTCATCAGACTGTCACAGTTGGCCAGGGGCTAGGGCATCACCTCTGTGCCTGTGCTACCACACAACATAGGAATGGTGGAGCCAGTACTCCTCTGCTCTCACACTCGGGGCTGCCTCACCTACACTCACATCACCAGGGCCAGGTGAGGTGCAGGGCCTACTGTCCTGAGTGCTGCAAATAGTGAGGGTCAGGAACAGCACAGAGTCTGACTCTCTTTGAATGTTTATCTTAGTAAGCATTTAAGCAAATGACAAAAAAGTTATTGTACTCAGGCTGCTACTGATCTATCAGGGCCAGAGAACAGACTCAGGAGCTGAGCTGTGACCCCGAGCCAGGATGTTACAGAATTCTTAAGCTTGAAGACCATAAATATCTGTGCCAAGCTACAGTTACAATTTTTCATCAGTCAGAATTATTTGTTCCTTTGTGGTTAGGAATAATCATTATGTTTTGGGGGGACAAAAGAAGAATAAAGAAGAAGTTGACTAGCCATCTGGAACATTCTCCTAAAGCCTGGGAGCTTGACCTTAATTTCACCTTATTATCAAAATGGAATCTGAAAACAAAATGGCAGTACTTAGGATAAGTCTCATTTGTTTGATCTCCAACAGTGGACAGATGGGGTTTGCTGTTTAACGGTTCTCCTGAAATCCTGACTATGAAGAGTGGAATCACTCCAAGGAATTGAGTCTAAAAAGGTCTGCTTCTGTCCCCATTAAGCTCTTTTTTCTCCTATCTAGGGTAGGTGGGTTGGAAGGGAGATATAAATATTAAAGAACCCCCAAAAAAGTAGATTTTTAAAAGTTCAAGCCTACAGATGCCAATGAAATTCAGAGGACCACCAGGGAATATTTTCAAAAGCTGTATTAAACAAATGATGGAAAAATCTAGAAGAAACAGATAAGCTCTAAATTAGATATGTTCTACCAAAATTAAATTAAAAAGCATATAAATAGATCTGTAATGAACAATGAGATTGAAGTGGTATGAAAATTACCAACAGGGTTGGAGAGATGGATCAGTGGTTAAGAGCACTGCCTGCTGTTCCAGGGGTCCTGAGTTCAATTCCCAGAAACCACATGGTGGCACATAATCATCTATCACGAGATCTGGTTCCCTCTTCTGGTGTGCAGGCAGAACACTGTGTATGTAATAAATAAATCTTTTTTTTTTTTTTTTTTTTTAATTATCAACAAAGAAGCCACGGATGTAGAGCTAAAGCCAAATGCTACCGTGCCTTAAAGAAGAACAGAAACCAATGAGTTTCAAACTTTCCTACAAAACAGAATGGAAAGAACAATAGAAAACACTTAATAAAGCCAGTGTTGTCTCAATTTTAAAACCAGAAAACGCCACAATAATTCTCCTAAAGAACACAGACATAACTTCTCAATAAATACTCACAAACCAATCCAACAACAGACTGGAAAATCATACATGATGACCAAGTAGTTTTCATCCTAAGAATTCAAAGATGGTTCAACATATACAAATTAACAAGTGTAAAATAGCACCTAAGTACACTAATAGCAGAAATCACATGATCATCTCAATAGGTAAGGAAAAGGCCTGTGACAAAATCCCTTCATAAATTCCCCCAAAGAAACTTGGGATAAAGAAACGTTATGGCAGTTTGGATGAGAACGACCTTCATAGGATCATTATTGGAGTAGATGGTCCCAGTTGGTGGAACTGTTTGAAAAGGATTAGGGGGCTGGAGAGATGGCTCAGCGGTTAAGAGCACTCTCTGTCTGCTCCTCCAGAGGACCTGAGAATTCAATTCCCAGCAACCACATGGTGGCTCAGAACCATCTATAATGTAATCTGATGCCCTCTTCTGGCCTGCGGGTGTATATGCAGGCAGAGCACCGTATACATAATAAATAAATTTAAAAAAATAAAAAGGATTAGGAAACCGGGTGGTGGTGGCACCTGCCTTTAATCCCAGCACTTGGGAGGCAGAGGCAATCGGATCACTGTGAATTCAAGGCCAGCCTGGTCTACAAAGTGAGTCCAGGAGAGTCAAGGCTACACAGAAAAGCCCTGTCTCGAAAATAAAATTTTTTTAATTTAAAAATTAAAAAAAAAGAAAGAAAAGTAAGTGTGCTATAGAACTGGACTTTGAGGCCACAAAAGCCTCACACCATCCTCAGTGCACGTTTTTTCCTCTGCCCATCCTAGCTCCTGAATAGTGACATGGAGATCTTTATGCTTACTAAAAGCTTCAGGTACTACAGTTGGGCAGGTACGCAACTATTCTAACATTGGCCTAACCTACTTCCTGCCATGTGGCTCCTCACCTGCCATCTTAGTTCCTCACTGGCACCTACTTCTTCCATTGTAAAAATCTTTTGTTTCCTCAGTTAGGTTTATTCCTGTGCATTTAATTATTCTTGTACCCACTGTGAATGAGATTGATGTGGCTTTCAGTGTATTTGACATTGGTATGCAGGAAGGCTACTGATTATGTGCGTTAATTTCATATCTTGTACTTTGCTGCAAGCATTTATTAGCTCTAAGAGTTTCAGTTGAGTTTTCAGGTCTCTTATGTACAGAATCAAACCATATGCACATGGGATGCAGTCCCTTCCCCTCTCGTAATGCTCGAGCTCTGATGTCAAGCATGGAGAGAGTGCACACTCTTGTCTTATTCCTGACTTTAGTGAGAGTGCTTTGGGTTTCTCCACCACTTAGCATGATATTGTCCATGGACTTGTCCTTTCGTATGTTGAGATACGCTTCCTTCACTCCTAGCCTCTCCATGACTTTTATTTCAAAGGAATCTTGAATTTTGTCAAAGGATGTCTGTGCTTCTCCTGAAATGATGACACGGTCTCTGTCTTCAAGCCTATTCACTCGATGGACAGCACATATTGATTTACATGTATCAGCCATTCTTGCATTTCTGGAATGAAGTTAACTCGGTTGTGATGAGTGATCCTTTTTTTTTTTTTTTTTTTTTAAGATCTTAAATTATGTTTGCCAGGATTATGTATGTTTGTTTGTCTGGTTTGTTTTTGTTTTTTTAGTTTGGTTGTTGTTTTTGTTTTTGTTTTTTTAGACAGTTTCTCTGTATAGCCCTGGCCATCCTGGAACCTGCTCTGTAGATCAGCTTGGCCTTGAACTCATATCAATCCAACTGCCTCTACCTCTCAAGTGCTGGGACCAAAGGTGTGCATCATCATGCCCAGCTACAAAGCTGAAATTTAGACTCCACTCTAACTAAAACTTGCTTACTAGATCTGTCAGATAATTAGGTCAGATGTTGACGACTCGTGTGCAAAGGCAACTGACTGGCTTTCCTGGCTTCATCATGAACTCCTCGAGCTGGGAAGCCTATATACACGTACTGAGAATAACATATTTTTACTACCAAGAGTTAGAGCTGCTCAATCAGACCGAGAGCCACTTAGAACTAGACTTGAGGTTCCTTGACAGTGACTCCATACATGAAGTAGTGTAGAACTGTGGTGACTCCTAAGCTGAAACATAAACTCAATTTGTTCCATGTGGCTAACAAGTATTTAACACAAACACATGTTGCTGTTGACTGACAAATCTTAGCATTGTGTTTTCATTCAAATGGATTATCTTGTAGGTTTAGGGATGAAATAGGGGAATACAGTGAATACTTAAGACTACAAAAGCAGCTTTGGAACTGAATTGTGTTAAATTCTTGGCAGACTTTCTTTCCTTCAGGCCTGCATTATGATCTCATATCCTGTTATACTAAACGTAAGGTTTGATTACATTTCCCAAGTGTGTGTTCAAATAGTCAACTGATTCTATTAAACAAGTGTAAATGGTTGTACTCTTTATGTTGGTACTTTACAGCCCTAGATGTTAACTAGACTTGGCAGTTCTTTACTCCTGTCACATCCATTATCCGCCAGCTGTCTTGGGCCAGATCCCAGGACAATTTCTGACTATGTCGGTAGAGAAAAGCAATTACTATTATTTTCCCTCCTGATTCTGGTAACTGACCATATGATCACATTTTGAAGTTCTCTTGAGACCTAACTATAGTATGATTCCTGTTGCTCTCCAGATTTCCAGGTGCTCTTTTTTTCTTGTTGCTTTACTGAGACAAGGTTTCTCTGTGTGGCCCTGGCTGTCTTGTAACTTGCTCTGTAGAGCAGGCTGCCCTCAAACTCAGAGATCCTCCTGAGTCCTGGGATTAAGGACATGAGCCACCACTCCCAGCCAGGTGCTAATTTTTTGTTGTTGTTGTTGTTGTTTTGTTTTTTTGAGACAGGGTTTCTCTGTGTAGTCTTGGCTGTCCTAGACTCACTTTGTAGACCAGGCTGGCCTCGAACTCACAGCGACCCCCCTGCCTCTGCCTCCCGAGTGCTGGGATTAAAGGCATGCACCACCATGCCCAGCTTCTAATGTCCTTTCTTATATTAGAATTTTTGGATAAATATAAAAATAACAAAGATTTAAACAGAAAGAGATTTATTAAAGTAGAACCAAGATACTATATATAGCTACACTAACATAAATTATAATAGAAGCAAATATGGACAATCACGTTATTTAAAATGTTGAGCAGTATACCTGCTTCTATAACAAAATATCAGGATGTAAGCTACAGAACACTACTTCTGTAATGATCCACTTGGATTAAGAAGTACCCAACACAGGTGTGTGTGGGGCACATCAGCAACCCCAGCTCTCAGGAAAAAGGCATGAAAGCAAGAAATTCAAGTGCATCCTTAACTATATAGTGATTTGAGGCCAGCCTTGGCTACATTAGACCCTGCCTTAAAACACTTCTACATATGAGGAGGGGGGGCAAACAGTTATATGTGAGCTGGCCGTGTAATTCTAGCACCTGAGATATGGTGCTAGACCAAGAGTTAAAGTCAGCCTCGCTATATAGTGAGTTCAAGACCAGCATGGGATACATGAGGTCTTGTCTTCAAAAGGGAAAAAAAGGATAAAGAAATATTAACACACAGTTTGTGGGTGGCACACATCTTTCATCCCAGCACTCGGGAGGCAGAGGCAGGCAGATTGACATGAGTTCGAGGCCAGCCTGGTCTACAAAGTGAGTCTAGGACAGCCAAGGCTACACAGAGAAACCCTGTCTCAAAAAACCCAAAAGGAAAAAAAAATTAACATGCTGAAAAATATGCGAGAAAATGTCAAAAGTGACTTTCTCTAAGTAGAGATTCTCAACGTTCCTGATGCTGTGACCCTTTAATACAGTGCCTCATTTTGTGGTGACCCCCAACCATAAAATTATTTTCATTGCTACTTCATAACTATAGTGTGGCTACTGTTATAAATTGAAATGTAAATTCCTGCATCTTCCGATGGTCTTAGATGACCCCTATGAAAGGTCACTTGATCTCAAATCGGTCAAGACCCACAGGTTAGTAGAGTAGAGAACCATTACTCTAGAGTAAGGTCAACAGGAGGCAAGTAGCAGCAATTCGACTTTAAAGTAGTCTCTCCTACTGAAAACCATCTACCATTAAGCACTGACGGCTTCCTGTAATAAAACTCTCTGGGAAATAGTGGAACCACAGTGTAGAGAATTTAGAGTCCCCTCCCCTACTCCTGTACTAAAATCCAACTACTAAATGATCCAACAATTGCACTTCAGAGTATTTACCCAAAAGAACTGAAATCAGGTGTTTTTTGAAGAGGTTATCTGTTCTCTTGTTTCTTGCACGATTTTTTTTTTTAGCGTAACTATGGAAAACAGCCTGGAGAGTTCATTATATCTCGCTAGGCAAAGGCAGGTGGATCTCAGAGTTCAAGGTCAGCCTGGTCTACAAAGGGAATTCCAGGACAGCCAGGGATGCATAAAGAAACCCTGCATATAAATAAATAACCGCCCCCCAACACACACACAGGAAATGCTGTTACATGAGACCTGACAAACCTTGAGATATGCTGTGCAAAAGGACAGAAGCAGAGTGAAATGGCTGCCAGGCCCGGGGTAGCAGTAAACAAGTGACAAGCAATGAATGCATATACATTTTTAGTTGCATAGGATAAATTTTAGAAATGTGCATATAGGCAGCAATATGGTTACATACAGAAAAGACCCATTGGTATCTCATGTTGTTGTAAGATCAAGTTAAACACGTACAATTTTAAAATGTGTGTAATACAGTGCCTGTGAAAGCCAGAAGTGTCATCTGATTCTATGGAGTTAAGAGTTACAGGTGGGTGTAAGCACTTGATATGTCTGCTA
This sequence comes from Acomys percivali, assembly GCA_907169655.1. Taxonomy (NCBI): domain Eukaryota; kingdom Metazoa; phylum Chordata; class Mammalia; order Rodentia; family Muridae; genus Acomys; species Acomys percivali. Next base: position 21,721,424 of record OU015745.1, on the reverse strand, counting down.
GAGACAGAACTCGGGTCCTCTGCAAGAGCAGCAACTGCTCTTAACCACTGAGTCAGTTTTTTCAACCCCTTTATTTTTTAAAATATTGACGAGAAGATTATGCCAGACACGTGTGTACATGCTTTTAATCCCAGCACTCTGGAGGCTGGTTTCTGTGAGTTTAAGGCCAGCCTGGTCTACGGAGCCAGTTCCAGACCGGGCAGAGATACACAGACTGTGCTTCAAAAATGAAGCAAACTATACAAAATGTAGTTGGGAGCTGGGCATGTTGGTGCACATCTTTATTCCCAGCACTCAGGAAGGCAGAGGCGCGCAGATCTCTTATGAGTTCAAGGCCAGCCTAGCCTACAAAGTGAGTCCAGAGAAACCCTGTTTCAAAAAACAAAACAAAAATGTAGTTGGCTAGCTGGCCTTCCAGCTGCCACTTTTGGGACCCACTTCAGTACCCTAAGGCCAATTTGTTGATGTCAGACATCAGACCAGGTAATACTCACCTATACAATACACATATAGGCTTTCATTTAGTAAATGTGGGCTCCTTTTTACCCTATCAGGAAAGAAAACAGAAATGTTCCCAGCCTTGGGGCACAGACAGTATTTAGTTTTGGCCTGGGACTGATTTAATGTTTGATAACGAAGAATGTCCCACACAATATCTATCTAGTTTTAGCTACCCACAATCAACTGTGGCCTGAAAATGTGAAGTGAGCGATTGCAAGAGATAACACTTAAGTTTTAGGGTTTTTTTTTTTTTTTTTTTTTGAGTGTCAAGGAGGGGACCCAGGCACTTGTACAAGGTAGGTGTGCCCTCTACTACAGTACTCCAGACTCGTTTCATAAACTTTAAATTGCACACCTGTGTATCAAGACAAAATCTTGTGCTGTCCAACCTAGATGAAGACTGATCCGTCCCCCTTTGTTTTACATGCCCACGCTGTGTACCACCTGTTTACTTGGGTGGTAGCTATCTTGGATACTAAGTTGACTGCTTGCTATGTGGATCACTGCTTGTGTTTCAATAACCTATATTTCACCTGTTAATGGCCCAAAACACAAGAATGATGATGCTTGGGGGTTCCATGACACAAAACATAGAAAGACAAATTAACTCTGGTGCTGGGAGGAGACAGGTTATACAGAAAGACGTGGAATGTGCAGGAATTAGTACTATCTGTTATATTTGTGATATGTAACTGGGTAGAGTGACCATGGGATAGCTAACAGATGAAAAACCTGCTAACGTCTTTTTGGTAGATGTAAAACCTACAAAGACATAGGATTCTGCCATTGCTCTGATATTTTTAGGAGGTTGGAGGTCAGGGCATGCTCGAAGATGCCCTACAAAATAAGAGATCTGACTGTAGGAGAAACATGTTTTTGTGTTGATCCCAAGTGTGGGATGGGAAACAGACTTGTGAGAGAGCAGGATGTTTTCCCACTTAAAAGTTGAACCTCTTCTTGGGGGTGGGGGGGAGCTCTGGATGTTGCCAGCTGACATCCTAGTAGAGACTGAGGAGGATATATCTATATATGCCCAAAACAAGAGGCTTGCAAGAGGACCCGGGATTGTTTTGGCTGTCTATCCTTGCACTTCGAGGGGCCTCCTAGAGAGGACTGCTCCTGGGCTCCAGCTGAGGATCTGGCCCTCAGCTGCTGTTCGAGGTTCCAGCAGCAACCTTGGTTGAATGGCGGGTTTGCTGAGGGCTTGCTGACTATGCCGGGAGAACCGTTCCTCCAAACTGATATCCTTAAGGTTTTATTATTGTGTTCTTTAATCTCCTTTTCCTATTGCTTGGGTTAATCGAGTTGTAAGTGAGGTACGCTCTGTTACTGAATTCATAATAAAGTAAAATTGTTAAGAAAATTGAGCCTAAATATGACACTTGGTTTTAGGAAGCAAACACTACCTGGTGAATCATTCCAGGGGTAATGGTGACACAAACCTACCCAGAAACATTGCTTCAACCTCTCTTTGTATTCAAAGATTAAGAGACACGGTTAAGTTTGAGTAGGAGCCAAGACCAATGGATAGCTGCAGATTCTAAGCAAGATGCTAATGGTCATGCAAGCTGAACTGCCTGCCGCAAATTCTAAGCACAGAAAAGGTCAGTTGCTAGTGGCACAGGCAATTTCAGTGGATTTTATAACCACGAAGGGGTTCCCTAAGTGTTTGAAGTGGGTCTGTGTAAAGTAGGGTCGGGGGACATGGTCGCCATTGGGTACAGCACTCAGGTCTCTTCAAAGAAAAGTGGTTGGGACCCACATCTGGCTGACAGCCTCTAGCACTCCTGAGCTCCACACCACTGAGACCAGGGTTTCCTATGGCCATTTCTACCCAGGCAGTACTAGAGCATCCTAATGGTAACCTGCTCAGACCAGTGGGCTCACCTGCAGATGGAGTCTGTTCTCTCTGTACTCCAAAAGCATTCGTAGGTTTTTTTCTTTCCTTCAAACTGTATCTCTTGACTACTTAGGTTTTACATTTCACTATCAGCTCTTACTTAGTAGTATGCCATAGACAGAGCTGAGGGCTGTTGCTGCCTACCTAATGAAGCCTGCCCTCGATCTAGTCTTCTTGTGCAACTGAAGCTGACTATGAGGAACTACCAAAAACAGCAAGCACCCCACCCTGAATAAGCAAACTTATGTCTTAAGAACTCTGGAGTGATCTGATGCCCCTGGTGCTTCTTGCTTAACTCAAGCATTTTACCATGAAGGGTGGTTTTCTACTTACAGGTTCAGTTAGGCTAACTTTATGAAATATCAACTCCATCTTACTTCTTTTGGGCTGGGCTGTGTTAGCCGAATCTCAACATGTCATTTCATAAGACATTAAATCTACTCATTCTTCAACAGACATTCTCCACAAAACAGGACCTAAAATAACTTTTGCATTACTTCCCAGAGAAATGGCGTCAGTGCTGTGATAGTGCTAGCTCTAGGATACTTGTCACTGTATAGTGCTAGTAATGACTGCTACCGTAGGGCTACACTCATCTAGATTACTGGGTTTAACAGTTAAATCTGGGGGCATGCCTGTGAGGGGTTTCCGACATTGGGTTAACTGAGGTGGGTAGCTCTTCCCCCGCATACTAAGTAAGGGCAGCACCATTTCAATGGGGGCCCTGGAAAGCATGCGGGCCAGACTCATCTCTGATTCCCGACGAGGATGCACCAGCACCTGCAGTTCTACCTTCCTTGCTGTGATGAACTGCATCCCCTTGAACTGTAAGCCCTAACAAACAAGATGGCCTGAAACCTTCCCGTGCTTGAACTGCTCGGTTGGGTGTATCGTTACAGCGATGACAACCAGTAAATAAGGCCATCTAAACCCTTGCCTTTCCAGAACAATACACTTGCCCCTATCAATCACTAACTTTCTAACTACCTTTACCTTGTTCCACTCTTAATTTGTTTCATGTTTTTGTTGTTGTTGTTGTTGGTTTTTCAAGACAAGGTTTCTCTGTGTAGCCATGGCTGTCCTGCTCTATAGACCAGGCTGGCCTCGAACTCAAGAGATCCACCTGCTTGCCTCCCAAGCACTAAGATTAAAGGGATGTGCCACCATGCCAGGCCTAAATAAAATGAGGCTGTTCCAAACAATTCAGCCAACAAAATGTGTAAAAGAATCTGAGTCTTTAAAAAAAAGTCACAAGTACACCCAGCAGCACAAGGTCCAATCTAAGCACAAGTTCTTCTAAGAATTTAAATAGACACAGAATCTTAGGAATACGTTTATTTCAGTAGCAGAGTATTTGCCAATATAGGCAGGACCCCAGGTTGAATCTTCAAATTAATTAAATATTCAATAGTTCTGAATAAGTTATCAATAACCAATGCATAAGACTGACAGTGTTAAATAGTCACAATGGGTGTTGTACAATGTGTGTAAACCTTATGTACTATTCTAACAAACTACGTTCTTTTATTTTCTTTTGAAATATACTCTACATTATGTAGAGAAATGTATTAGAATGTGTTAGAATTGAAATCTGGGGCAATATGACTATTCTTTTTCGAAAGTATTCTTCCATAATTAACAACATACAGCAGAAATTATCAACATGAGCATTCAGTGTGTGAAGGAAAGAGACCCGGAGGACACCATCCAATACTGCTGCAGGCCTGCCTTTGTGCCACCGGGAGCGCTCACTGCACAAGTAAGGGACAGAAGACTTCACTGCAAAAGCCAACTGGTGGAGAGGAGTAAGAGGAACTCGGGCTTAGTGAGCGAGGTGAGTAGCACATACACACAACGGAGTGGGTGGAAACACGAGCTGCTAAAAGAACAAGTCGCTCCACATGCTTCATCTCCATTCAGTGTTTTTATTTTAGAAAAGGAAACCACAGTGAATGCAGCAAGGTTAAAAAGATCCACTGCCTTTTTAGTCTGCATTATTTCTCTCTCCACTTTAACAGTAACTCAACTCTGTCTTCATCCAGAAGATCACCGGTTACTTCAAGAGAACCTGGGAGGAAAGCAAATTTGCTTAAATCACACATGTAAACAGTCTCTAGCACGGGGATAAGGGAAGGAAGAGAAGGAAGGACAGGAAGCCGACCAACACCACGACTACCACAAAGCCCCATCGGCGTTTGTTACCACCATTCTCTGACTTGGTGGTCTTAGTTAAAAAAGATACTCTATACAATATATAACATAAAATATTTAATGTTCATAAATGCTGTGTGCCTTTAACCTCAGCACTTGAGGCGGAGACAGGACAGCCTGCAAGTTCTGGGTACCCGGGGTACAGTGAGGACTGCCATCCAGGGCTACACAGAAGGCTGCATCTCACAGGACCAAGAAGACAGTGCTATAATAAATAATAATAATAATAACAACAACAAACATTATTATTATCATCATTATTATTATTGCTTTCCTCCTTTCCTATTTAGCTAAGTATATTGAGATACTCAATGGAAATAACTTAGATTTTACAAAACTCAAATCCATTCTAAGGTACTGAATGGTCATATTAGTTTAAACCTAGAGAACCACAGGTTCCATTTGGGTTTTCTTAACAGTGCTACTGTAGATAAATGTGTTGCTGCAGTCAAGAGCTGTACCAGCAGAAAAACCTGAAGCAAAAATAAAAATTCTTACATATTAAAACTACTGCAGAAGGTCCCCCAAAATACAACAACTTTAATTCTCTTACTCTTTTGTCCTCTAGTGCACATTTTTACTTAAGATTAATATTCAATTGGTCTTTTTTTTTTCCAGCCTTAAATTTAACATTTGTGTATACTAGCCAAAATTACTGATCAGGACATAACTGTTTAAGAGAGTGGACTACTTTTGAATATTAGGATATTTTTTATAAATCCAAGGTGATAACATTTAAACAAATTTTACAAAATTCACTGGCAGTTGTCACTAGACAGTTGTTCCATTATGTTATTATTCACCCTCTTGGCGCTACCTGTCCCTCTTTTAGTTTTGAAATCTACAAGAAAGAGAACTTCATCCTAAGGTTCATCTCTGTGACAGACTATTTTCTGAAATAGGAATGGAGTATGAGGAGAGAGGAAGTTTCATGGTCTTAATGTGTTCTTTCAATAGAAATTCTAGAGTGCACGAAGGTATCTCTGCATCTTCCCTTACTCAAAAGACTATTTTTAGTTGTGTGTGTGCTGGCAGGTGCCAGAAGCTGAATCCTCTGCAGACAGCATTACAGGAGGGTGTGAGGCACCTGACATGGGCACTAGGAACCAAACTCAGGTCTGCAAAGCATAGGAAGCACTTCTAACTGCTAAGCCAAGTAAAGTTGCTTATAAACAGTAAATATACATGCATGTAAACAGTAAATACACATGTAAATAAGTGAAAGTACATGTAAATAGTAAACATACATGTAAACAGTAAATACACATGTAAACAAGTGAAAGAACATGTAAATAGTAAACACACATGTAAACAAATAGAAGGGCCTGTAAACACACAGTGGTGGTTTCCTACAGGTCACCTCAACAAGTGTTCTGAAGATTCCCCATGCTTACACTGTGTAAGCACAGCTCCCACTGTGGAGTCAGTGGTATGAAATGAAAAGAACACTTGGGGTTTAGCTTTGGCTCTGTAATCCTGGGAAATCTTTTTCTAATTTATTTAAGTTATTGTTATGTTCATTATGAAAGCACATGAACATGAAGAGATCAAAGGACAATGCTTGGGAGCTGGTTCTCTTATCCCACCATGGGTTCTGGGGAATTAAGCTCAAGTTCAGAGGCTCAAGTTAGAGGGCTCGCCTAGGACTGGAGAAATGGCTCACCATGTATGTAAAGGTGCTGGAAGTGCAAGCCTGAATTCAAGAATGCATCAAATAACTAATCTTTGCAAATGTCTATGGTAGGAGAAGCCATTAGCAATCAGCTGAGTAAGTTGAGAACAGCTCCTTCCATGGATATGCTGCTGGGAAACAGTCCCTGATGGCATCGACTGGCTTTAAACACTATTGGTGCTGTTCAGTGTGCATGCCTGTGCTCACTTGTACTAGCAGAAGGATCAGGAGCTTGAGGATAGCCTGGGCTATGAGGCACTGAGAAACAAACAAAAACCTAAGTTTTAACTGAAAGACTAAACTTCTCTAAGACAGCCTAGTTAAACAGCTATTTTGGTAAATAGGTCTACTTATTAAAATTTGATTTTTATACTCTTTAATTCTTGGGGATTTCAAAATATCATTTATTTTCTTTTACTCAGCTTAGCCAAATCTTCTTCCCCTTCTTCTCCATCCACTTCCCTTTTTTTCTTATTTCTTTTCTCGCTCACTCTCATATAGCTGGTCTCAACTCACTACGTAGCCAAGGAGGACCCTAAATTCCTGCTCCTTCTGCTTCTGTTTCCCAAGTGCTGGAATCACAGAATGGCAGGGACACAGCATTGGGGCCCAAGCAGCTGTGCAAGTGAAAAGGAGGGAGGAAACCAACACATACAATTTCCCTTAAACCTTAAAAAAAAAAAAAGGCAGGCATGGTGGCAGAAGGCAGAAAAATCTGTGTGACTCTGAGGTAGGTCTGGTCCACAGGGTGACTTCTAGCCAGCTAGGGCTATATAGTAAGACCTTATCTCAAAGCCAGAAAACAAAACCCAAAGAAACCATATTCCTTTAATTCCAGTACTCTGGAGGAGAGAAAGGTTGATCTCTGTGAGTTTAAGGACAGCCAGGGCTATGTTGAGACCTGTCACAAAACAAAAAAATAGGTGGGAGGGGGCAGGGCAACACCAAATAAGTAAAATCTTGAGACATTGGGGAAAATGAGAGGGGGAGAGAAAAAAGATGAGAGACAGACAGAGAGAAACACTGAAGTGAGAAAACAAAAAAGAAAAGACACATGAGCAGAGCTCACGAGCGTGCACTGGGTGGCCAGCAGAGAACAGACCTTACTGCTCTGTAACTTTTAAATATTACATTCTTTAGCTGCCTCCAACTCCCTCTCCAGAACTCCTACTAAAGAGGGAGGACTTAATTTCATAAAATAGTTTAAAATAAAATTGCATACAATATAATTTATGCCATCATTAAAGGTAAGTATGTGTCAATGTATGGGGGGTTATGTTTTCAAAATAAAGAATGACAATGCAGCAGGAAGGTCGGACTCTGCCTGAAGCAGAAAACAGCAGGTGTCCAAGTTACAGACCAGCACAAGATGCAACCAAGAAACTGACTGACAGCTCTGCCAGTTAGATATGCATGTGTTTCTGGGCTGGAGACAACTTACCATTCAGGTACGGAGGCAGCCATCCAGTTTTCATCGCTGCCCTTCCTTGCTCCACTTGCTGTGTCACATGCTATCTTCTCCTATGCAGGTTTACTGTCAATAGCCATCAGTCTGAAGAATTCCTTTCTCTGCTGCCACCTACCCGTTTATCTCTCTGCTGCAGCAGAAGGGTATATAGAAAAAGGCCTTGTTTATTGTTCAAATTAAACAAAAGCTTTAACATTTCATATTTTCACGTGTGAAGATTCTCACATCTTGCCCATTCCACCTCAATAATCAGGAGAAAAAAAAAACCAATCACAGAAAATCAAATAGTGTATGTGTTCATGGTAAACTAGGAAAACTAAAAATGGAAGAAGACTAACTATACACTCTGCAGTTGTTATCCTAGAGCCCATGTTCTGTCCCGTTTCCCTTGTGTATCCCTATGAGCTACTAATATATGATTTAAATTTATCAGGTGGTCTACAATTCCTACAAATTTCAAATTCAGAGACTTCCCAAAGAACCGTGAAAGATACCAATATGGTCTTTAAATCAGTCCTAGAAACTAAGGTTATTAGGTGCTTTGCCTGCTTGAGAGCTCAGTGTTATGGACTGCTTATTGCCCAACGGGTCTGAACACACTAAGACACGAACACACACGCCACCTACATTTAAAATAGGGTAGCATTTGTATGCCCATATAAACATTGGGTATTTATTTATTTACTTGTAAAAGAATTAATATGCAATGAGTCCCTTAGAAAGGACTGGTCATGAATGTACATTTCCTTAAGCTATTTATATACATAGGAAAATTAGGAGGAGGAAGGGAAATGAATGACAAAAAATAATAGTTCTTGGGAATTAACACACACAATGTCTTCTGTTTTTTAAAAATCTCCAATTCACTTCTATTCCTATTCTTTGACACTGGAGCCTACATTTGAAATTTATTTGCTATCAAACTACCAAACTGGAACTATATCCAAAACCAGATTAGCAATAATCATGGCTCGTTTTTTTCCACCCTCCCATTACCTTCACCCCAAATAAATGTATGTACAGACTTGCCAACTTAAAACAATAAACAAACACTGACATAAGCACCAAAAGCTGGTCAACAGCAACACTGCAAAGACATCGCTTCTACTTTCTCATTCCTTCCCCCATCTCAAGCCCCACCCTTTTGACCTCTGCATATGGGATGAGCCTGAGCAGGAGAAGTTGGTGATGTCGGGACTGCGCCGTTCCCACGGATGCTCCTAGAGGGCTGCTGTGCTTCTGGGAACTGAGGCACAGGGATGGCTGTCTGACTGAAACCTAAAACAACAACAGTTCACCCCACCCCTCATGTTCCCCAAACCCCAAGTAGCAGCCAGGTATATATATAGATATATACACTATAAGGTCCACCTAGTAATTTTTAGTACAATAAGATATAAAGCAGTCCACAGTATTTAATAAGGCAGCAGAATGGAGGTTGTTTAAACTCTCCACAATGCAAACATGCTAATGGTGGCCATTCTTATCATCCAGAAAGTAAGTCTCCTGAAGGAGTCCTTCTCAGAATACCTCATACATCCCTGCAGGAGTGCAGCTGGGATCCTGGACAAGTAAATTGCAGTTTATTTAACAGATGGCATCTTAAGGATGGCTGAATGTATACACTTTTTGTGTAGGACATTATTAATTAAGCAGATAAACTATGCAAAAAATAGAGAAAGGGTGTTGGCTAATGTCCCTGAAGTCCTTTATTAGAAAAGAGATTGCTGCCCCAAATGTAAAATACACGGACTAGCTTTCAGAGTGAAAAGCTGCGGAAGGGCAGGGAAGGAGGAGACAGCAGAAGACAGGAAGAAGAAACTGGCAGAAGACTAGCAAACTGCACAGCTACACTTCTATTCTGCCACCAACTGTGTTTTATGGCCCTGGCTAATCTGGTCAACTATGCTGTGCTATAGAAATACTCCCCCATATATTGAAACCTATATATAGTGTGGATGCTTTAAGATTTGACAGTCTGTTAGGACTAGTGTATACGTCAGCCTGCAATGATCACAATGCTTTCCCCTTTGCTTCACAAGACCCTTGCACTCCACTATGGCTGAACACTGCAGTGTATTTTAAAACCTTATATAGAACCTAGAACCTAGTTTACCTTTACACAACTCTAGTTTTCCATACCTGTCAACTCCTCTAATTGATGTCTTTAAATTGTGAGCTCACTGTGTATTCGGAACACCAACCCCTGAAAAAGCTTAAGCCAGAGTAGCACAATGGAAGAAACAAACAAACCCACAACGAAACAAAGCCAAAAAGTCACACTCTGAAAAATGTAATTATAGACATATATGCAAGGAATGGAGTAACTAAATGGCTAATGGCTAAACAAAATCCCAAAGACCTGAGTTCATCCCAATCTATCCAAACTTTATCCCATACACTCTACCATATTTATGCATTATTTGTAAAAACAAAGTTATGATAAACTCGTGTTTGCCTTTAAGGTGATACAGAAAGAAAACTTTAAATAGTAAAGTGTTAGCCTTCTGATAGAAATGAAGGAGAAACCAATTACCTGCCAGCAGGCTGGGCTGTGCCTGGTCCGAGCCGCTGCACTGAGCACTCACTGCACAGCTGCATTACTGGGGGAGGGGAAGTTTAGAAGGGCACTGACCCCAAAGCTCTCAAAACGTCTCACTCATCATCAGGAAGGGGGAAGAAGGAAAGTGTTTTCTCTGAGTATTTTTTGTTTGTTTGTATTTGTATATTTTGGCTCCTGAAAAGGCTGGCAAAGAACAGCAACAGTGCAAGATATTAGAATATTTCTTGAAAAACAATTTTTTAAATGTAAACATTAAGGAATTTAAGAAGCAAACTTTTGTTAACATAGAAAAAATTTTTCACTAAGTTAGGCAGCCACCCCAAAAGGCATGGCAAAGTGCACTGGGATAAAGGAAATAAAATACCACACAAACCCCAAAACAAAATGAAAACATTTCAAATCTAATCTGAAAGACTAGATGATTCCAACAGCAGACTTTGTCCATCACTAAAACATTACAAATCCAAGGCGCCTAGATTGTATTAACTGAAACTTTTTCTTTCTTTCTTTTTTTTTTTTTTTAAAGAAACAAAAGAAAGCAGCGAACCTGGTTATAAATCCTGCGATATATTACAATTTTTAAAATCCTAGCACAACAAAAGTAAATTTTAAATGAAACCAAACAAACAGACAAACAAACAGCAGCAGAGGTTACCTGTCTGAGCACCTACATTTTCTTAGGAGGGGATCGTGTCTCACCAGCCAAATAGCCCATAAACCTTCTCAAAAACAGCGAACCAGGAGAAAAATATAACACAAGATTTGATTTCACAATGTCTCTAACACCCCCCAAACCCAAACTGGGGGGTTTAACTGAATGAAGAGCATCTGTTTTTCCATTGATTTCCTTCTTGCGAAAAAGAGAGGAATGACACTCAGTGACCTTTTCCAAAGCCTTCAGCGCTTTTTCTTAAAGTCTGATAGTGTTTGATGAAAGCAAGTCTCTTGTTGGATTTTTTCTAATGTTCCAGGGTAGTTTCTTATTGATAGCATAAAGAAAGATTTCAAAGTTCATTGAGGAAAAACCAGAAGAAATGACCAATTATAAGTATCAAAAGAAAAAATACTTATTAGAAAGTTTAAGTGGCATAGTTCATATGCATAGAGTCCAATTTTCATCACAGGTAACAGAAAAACACCAGCATCATTAAAATATGATTAACAATTACAATTTAACAGCATACAAAAGATTTACAGTACTTCAGATTTTTTGGCATGATTATACACATTTTATACATTTTCTGATAGTAGTGAAGACTATACAATTCTGAAAATAAGTCAACTCTCACGTGTTTCCTTTTAGTTCCTCCAGAATGATCTGTTCTTATTCTTTACCATAACTTGATAGAATCCAAGATGACCAACCCTATTATTGATTTTAATCTAACGTGTGAGTGTGATGCCCAGAAGGTGGCTGGTGAAGAGCTACACTGTGAAGTCACAGTGGCTGCATCAACAGGAGGTCAAAGTGCCGGTGAAAACTTCTTGTAATAGTGCTTGGTTGAGAAAAATGGCTAACTATAATTTTCCTGTTTCTTTATCCCACCATAAAAAATAAATTTTTCATCAAATGAAGATGTTCTCCTTGTTCTTAAAAGCATGAACTTACATATACATCATAATGTATGTGGCAACCAGATGGTCTTAGGATCTGATTACACAATTGTTCATTTATTTGTCTGTGCCAAATCATATGCACCCAAAATATCATTCAGCAAAGTACCAAGTACTTTTATTCTATTAATCAGAGGTACGTATATGATTCCCAATAACCCTGTGCAAATTAAACCATATGGATGAAATTGGAGTGCCCTAAAGATTAAGTTAGAAACTTCTTATATATCTTTCTTCTGAAGTGAAATGAGAGTTCACAGATTACAGGTACTATTCTATTTGTCAACAAAACCTTTCAATCCATTTTAATATTACTTAATTCTATGGTGGAACCAAGTTTTATTACATTCCTTTTTAAAATGGGGGGAACTATACAGTTAAGCATGATCAAACCTCTGTCAGAGCTGGATAATACTGATGTTTTATTCCCGCCTTGAAGTCTCAAAGTAGTGTCCAAGAAATTATGTTAAGGTCCATCTGAAGAAAAACAGCACTGGAGAGGCAAGAAAAGCTTGGGAAAAGCTGCAGAGCATTGTAGGGAGATGAAACTTGCTGTTTAAAAATTATGTTGCACCCTGAAGCATCTCCATTCCTTAACACATCTTCCGGACTCATCACTGGGATAATTTTTTCCTTGTCTTAAAGGCTCATATTGGTTCAGTACTGAAGGCTTAGGAGTAGGGCTATATGAGACTCAATGCGTTAAATCTCCAAATAAAAACATCCACTCCACCTCCCTCCAGAACTTAAGTGTAAAAAAGAAAATGCACAGCCATAAGATTAAATAAAAGCATGTAGCCTTGAATAAAATCACACACCAAACAGTCTACAAAAACAAACAACATACACACACACACAAAGCCTAAGAAACATCTACTTTCCTGTGTCTCTAGGGGAATATCTCTATACTATCGGAGTCGAAGACAATTCAGCTGTTTTGTTTAAGTAAAAACTGTTTCCCATCATGCCATTCTCTAGAATCTATTCTTTCTGTTTAGTGTAAACAAAGATAAAACATGTACACTTGCATGCGACATATATACTCCTTTCTAAAATGTGAAAAAATGCAAATACAAAAAATTAGCATTAAGAAATCATTTCATCTTTATACCTAACAACCTTGCCTTGACTCCCCAAATTGTCCCTGTCCTCATCCTTTAAATATCGAACCCATCAAAAGAGAAAGGGAGTGGGCAGGGAGACTTTTTTAAATGTGTATGTTTTGAGTCCAAGTGTCTTGTTAACCAAAAAAAAGGAGCATTTTGTCTACTTTGGCCATTGTTAAAGATGCAGTCATAGAGCAAGAGATGTTACCAGTATGTATTAAAAATTAACATTAACAGAGCATGTATCTTTCAAAAAAGACTAAACACTAACAAATACAAGTCAATGCACAAACTTTAACTAGTGTAACTTTATCTACATTGAGTAAATGTTACTTTGTATACCAGACATTGCAATACTGTTCATTTCCCTTTCATCATGCAAACATGCCACTTTTTGTTATTAAAATTCTTTATTGGATTATATATAGTCACATTACCCGCCCACCCAAATTAAGAGGATAAAACAGAAGACGAACATGAAAATAACAAATCCCAGTCAGAGCCCCTTAGTGTTCAACTATGCTAGCTGAGAGAAACGGCAGAATTTTCAGACTACTACTAAAACATTTCTGTATTTTAAGCAAATGTTCTTCTTATCTTGAAAGGTAAAGTCATGCTACCAAGTACTTGGATCAAAACCATTCTGCATAAAAACAAACGCAAGAGACCACGGAGAGGAAAAAACTTTCACAATCCTCATGGCCTAGGAGCTGAGTTTTAGTTAACTAAAAAATTAACAAGAGAGCCTGCCATTTCTCTGTGTATCGCCTATTACTTCCTCTCTGTAGGCTCTGTAGATGGGTGAGTTAAGTGTTACTACCAGAGGTCTCATCTATTTTCCCTTTTTCTAAGCAATCTTACTATACCTTTCTCTCAACCTCTTGAGCAGCCTCCATGAACAGCATTGCAAGTTGGTTAAAGGGGAAGGGGATGGGGTGCAGGGAGACAGTTTTACAAGGATTTTGTTGGTTAATTATTTACCGGTGGAGTCACTCCACCAGGAGTTTGATTTCATTGGCTAGCAGCTGGTTCATGTTGAACAGCCCCCCTGGGAGCTTGGTGAGCAGCTCTCGCTCGGTGGTGCTTTCAGGGTCGCTATCGACAGAGCTGGAACTTGCGCTCATGTTGTCGACAGCAGCGCTGGCAGGGGGACCAAGCTCCGGCTCACTAGTCTCACTGGCCGTGGACACCACAGAAAGCAGGGACATGCGCCGGGTGAGCCGGCCAGCGGGCAGAAGGGAGGCAGCATAGTCTGCTATGATACCAGCTACATCTAGATTACAAGCCTTATCAAAGGCGATGAAACCTACATTTGCATTGGCCTCGCAGACACAGAAGGAGCCGTCATCTTTCATCAACAGGTCAATGCCACACACATCCATCCCCAGGATATTTGACACCTGGATGGCTAGCTGCTTCCCTTGTTCACTCAATGAGCACATCATCCCCACACCACCTGGCAAGTAAGAGAAGAGGTAGAGTTACGGGTGTTTGGAGTAGAATTAAAACAAACAATTCTAGCGTAAAATTGGGTTTTGTTTCATCCTAGTAAGACTAGATCAAATTATGTAGCCTAACTGTCTCACACTCAGGACCCTTTGCTTCAGCCTCCTGTGGGCTGGCACTATAGGCATGTACTGCCACCACTAACTAGCTTAAAATTAAGTTTTTAATCTTCCAGGACAGAGATTAAAGAAAAGTTGAGAAAGTCTAAGGAAGACATTAAACTTTCCTTGGGGTCTATCTTGCCTATGATAATATGGTCCAAATACTGTCCCTCAGTATGAGAAGGGAAGGTTTCCAGAATCTTCCACCTCCACCAAAGACAACAAAACCTACAGCTCACAAGCTGTACTACAGAGTCTGTTGTTCCTATAACCGGCTGCATACCTTAAATCAGGTCTACAGTATAAAACCTGATACAGTGGAAATACCAAAAAAGTTGTTAAAATGTTATTGCTTAGGAACAATAATAAATGTTCAATGCAGGTACAACCATTGGAGGCTCAACTTTCCAGTTCCTGGACTCAATACAAACACCATTCTCAGGATTCTCAGAAAGGGCGAGGATCCACGATCCTGACCCTGATAAGCAGCACAGAGCTTGCTTTTTATGAACCTGTAGGAAGCAACACACACCTGAGATCTACTCACCAACTCTGAAACTTTGTTTTTTGTTTTGTTTTGTTTTAATATTTTAAGTCCTCAGTTGAATCACTTGAATCGGCTGACATGGTTATGGTTTTATTTTTATTTTTATTTTAGCTTTTGTGCTGGGTGTGGTGGCGCTCGCCTTTAAACCTAGCACTTGGGAGGCAGAGGTATCGCTGTGAGTGAGCCTGGGCTACCCATCAAGACTAGCAAGACTATGTCTCAAAATACATCGATAACCAAGACAAAAAAGGAAAGTAGAATTAATGAAATCAAATGTAGGGAATATTTTTGAAGCACAGACAAAAAAAAACAAACAAAACAAAAAACCTTAACATAAAATCATAAAGAAGGAAATCATGAGAAATTCAGTGAGGTAGGAAAAAAAGGAGAGAGGATAGCAAAGAGTGAAATTAGAGGGGGCACTGGATGATTCGGTGGTTGGCAGTACTAGTTGCTCTTACAGAGTGCCTAGGTTTGATTCCCAGCACCCACATAGTAGCTTACCACTTACAACTGTATTTCCAGGGACCCAATGCCCTTTTAAGGCCTCTGTGGACACATAGTACACAGCTATCAGGCAATGCACGCACGCAAAGTTTCTAAAACTTGTAGATTAAACAGCTTACTAAAATACTAAAATGCAAGTTAACTGGGCTGGAGAGATGGCTCAGGGGTTAAGGGCACTGACTGCTCTTAGTTCAACTCCCAGAAACCACATGGTCTACTGTCCTCTTCTGGCATGCTAGTGTACATACAGGCAGAACACTGTATACATAATAAGTAAAAAAGATAAATTACAAGTTAACAGTGAGAATGGTGGCCAGGGGTGGCTTGCATCACTGGATGTGGCAAGGTCCACTAAGTTAAAAACACTTGTTACTTTTAAAGTGACAAGGGAACCAATGGAAGAGAGAGACAAGGAAAGCAAGAGTGGCTGGGTATGAGGAGCATGCTAAACCTACAACATATACAAGCATGAAACACTTGAAAAGAAATGAAAATGTTTAAGTTATCACAAAAAAGTAAGTCATGCTCAGTGGAACCTAATACACTAACCATGGTGGCAGGACTAGTTTCCATGTGGAAACCACACTCACTTATTCACCGACAGAAAGGTGCTGCATTATCGTTACCTAGTGAACAGTTGCTTTGCATCCTTCCATCTGTTGAACAACGTAACATGGTGCCAACTACACGGCCTCCCACAACAATGACTCGTACATCTCTTCCATGAGACTCTTTAATGTATTTCTGGAATAAATATGGAGCTTCATGACGAATAAGATGGCTTAGATCAGCTAAATGGTGCTTATCTCGTGCCAAGAAAACAGCTTTGCCTAGGATTTAAAAAGAATAAAAATTACAATACATAAAAGTCATGAAACTGTGGATAGCTGACAAATACAGATTCCTGGATCCCAATATATTCTTGCAGAACCAAGTATACTTGTATGCGTTTAGAGATAATGTGAAAAATGTAATGCTCTCTTATTACTTCCCCAAACACAAACTCTTATGATTAACTATCCCACCTGGGCTTATGGCGTGGAGGACCTGCACTGTAATCCTCCAAAGGTTAGCCAATGTTGGCTCACACTTTAGAAAAGCCACTTTTAGAAAAGTGGTTGAGTTAAATACACACAACCACTACATAGTAACAGTCAAATAACAACACCATAGATTTGTTTCAGAACCCTTAAGTCAGCCCGCTGCTCTATTCATTTATCTTTATGTCATTGGAAGTAGATCTTTTTTGTTGTTTTTCGAGACAGGGTTTCTCTGTGTGTAGTCCAGACAGTCATGGAACTTGCTTTGTAGACCAGACTAGCCTCGATCCGCCTGTCTCTGCCTCCCAAGTGCTGGTATTAAAGGCATGCGCCACCAGAGGTCACTGTTTTAAACATATGGCTCTAAGTTCTTTTCTGGGGGAACTGAGTCTATGTTCCTTTTTGTTGACCTCCAGCATTAAGTCTCAGGCGCTTATGCAGCTTCTTTGTTGACTGAGCACTTACCATAGGAGGCCCCAGGCTCTTAGCTATCACAACAACTCAATGGCTCTAGCAGAACTTTGATCCAAGTGTCCCAGTCAGGGTATCACAGTCTAAGTTTACAAAAATCATGTTCTTTAAAGAGGAGGTTATATACTATCTTGACAAATATTGAGGGATGACAACCAGACAGATCCAGAAGAGACCTAGCAAAACAACATTCTCAAAATTGAGTAAAGAAAGTTGTATTGCTCATAAAGTAGCAGTTTGAGGCAGAGAATAAAACCCATGAAAATATTACCCCAACTCTGGATGCTGTGGTCAAACATTTATCAAAGTAAGAGAAATGGCTAGTACAGAACACTGGAACCAGGACTCTGCACACTGCTGTGACTGTTCTGATAGTGTGTGTGGACTGTTCCTGCGGAAGGTTTGGAAATGTGGGTGGATACACGCTCATTGTGTTCGCACTATGAGCACTAAAGCAGACTACAGATTATACCCATCAACTTTCAGGTGGCAATGAAGCATCCTGGGAACAGTGTGTGAGACATTTTGCAAGAACTATCGGCATTTTGTCCACATCCTGAGGTCACTGAATAGTTAGTGTGATGTACAAAATCACAAAGAAGCCAGCATTCAGGCTGGAGTAAGATTGCTAAGATATTTTTAATTTATCAAGTCTTTCACTAAATAACCCGGCAGGTGGGATGATTCAACTTCGGCACTATTTCTTGCTGAAGAGAAATATTAACTTGAGATTTAGTTATACATGCTAATACCTCTGCCGTAACCTCTAAATAGAAGCAAACAGAACCCTGTAAGTTGTGGGATTCTTGCTGGTTGTTCTTCAACTGTGCCCCACATTAATTTGCAAAGACAATTTCAGAACTACACCCCATATCCACCAATCTCACGCACCTCGATGGCCCCGAGTGTTCTTCACTACCATCGGGAACTCCAACACTTCGGCTTCATCAATCATTTTAGCAAAGTTTTCATGGCCACCTGGTTTGAGGAAAAAAAGAAATTTAAGGCTAACAGCCAAAGCATGTTGGGACCAATTGTAAGCAAAGCACAAGAGAGGTAAGATGGTAGGAGACTGGTGAGTTGTTTATGTGTAACTACCTGCTGAAAACAGCACCTTTGGGGGCTAGAGAAATGGCCCATTAAAAGCCCTGGCTACTCCTCCAGAAGACCTAGGTAATTCCCAGCATGCACAAGGCAGTTCTCAACTATCCAAAACTCCAGTTCCAGAGGATCTAAGGCCCACTTCTGGTCTCCATTGGCAGCACTCACCTGGTGCGCAGACAAAACATCCATTTAAAAATTTAAAAACTGTAGTGAATAAGTGAGAAAGAGAAAGAAAAGGAGGGAGGGGGAGAGGAAGAGAATATGACTGACAAGTGTATCTTAAAGTGCTCTCCTCTAGCGGTTGCATAGTTTCAGGTCTCACACAGATATTTTTTTTTATCACTTCTGAAATGACTTTTCTGCAGGGTGAGATAGGGATTTAATTTCTTATACTTGTGCCTATCCAGCGTTTCCAGCATGCAATAGTCTGTCTTTCCTCCAATGCATGTTCTTGGTTATTCTTTCTTCTGAGAATCAGATGGTTGTAGCTAAATGAGTTTGCCTGAATGCCCTATTCCATTCCAAGATCTACACATCTGCCCTTGCCCGGTGCTGCCCGCCCTTCTGCTCTGTTTGCAGCACTGGGGACTTGGGCCAGTTTCACATGTGCTAAGCAAGCATTCTTACCAGGCTGTATTGCCAATCCTCTTTATTTTTCACTATAGACAAAGTTTAAAACTAAGTTACCAAAATGGGCCTTGAATTCACTCTGTAGTACAAGCTGTGCTTCAGCATGTGATTCCCCTGCCTCCACCTCCTGGGTAGCTGGGACTACTAGCATTGACATCCTCTCTTCAAAACTCTGATATGAGTCAGAGGTGTCCTACCCTGGGCTTTTAGCACTCACTGTAAATCTTGCTTATGTTTTCATTGCTCAGGGGGGAAAAAAAAGACAGAGCAGCAAGATGAGAACAAAAATAGTCTGTAGCTGTAAAGAATCAGCCTGATAATAGAAAAAAATTAATTCAAAAGGTTTGTGATATCTGTACAATATAAACAATTTACATAACTCAAGGTTATCTACTTATAAAATGTTAATCCCTCAACATTAAATGCACATTTACTGTCTAGTGAGACTTTTCTCCTTCCCAAACTAAAACCCCCAAGTGCATTAGAAAATTAGCCTTTTTAAAGTAATTCACACTAATTCTGTACTTTTGTATAAATACTAAAAGAAATAATTGCTTCAACACATGCATATGGCGTTCCATTCTTTACAGTAAGACAAAGAATTCATCCTAAAACCTCGTTAAATCTTCAAGCATTCTACTGAGCATTTGTTGAAAAGCTTTTGTAGAAAATTATAGTATATTTAATCCTATCACTCAGGAGGATGAGACAGGGAAATGAGTTCAAAGACAGGGAAATGAGGTCTACAGAGTGAGTTCCACGAAAGTCAGGGCTAAACAGAGAAAGCTGTCTCCAGAAAAAAAAGAAAGAGAAAGTTAAGAGTATACTTCTACGAAAGCTGTATGAGGTGGCACAATCTAGCACTGGAGAAGCAGACGCCTGGTCTACACAGCAAGTTCAACACCATCGGCCTAGCCTGAGCCAACTCCTGAAACCTGTGGAAGAGCTGGTGGGGGAGAGATAGAAGGGCCAAGAACACAGAAGAAGACTAACAGAGTAAACTAACGTAGGCCCATGGGGGCTTACAGAGATTGAAACATCAACCAAAGAGTGTGCACAGACTGGACCTAGGCTAGGTCCAACACATATGTAACCAATGGGAAGGTTGATCTTCATGTGGGTCCCTAGTAAGATGAGCAGGTGCTGTCTATGGTATGGACCTAATGGGGCTGCTTTGCCTGGCCTCAGTGTATGAGGATGAGCTCAGTCCTGACGAGACTTGATACACTCCTGAGGGTAGTGGCGGCACCTCCTTTTCTGAGATGGGGAAGGGGGGTAAGGGGAAAGGGTGGAAGGGAGGGACCGGGAGAAGAGAAGGGAGGGGGCTATGATCGGGATGTAAAGTGATTATATAAATTAGAAAATGAATTTTTAAAAAATGAATGCTCAAAATAAAATTAACAACTGTGAGGTCAGAAAACTAGCATGGTAATATTTATCGCAGAGATATGTTTGCTATTGGCAGGTGATGAAGTACAGAAAGTATTAGCTTTTTCAGTTTATTATGGCTGTGAGATCTGTATTTCATTTCTGTGTTAATGTGCATCAAATCAACTTTAAAATATACAATCTTTGCTACGGTCATATTCTTATATAGTATAAAAATACTATGTAATGAAAAACCCAAGGCCTGTGAGCTTTTTCTGACCCACTGCTTGATTTTACAATAAAGTTTTACTGGAGCAGAGATTTACTCATTGTTTAAGCTTTGCAGTTAGCAGCTTTCGCATTATAAGACTAGTTCTGATAGTCCCCACAAAGAACTTCTGGTCTATAAAACCAAAGATGTTTACTAATTGGCCTTTACAGAAAAGCTTTGCTAACCCTTTTTAACCCCATGTCACAAAGCTAACCTTCAAATGTGATTCACAGAGTAGGAGAGGTGGCTTGCTAGTCAAGGACACAGGTTCAATTCCCTCCAGCCCTAGGAAGTCCCATGACCTCTTCTGGCCTTTGAGGGCACTGCATGCATGTGATACACATGCGTACATGCAGACACTTGAACATATAAATCTTTAAAAAATAAAATGATTACTCTTCTGGCCTAGGATGTGTTTGTGCCTTGCTACATAACCCAGGGTGACCTGGAACCCAAATCTTCCTGCCTCTACCTCCCCTCTTCACCAGACATCTGGAAAGTTACTTCTATAAGAGAAGCTATTTCTGATTCAATTATTTATCCTATTACTAAAATATGGGATGCCAAACACTTTTCTATGTATGCGTATGATGCAAGCACTAGTTCATGTATGCATCATAGAAGGATGCTAGGTGTTTGCTCTAGCACTAGAAAGGACCTTACTCCCCGAGACACTGTCTCTCACAGAACCTGCAGATAAGCTGGTAGCTAGCAATATCCAGTGATCTTCCCGTCGACCCTCCACAGCACTGTGGTTACAGGACATGTGGCCATATCCACCTTTTACAGGTCTCTCTAGTCCCCCAATTTATACATTCTTAGATGTGTTCTCACCGTAAGAAAAAGTATCTGGTAGAGGTACACCATGGCCAGCTAATTCTTGAAATGTCCAGAACTTATTAACACAGTTCAGGATGGCTTGAGGTCGGTTCATCAATCGACACCCCATCTTCTCTAGGTGGCGCAAAACAGTGATATCACTATCACTTTGCACCCACGGGGTTGGAACTCTCACTACCACCACTTGTGGGTAGGCAGAGATTAGCTCTCCATTGATCCGCAGACCTGAAAAACAATAATGAAGCTACAATCACTGGAAGGACTATGCAATAAAAACACAACCCACTCCCCTGACCTCAGAACCTGCTCACCCAACCCCTCCACCACCAGGGCCAGCTCCACTGTGCTGCCTGGGAGAGGTGCAGGGCCTGCTCTCCTGAATGTCGCAGCCAGGGAAGGGCTGGGACAGGAACTGAGAGGGAGTTTGCTGTGAGAGGGAGTTTAAGTTTCATGTCTAGACATGAGCTGAATAAAGACAATAGCAACAGACATGCTAAAGTGGGCAGGAGAAAGTTCAAGAGGCCTTAGTCCTTCAAAGACCTATAGGCAATTAGAGAACACTGAGAGTAGGAAAAAGACTTCCCCAGGGGAGAGCACACAATTTTCCAATACCAATGGTCAGCACTAAAAACAGACATACATACAAGTAATGTTATACAGACTGAGTAGGTTGTATTTATGTATCTAATATAAATGCATATGTATCTATATACCTCTTTTAGTTAAATAAACCGTTGGTACATGAATGAATGTGTCTGTATATCTAGCTATCTATATATAGAGGTATATAGATACATCTCTCTATAATACACACACATATTAAAAATTAAAAAAAACATGATTATGAAAGATCAAGAAAGGTATATGTATATGTAAATGTAATAAAAACAATAATAATATAAAGAATAATAAACACCAAAGCTTAAATCACAAAATAAAATATACTTTGTTGTAAATATACTGGATCAGAGACATTCTTCTCTAAGAAAAGCAAAATTCTGCACTGACTTATTAACTAAATTATGGTGTACACTGCAATGCAATAAACTTTTGAGAAGGTATAACATTTATATTCAGAAATGAAAAAGTTTTGAAATAAGTTTTATTTGCACATATATAAATACAAAGTTATTGAAAGAATGAGCTGTGTTTTAGTAAGGTTATACTGCAGTGAAGAAACATGAGCACAGCAACTCTTACAAACGAAGACATTTAACTGGGGCTGGCTTGTGGGTTCAGAGGCTTAGTCCAATATAATCATGGCAGTGAGCATGGCAGCATGCAGGAGGGACAGGAGGCGCAGGAGAAGGAGCTTAAGAGTTCTGCATCTTGATCCCCAGGAAGGTGACAGTGGGCCACACTGGGTGTAGCTGGCGTATAGAAGACCTCAAAGCTTACCCCTGAAGTGACACACTTCCTCCTAAAAGTGCCTCCCCTATGGGCCAAGCACTGAAATACATGAGATATAGGTCAAACTATTCAAACCACCACAATCTGGTTGCTTGGGATGTTGACTAGATGACAAAATAGGAATAAGATAGAATGTACTCCATGCAATTTTCTTTCTGCTTCATGTTCTGTGTGGATAATATTAGTGAGTTCATCTGGAAGGCAGTAAATAATACAGGAAAAGGGTTTTTGTGTGAATTACTCCCTTAAAATCTTTAATTTTAAAATAGTGCGTGTTACTTAAATGTATTATCTAGTACTATATGTACTATAAAATGTACAGCGTGCCCACCACCCTGGGCACTATTAGGCTCTTCTGTGGTCTTCTAAAATCAGATTTTGCATATTGTTTAACATGATATGTCTCCTACCCCTTAAAATTACACTGCAGATATTTTATTGTCGGTGCATGTGTTGCTTTTTTTTAATGGGTCGGACTAAAGATATTCCATGAGTAATCCCTTCCTGAATGACTTTCATTCAACAATTCTCTTCCAAGTTATCAGTTATCAGTTGATGAGTAAGACAGAGGTGATCCTTGTTCTCAGGCGTCGATTCTAGTGGGAAGAGATACATCCTGTGTGCCCATTCACTGTATTCTCTGTCATGGCTGTTAAGTTCTGATAGGTCAGTGAAGTGGCACTAAAACTCAGCGTTTTTGTGTGTTTTAAGAAAAGATACTTTGAGCCAGGCAGTGGTGACACACAGCTTTAATCCCAGCATTCGGGAGGCAGAGGCAGGCGGATCTCTGTGAGTTCGAGGCCAGCCTTGGTCTACAAAGTGAGTCCAGGACAGCCTCAGCTACACAGAGAAACCTTGTCTCAAAAAACCAAAGAAAAAGAAAGAAAGAAAGAAAGAAAGAAAGAAAGAAAGAAAGAAAGAAAGAAAGAAAGAAAGAAAGAAAAGATGCTTTGGGTACAAGTTAAAGGCAGAAATCACAGGGCAAAGCAAGAACGAGCCATATGCCTCAACAGCTCCTAATTCACACCTTCTCCACTTTTTAATCTCTCCTCTGCATGAAAGGGGCTTGGAAGACTCACCCATAAATGACAAACATAAAATCTGAAGGTGAATGATTTCCACATATTTTCATCTTTAGACAAATACTAACAAACCAATGCCAATTTTCTGTACTTATAAAAAGGACAGGAAACCACTCTGAGACGGGGATAGGGGCCGGGTGGTGGCGGCGCACACCGTTAATCCCAGCACTCAGGAGGCAGAGGCAGGTAGATCACTGTGAGTTTGAGACCAGCCTGGTCTACAAAGCAAGTCCAGGACAGCCAAGGCTACACAGAGAAACCCTGTCTCTAAAAAACCAAAAAAAGAAAGAAAAGAAAAGAAAGAGACGGTGATAGGGCACTTGAGTGCTGAAAGATTGGACAAGGTCCCATTCAGAAAGGTGTGTTAATTTAGTATTCAGTGTTGACGGTTGTTCTGGTATGTTTTGATGCGAATTACTGCTTGCTGTCTCTGTGACCCACCTGTACCTTGCCTAAGAGCCTAACCTGTTTGACCAATAAAAGGACATCACACCTGGGCAGAGCAAATGGGATAGGCGTGGCTAAGGTTGCAGGGCTGGGGAGACAGAGAATCTTGAGAGGAAGAGAGACTGGAGGAGAGGGAGGGAAGAAGGAAGGCCACCATAGGTTAGATGGAGGAGAAGCACATGGCCAGTGTGGATGAGGATTTGGCCCAGATGAAGAACATTAGCAAGTATTTGGGATTATGGATGGGAGGTCGCTTGATAGAAATTATTAGAAGCAGATGGCATGGGATTGAGACAGATATTCCATACCTGAACCACATGGAAAGTAGTTTAGGGAATTAATATTTGCCCTGCCCCAGGTTAACTAAGGCAATTTGAAAATATAACAGGTGTCTGTTATTAGGCCATACTGGTAATTTAACTGCAACAATCAGACTATAATCAAAGCCCAGAGGCTTTCATAGAGGTGGTGAGGAGTGTGAAAATAGAAGGAAAGACCTTGCTTTGTGAAAAGTTAAGATATGAAAGCTTTCTCCTCTACATATGCTATTGGGGGGGGGGGAATTGTGTGCACATTTGTATAGTGTAAGTACTATCAAATTACTTACCTGTCAATTAATTGAGAGGAAGCCTCTGTGTAAATATGAAAACTGTCAGCAGCAATCAGCTGAGTTCTCATCAATAATCCATCTAAAAGGATTGAATCAATTTTGTATGACCTGGGTAGAGTAGCACACCTTTAATCCTAGCACTTGTGAGGCAGAGGCAGAAAGATCTCTGTGAGTTTGAAGTCAGCCTGATCCTCATAGTGAGCTCCAGAATAGCCTGAGGTACGTACATACGTACATACATACATGAAAAGTACAGCACCATCAAGTTTGTAAAGCAAAGTATATACTTTTGTTAAAGTTCTAATTTGGCGCCAGGCAGTCAATGGTGCTGCATGCCTTTAATCCCAGCACTCAGGAAGCAGAGGCAGGTGGATCACTGTGAGTTCGAGGCCAGCCTGGTCTACAAAGTAAGTCCAGGACAGCCAAGGGTACACAGAGAAACCCTGTCCCGAAAAACAAAACAAACAACAAAAAACTCTAATTTGGGGCTGGAGAGATGATGCAACAGTTAAGAACATTTAGTACACTTCCAGAGGACCCAGTTTCAGTTCCTAGCACTCACTCATTAGGGAGAAATGTTATCTGCATCTTTCAAAGGAGTCTTCCCTACCTTAACTATTTATTAGCTACAAAGGGGAAACAAAGCCGCTTAACTGGTGAAGTGAAGATTGCCAGCAATAGGCCATAATGGCATCGTGTAAGCCTGCCTCACATCCTGTAGTGAGAAGGGCACATGACTTCTGTGTTATGTGTCCCTATAATTAGAATATAGCAAACTCTTTCCGCAAAACAAAGGTAAAATTTTAAGCTAGGGACTGGAAAAAATGGCACTGGCTGCTCTTTCCAAAAGCCCTGAGTTCAATTCCCAACACACATATGGTGGCTCATAACCATCTCTAATCCAGTCCCAGAGGATCCAATACTCTCTTCTGGGCTCTGCAGGCACTGCAAGAGATGTTGTATTCAGATATATATATATGCATATGCAGGCAAAGCACCCATATACATAGAAGTAAAAATAAATGTAGGGCTAGAGAGATGTTTCAGTGGTTTAGAGCACTTGTTTTTGTGGAGGACCTGGATTCAATCGCCAGCACCATATGGTGGCTAACAATAACCTACTACATACAGGTTTCTAACACCCTTCTGACCCCTTTGTGCCCCGGGCATACATGTGATACACATACATATATAGATGCAAACAAACACTCAATAACATTTTTAAAAATTATTCTAATGCCAAAATTACTATTCTGCATAACTGAACTCTACTTACTCACTATAAAAAGTGAAGTATTTTCCAAGACGTGGGGCTGAAGACATGGCTCAGCAGTTAACTGGCTGGTCTTCCAGAGGACCTGTGTTTGGTTCCCAGCACCCATATGGCAGTTCCTGGGGATCCACCACAGTTTTCTGGACTCCTTGGGCACTAGGCATGAAGGTGATACACATATGCAGGCAAAACAGCCATACATAAATAAAAGAAAAAAAGAAGATACAGGGGGCTGGAGAGATGGCTCAGAGGTTTAGAGCACTGGCTGTTCTTCCAAATGCCCTGAGTTCAATTCCCAGCAACCACATGGTGGCTCACAACCATCTATAATGTGATCTGATGCCCTCTTCTGGCTGCAGGTGTACATACAGACAGAGCATAAATCTTTTTAAAAAATAAAATAAAGTCAGGCAGAATGTGGCATGCCTTTAATCCCACCACTTAAGAGACAGAATCAGGAAGATCTTGAGGCAGCCAGGTATACAAATTAAGGCCAGCCAGAGCTACACTGAGAGAACAGTCTCAAATACATACATAATCAGCCATGTTGAAAGTAAAATAAGGGCCAGGTATGTTGGAACTCCCCTGTAAACCTAGCACTTAAGAGGTAAAGGCAAGAGGATCAAAGGTTCAAGGCTAGCTTCAGTTACATACTGAATTTGAAAGCAACCTTAGCCACAGCAGACACAGCCTCAAAAAACAAAACATACATCTCATGAAATCTTATCTTGCCATGCCCTCCTTTCTAGGTGGAGCACGACTCCTACAGAACTTGGCACCACAATAACTCCTTGGGAACAGAAAGTAATACACTTCTTACTAGCAGTGCTCTTATCTGTCAGGGTACGGCTAAAAGGCTGGTTTCTGTTTCCTCTACAAAAGTTTCCAGGTAGGAAAAGCTGCAGTGAAACCTAAAGACCAGCAGCTATCTGAAGCCAGCCATTACAGGAGCAGAGCTGACCTTGGCCCTGTGGCCAAGCTGCAGTGAACAGCTGGAAAACAGACATCCAAAATAGAAAGGAAGTCAAAATACACACAGGCCTAAACAAAACATGCTCAAAAAGACTTCAATTGTCAAAAACCAATGTAAAGGACTTGAATATGTATTTCTCCAAAACATACAAGTAGGCCATTAGCCCTGGAAAAGATAATCACCTTTCTGTGCCCAGTTACCACTGTACCAAATGAGATTTCCCTGGACATACATGAGCCACCATCTGGGTGCTAGGGGTTGAGCCTAGTCTCCTACAAGAGCAACAAGTGCTCTAAACCACATCTCTCCAGCCCTAAATTTATTATTACTTCTGTGTACATAGGTACTTTGCCTTCATGTATGCCTGTACACCATATGCCTTACTGATCTTGCTAACTGAAATGATATTCAATACCACTAATCACTAGGGGATATAAATCAAAAGCTCTAAGGAGGCAATATCTCATATTCATTAGAATGGGCACCATCAAGTAAGTGGGTCTAGGCATGTAATCAATGCTATGCATTCTTATAGCACAGAAACACACACACACATTAGGAAACAAACAAGTTGACACATATGCACAAAACTGGAACTCTGTGCACTGCTGATGTGAATGCAAATAGATAAAAATGTAGAGTAAGGGGCTGGAGAGATGGCTCAGTGGTTAGGAGCGCCGCCTGGTCTTCCAAGGGTCCTGAGTTCAATTCCCAGCAACCACATGGTGGCTCATAACCATCTGTAATGTGATATGGCCCCCTCTTCTGGCTTGCAGGAGTACATGCAAGCAGAGCACTGTATACATAATAATAAATAAATCTTTAAAAAAAAAGAGAAAAAATGTAGAGCAAAACATTAGTATTTGGCCTTTAGAAGTAATGTCTGATGTGTACATATAAGAGATCAAACTCTGCTGAAATCATTACGCTAGCTAGGCTGTCACTCAGGCTGTAATCACAGCCCTCTCTGAGAGCCAAATTCAAAGCCAGCCTGCAGTACAGTGAGTGCCAGACCAGCTTGGTTTACACCGAGACCCTTCTCCTCCACCAAAATAAATAAAACACTCTAAGTGGAATAAACCAGACACAAAGGTACAGACATTGTCACATAGTGTTAATTGTCAACTTGACACAACCTTGAATCACCTGGTGTCTAGAGAGTCTCAATGAGGAACCGTCTGCAGGCATTCCTGTGAAGAACTGTCTTATTGTCTTCACTAGCCTGGGAAGGTGCATCTCACTAAGGGCAACACCGTTCCCTAGGTAGAATTCCTGAGCGAAGCAATTAAGCTGAGTTCAAGCAAACAAATCAACATTCATGCATTCACTCTGACTGTGGATAGATATGACCAGAAATTTGAAGTTCCTGCCTTGACTTGTCCGCAACGCTAGACTCAACAGTAGGCTGAAATAAACCCACTTCTCCGCTAACTTGTTGATATTGCTGGGATAATTTATTATACTAAAAGAAGAGTAAAAAATAGTTTGAGGATCAGAAACAGAGTCAGGTGCCACAGAGCAGCAGATTTTAGAACACTGAAGCTGGGCATATGAGCTCACACCTGTGATGCCAGAGCAAGAGGGGGAGGCTAAGACAGGAGAGTCACAACTGAGCCACACAGAAACTCTAAGACAGGCTAGAGTGAAGTAACTAGGGAGGATAGCATAAGACCTTTTATGGAAAAAGGGAGCATGCAAGAACAGATACAAACAAACAAAAAATGGTACATTAAGAAAACACTAATAGGGCTGGAGAGATGGCTCAGAGGTTAAGAGCACTGACTGCTCTTCCAAAGGTCCTGAGTTCAATTCCCAACAACCACATGGTGGCTCACAACCATCTATAATGAGATCCGGTGCCCTCTTCTGGAGTGCAGGTTACATGTCTTCAAAAAAAAAAGAAGATTGCAGTTCTACCTTTCCAATGTAATCTGCCTATATAGTCAATATGAATAAATGTCTTTATCCACAATGCTCAGATCTGCAGGTGTACATGTAGGCAGAGCACTTGTATATACATAATAATTATTTGTGTATAAATACATCTTCAAAAATGTTTTTTTAAAAAAAGAAAACACTAATAAAAAGGGACTTTGGTAGAAACATCACTAGATTGGACTTAGCTGGAAAATTAATCTCAGAACTTGGTAACATAACAATCATCTAGAAAGAGATTATCAAAAAACCACAGGATGGCAACAAGAAATGTATTTCGTGTGTAGCAGATATTACATGTAACTGAAAATTAAACAACTATGAATTTTCCTCAAATTAATGTCAGGTATCATTTCAGACCAGAAGGCTCATTAAAAAACCAAGTGTTAGTACCACATACATTACATCTAGGAGAGCCACACATGGTACCTCATGCCATTTATCTCGGCACTGAGGGGTAGAAAAAGGAGATTAGGTGTGTGAGGCCAGTCTGGGCTACAATATTCCACATTATAAGCATGCAATCCTAACTTGTTTGACAAGGACTGTTTTAGTTACCCTTTCTACTCCCATAGGTCAACTGACACAAGAGTTTGACCCAAGTGTGTCAATTTTGAAAACAAGGAACCTTGCTATCAAATAGGGTGGCTTTGAGATGAAGCAGGGAGGCTGAAATCAAAACCACAGTCAGTAAAGAGATAAAGAGGAAAAATAGAATACTCCAGCCCAAGGACAGAGCCCCACAGGCCAGACTCAAACAGTGGCCAAGTTTGGGCCAACCAGCTCCACATTAGTGTAACGGCACAATTTGGTTTTTGCTTTGTAATTAGGTATGTACTGAAGAAAATGTTCCATGGGGGAAATCTTCAAGAACATTATTTTAATAAAAAGGAGAGAGATTCTGTGAAAGAAGCTGTTTCATCATCTCTCTACAAGAGGATAGCATTCAGTATAGTATATAGGGTGAAGAGCTGGCTCAGCAGTTAAGAGCACCTGTTGCTCTTGCAGACCCGCAGCCTTCCCAGGGGATCCAATGCCTTCTGTGACCTCCGCAGACACCAGACACACCCGCTACAGATTCATACACACAGATACAACACCTGTGCACATAAATACCTTCAAATCCCAGCACTTGGGAGGCAGAGGCAGGCGATCTCTGTGGCTTCAAGGCCAGCCTGGACTACAAAGTGAGACTAGGACAGCCAAGGCTACACAGGATAACCCTGTCTGAAAAAAACCAACAAAATAAAACAAAATTTAAGACTAAAAATGCCTGGATCCACAGGAGATACGTCAGTGAAGGAGCCCTGCTAAGGAGCGGGTCTGCCAACAGTCAAGTGCATTTTACTGTAAAGTAACCTAGCTATGAAGATGCCTCAAGGGAAGGCACAGAAGCACCCTCCTGGGTAACCCTGAATGACAAGACTGACCAGCACAGTTAGTGATGTCTAACTCTAGCTCCCAAAACTCAGTTAATTAGCAGACTTTTTTTTAAAGGCTAGAAAAACGAAGGTGCTGGGCAGTGGTGGCATATGCCTTTACTTCCAGTACTATGGAGGCAGAGGCAGGCCTGGTGTAGAGTGAGTTCCAGGACAGTAAGAACTACGCAGAGAAACCCTGTCTTCGGAGTAAAAAAAAGAAAGAAAGTGTGTTTATTTATTATATATGTTTTTGTTTGTGGGGACGGGTTCTTTCTTACTTCATAGCTCAGACAGGCCTTGAGCCTTGCCTCAAATTACTGGCATGAACCACTATGCCCATTATCTTCTGAACCTGTGTATGAAGCATTATAGAAATACAATGTGCCACATGCTGAGTCAGATCTGCAGATAATATCTAAAGGAAAATGGAAATAAGAACCTCATTCATCAACAGAATTTCTACTGGTTAAAGGTACTTTTCTTATTTTTATTTACGTTTTTGGTTTTTTAAAAGACATGGTTTCTCTGTGTAGCCTTGGCTGTCCTGGACTTGCTCTGTAGACCAGTATGGCCTCAAACTCAGAGTTCTACCTGCCTGTCTCCCAAGGAGGAAGAAATATTCGTGTTCCGTGTGCTCTGTAAACAGACTGGCTATGTGAGTGGCGGCACTTACGACAAGGCTATTACAATGTGACCTGTCCTCATTATTCCAGAAACACACTCACCACAAAAGAGCACTTGTAGCATCTTACCCAGATTTCCTTGTTCGACTGTCAGCACCACCTCGTCCATCACCACAGCCCTAAAGTCCAGTTCCTCCTCACAACATTTGGCCTTCAAAGCTCGTAAGATCTCTTTTTGCGGATAGTCGTCCCTGATGCGACGATCAGTCAAAAACCACAGCTTGGCAGCTACAGGGCTACACATCTTGGATCTGCTGCTTCTTCCTTTTCTGGATTATTTTATCTAGATGGAAAAGAAAATACACATGAGTTGATGAGATCGCGTAGGATCTTGGATTTCACAAGTAAATGTAGTTTTATGCAACTTTCTTCCAAAGTATCAAGGACTTTGGAACACTGCATAAATACTAAAGTCTAGTGGGAAAAGGTAGGTTTTAATTTAACATGTAAGAGTGTTTGTCTGTATGTTTGGTACCTTGGAGGCTGGAAGAAAGCAGATAATTACAGCTAGTTGTAAGCCATCATGTGGGTGCTGGGAACCAAACCTGAGTCTTCTGCAAGAATACCAAGTATGGCCGGGCATGGTGGCGCACACCTATAATCCCAGCACTCCGGAGGCAGGGGCAGGTGGATCGCTGAGTTCGAGGCCAGCCTGGTCTACAAAGTAGGTCCAGGACAGCCATGGCTACACAGAGAAACCCTGTCTCAAAAAACCAAAAAAAAGATGCTGAGCCAGCTACATATTTAGTAGTTTTCCATGGAAAAGCTCAGCATCTGCATGCCAATTTAAAAAAACCCACTGCCTAGAATACAAGGCTAAAGAAATGAAGTTCTAGCTGGGCAGTGGTGCGTGCCTTTAATCAGCACTTGGGAGACAGAGGCAGGCGGACCACTGTGAGTTCAGAGTGACTCCAGGATAGTCAAGGCTACACAGAGAAACCCTGTCTCGAAACACCCTCCCTCCCCCAAAAAAAAGAAAAAAGAAAAAGGAGATAAACTTATTTCCTTTATCATAGGAAATCTTCACTTATTTCCTTCACCAGTAATAAGACTGCTTTGTTTTTTGTTTGTTTTAAAGGGATTTCAATATGTAGCTCAAACTGGGCTTGACGTCAATCCACCCTAACTCTGCTCTCACCAGTACTGGGAATATAAGTAAATGTTACCACACCATGCTCTAGATTCTTTTAGAGTAGGACTTTATTTTTTCTTTTTTATTTTTTTATTTTTTATTTTTTGGTTTTTCGAGACAGGGTTTCTCTGTGTAGCCTTGGCTGTCCTGGACTCACTTTGTAGACCAGGCATGAGCTCATCACTGAATTTCAAATTGCACTGAAATGAAGTCACTGACTTCTGTCAACCTCTCTTGCTTCATTGAGCTTATAATTTCTTAATTTACATCTGCTTTAGGACCTATATCTACACCCCCATCATGATCATTGAAATTTTTAGATCAGCCCGGCTAGGTTACAATGCCCATCTGTTTGATCATATACTGGTCTGTATCTTCAGGGTATTTTGTAGAAGTGATTCACAGCTATAATCCAATTTAAAGATTATCTTCTAAGATGTGTAAAAGTCTCATCCAATCAATTGAAGACCTTGCTAAAGTGCAAACTGCTGCCAAGACTCATGCCTCACAGGAAAGAGTCACAAAATTCCCACCACACCTTCAGCCTGCTTAGTGTGCTCAAAGATAGCAACTTCTACCTCCTCATGTGTTTATGAGCTGTTGGCCATCTTGACAGATTTGGATTTGTTAACCTCACAATTATATAAGTCACTCATTCATACAGCTGCTCTTTTTCTGGTCAATAGGAGTTGATATACCTATCCTAACTGTGGCAGTCAAGTCAAAATCTTAAGTCACCATTTATTGCTTCCATCATCCTTTGGTACTTCTGCAAAGGTGCACATGCACACAATGTTAATTTTACTTTTGTGTTGCCTAAATTTTGCTCGTCTCTTCACTCATCTACCCAAAATATTATAAAACACCTCCCTTGTGCACCACCACACTGACAGTCTATTCTGTCATACTCCCTGTTACTTAAAAAAAATGTATTCTTAGACCTACCTTACTTAGAATACTCTGGACTGAAATGTTTAACAAAACTGTTTCCTGGCTCTTCCTTCCTTTAACAGTCTATATATGCTAGAAATGCACAGCCTACTATCACACCTACCCTATAGCACTATCACACTATAATTTGGGGAGTATATTTTATTACAATTGTTAGAAGGCATACTTAGGGCCCAATACACTCATACAGAGTGTCAGAGGATAACTTAACTAAGCCAGTTCTCTCCTTCCACCAAACTTAGGTGGCTACCCTTGGCAGTAAGCATCTATATCTGCTACTCTATCCTGCCAACCATGTTTTTTTGTTGTTGTTGTTGTTGTTGCTTGTTTTTTGAAACAGGGTCACACCATGTAGGCCTGACTGGCCTGAATCCTGCTATGTAATCCAGGCTGGGATTAAAGGCATGTACCACCTTACCAGGCTTCTCCACTAGTTATATACGTCAGATGGTCAAATATTTATGCAGAACCCTCTGAATCTACAAGCTGTATCTTCTTTTTTTTTTAACATTTATTTATTTATTTATTATGTATACAGATGTTATAGATGGTTGTGAGCCACCATGTGGTTGCTGGGAATTGAACTCATGACCTCTGGAAGAGCAGACAGTGCTCTTAACCTCTGAGCCATCTCTCCAGCCTCTTCATGTTTCTATAAATAGGATCTGCCAGTGCTCAAGAGTAATTCTTAAATTTTGTTTTCACAACATAGGGTAAACTTCAAAATATAGGCTTAAGATAGAACTTTCCAAGGATTCCAATAGCACAAGCAGCACAAACAGGATTATATGGAAATAAAAATACTGCAAAGCAAACACTCAGAGTGAAGACAGCCTTACAGAATGGAAGGAAATCTTTGCCAATTATACCTCAGATGATGACTGATATCCAGACTATACAAAGAACTACAAAAGCTCTTACAGACAGACAGACAGACACACACACACACACACACACACATATCTTGGGTTAAAGAGATGCCTCAACATGTGCTGTTTTCACAGAGGTCATGGGTTCAGGTCCCACTGCCCACATGGTGGCTCACAACCATTCATGACTCTAGTTCTAGAGGGTCTGATGCCTTCTGGCCTCTACCAGCACCAAATATACACATAGTGCAATCAATATACATACAGGCAGACACTCATACATACATATAAATAGAAATAATTTTTTAGAAAACCTTCCAAACAATAAATGGGTTAATGAGAGACCTTGTCCCAAACAAAGGGGGAGAGGGAGGCATGATAAAGGACATTAGACAGTTCTCAAAAGGAAATAAAAATGGCGAATATACTGTGAACCTTCAGGGAAATGCAAATTAAAAATACTTTTGATTCAATCTCTTCAATTAGAATGGTTGCCAAGTAAAGAAACAACCAATAATAATGAGATGAAAAGAGACGCACACCTTTAATCCCACCACTTGGAGGCAGAGGTGGGTGTATCTCTGAGTTTGAGGCCAGCCTGGTCTACAAAATGAGCCTAAAGCCGGGCGTGGTGGCGCACGCCTTTAATCCCAGCACTCGGGAGGCAGAGGCAGGCGGATCGCTTTGAGTTCGAGGCCAGCCTGGTCTATAAAGTGAGTCCAGGACAGTCAAGGCTACACAAAGAAACCCTGTCTCGAAAAAAAAAAAAAAAAAAAAAAATGAGCCTAGGACAGACAACAGAAACCATCTCGAAAAACCAAACCAAAAAGAGGTGAAGAGAAACGGTTATTCATTTCTCTAAGAACACTAACAGGTGCAGCAATTACAGAAATCGGGATGGAGATTTTAAAAAAACAAACAGGGAAACAAACAAAAATGTACTATATGGCCTAGCCATACCACTTCTGTATAAATACCCGAAGAACTCTAAATCCTACCATACATACTTGCATATCCGTGTTTGTTTCTACATAACTCAAAGGAGCTAAGAAATGGAACAAAGTACAAATGAGTAGGTAATTAATTGTAATATATATTATATATACATATATACATAATACTGTGGAACTTTATTCAGCTTTAAAAGAAAATGGTATTTATAGAAAAATGGGGGGGGGGGTCGCTGCAGATATGGCTCAGAGGTTAAGAGCACTAACTGCTCTTCCAAAGGTCCTGAGTTCAATTCCC
Source organism: Acomys percivali (assembly GCA_907169655.1). NCBI lineage: Eukaryota > Metazoa > Chordata > Mammalia > Rodentia > Muridae > Acomys > Acomys percivali. The sequence continues at coordinate 21,685,970 of OU015745.1, read as the reverse complement.
AGCAACCACATGGTGGCTCACAACCATCTATAATGAGATCTGGTGCCCTCTTCTGGCCTGTAGGTGTACATGCAGGCAGAACTCTATGCATAATACTCAAAAATATGTAAGACTCAAAAAGACAAATATTGTTTTCTTTCATATGCAGATACTAGGTTTTCATTTTTATATGTATGCATATACATATACTGAGCAGGAGGCCATGGAAGGGGAAGATGAAGCCTTAAGTGTGGGGGAGGAGAGGGCAATATCATGTATGGAATATAAAAGCGGAAGGGGGCTAATGGAGAAAGCAGGGACATCGCAGGGGAGGTGAGGAGTGCCAAGTAGGAGCAAATGTGTATAAACGCCCTATGAAGGGCTGGAGAGATGGCTCAGTGGTTAACAGCACTGGCTGCTCTTCCAGAACTAGAATTCAATTCCCAGCACCCACATGGCAGTTCACAACTGTCTATAAATCCAGTTTAAAAGGATCAGGCACCCTCACACATATATGCAGGCAAAATATCAATGCACATCTAATAACAATTTTTAAATGCCATGTGAAGCCCATTACTTCGACTGCTTGGTTCTTACCCCACATTTTTATTTATGTGGGGTGTGTGTACAGGTGCATGTACCACGGTGCTCATGGAGGGCATAGGAACAACACACACACAGAGTACACATATATATACACAGGAAAGACATAACATAAACACATAAAGATGACAATTACAGAATAACAAGGCATGGTTTTACTTGTAATGAGGTGCCTGCACTAGTCAAAATCATGAGACAGAACCTAGAATGGGGCTAAATAAATTATTAGGAATTGTCATCAAATGGGTGTAGGCTCAGTTTATAGTCAATATCCTAAAAATGGATGATTAAAGTTAGTGAAAATGGCAAAGTGTTTATTGTAATACAAGAAAAGTAGAAAAAAATGTAATAAAAACCCTAAGTGAACTGCAAGATTTTACATTCTTCCAATTCTAATCAGAAAAACATTATCCTTTTCTTAAACTGCTTGTAGCTTTAGCTATCAAATTCTCAGCTTTTGGTCTATTATCTATAGCCAACTATAAATAAATTCTAAAATTGAAACAAAAAATCCAATATGTTTACTTAATAGAGGATTGTAACAAAGAATCTCTAGAAAATGACACAAAGTTTCAGGCGGGAAAAAGTTTGAGGTACAAAGCATAGCAGCTCCTCACATTTGACAAAATATGCCAAACCTCCCCCAGATTTCCTTTCCAGACATTACTGGCTTTGATAAAGCCATTTGAAAACTACTCATTTACTGGAGCTCAACAGGATGACTAAATTATGTCAACGAAATAAGCTAACAACTGAGCAGTCCAAAACATCTAAGGAAAAATTGTCAATACTGTTGGGGAAAACTTACATAGGCTTCCAAAAGGCAGTTTTCTGCTATAATACAAAAAACCTCAAATGCTACCCAAAATGGGAGAGCATAGCAGTATGAGACACATCGTCTTGTATATGTTGCATAGCAATTCCATGTTTTGTGGTGTGGTGTGGTGTGGTGGCGCACTCCTTTAATCCCAACACTCAGGAGGCAGAGGTAGGCTGATCTCTGAATCCCAGGCCAGCCTGGTCTACAGAGTGAGTTCCAGGACAGCCAGGGCTATAAAGAGAAACCTTGACTCAAAAAATCAAAAATATACTTGGCATGCTGCCGCACGCATTTAATACCAGCACTCAGGAGGCAGAGGCAGGCAGATCCCTGTGAGGTCCAGGCCAGCCTTGGTCTACAAAGTGAGTCTAGGGCTGCCAAGGCTACACAGAGAAACCTTGTCTCGAGAAAAAAAAAAAAAAAAGAAAAACCAAAATTACAACAGTACCATGATTAATGAAACTGGACTGCAAACTCTGAAAATAGAGTAATATCTGGTAACACAGCCCACTGTATGCATTGGATTGCCAAGATAAGGGATAAGATTAAGGTGTGTGTGTGTGTGTGTGTGTGTGTGTACACATGCATGTGTGGGGTGTGGAGACCAGGTTTTGGTTCCCAGCAGCCATGTGGGATTTGGCTAACAAGCACCTGTAACTCCAGCTTCAGGTCTGACACCCTCTTCTGGCCTCTGAAAGCACCACACACAGTTGCCACAGAAAAACTGAGAAGAAATCTGCTTGAATTAGCTGTGTGAAACAGAAGTTAAATACCAGACATGTGTCTCCCCATGAGATGCAAGTGTAACCTAACCATCTGCGATGGTTAATCTTCCCTGTCAGCCTGGGCTTAGAATCTCCTATGAGCATGTTTCCAGAAGGTTCATCTGAAAAGGAGAGAGCCTCCCTGCATACCGGCAGCATGAGTATTCCATGGGTAGATCTAAACACTGTATTAAAGGGCCACAGCATTAGGAAGGCTGCTTCCTTTAAATTTCTTCAAGTCTGGTCACCTTAACGTGGTCACCTTAACATGGTCACCTTAAGGTGGTCACCTTAACAAAAAAAATTAATAGTTAATTTTTCCAATTTTCCTTAATAAAAGGGGGTGATGGTTTGCCTAACATACACAAAGCCCCAGGTACAACATTAGTGGCTGTGATGGGAGACTAATACAGCTGGCATGGTGACCTGTGAAGCAGAATTCAAGCAACCTGGTTCACCTGAGTTTGAGGCCAGAGTTGTATAGTGAGAGCCACCTCAAAAAACAAACAAACAAAACTCTTTACCTGCCTAGTCTACAGAGTGAGTTCCAGAACAGCCAGTTATACAGAGAAATACTCTCTGAGGGTCAGGGTGGGGTACTATTGTTTTCTTGGTTTTCTGTTAAAGTTGGAAAAACAAAACAGCATTTTAGTAAGGAGGGAGGACATGGGGGGGATGGACTCCAGCCTCTAAGAAAATGGGGTGTCTAGATTGTAGCTTTTGTGCCTAAGCCAATTGTGAGAAAGGAAAAACACTGGGAAACATCAAAAGTAACAGCCTGGCATTCGTTACTATGAAACTAGAAAGTCTTTTCTACAAATCTAACCTGTGCATCCACCAATAGCACATGGATCTAAGATACAGGTAATTTGGGGGGGTTTCATATTATTTCTCATGACAAGCAAGCAATTTCCAAGCAAGGAAAGATATTTCTTTAACATATGTACCTAACCTTACTCAGCTTCTTGAAGCACTGACTTTGGTTTCTTAAATTTTTAATCTTTGTGACTTAATCCCAGTTACAGAATGGGATGTAAACTCTCCTGCCAGAAAAGCCTCCCTAGGAATCCACATTATCAAACTGCTCCCAAAACATCAATCGCAAGCAACTTACAATAAAATCCATTCTCTTTATATTTGGTTTTTCTCTCACTCTTCGCAAGTAGTCACAGTTTTCCCTCCACCCACCTTCTGGCACTATGCCTACTCCCCATGAGCAAAGCTGCTCCTGATTCTCAAAGAGAAGAAGACTGTTCCTTGCCCTCAGACCCTGCCTCAATGTTAAGGGCCCGGTGGTTCAACTGCCAAAGATGAAGTGTGTGTGTGTGTGTGTGTGTGTGTGAGTGTGTGTGTGTGTCTTACTGTCATTCTCCTACCCCTATGCCCTATGCAAGCACTTAAGTGATTGTATTCAATAGGGACCCAAAATGTTTCCCATTAAAGTGTCCAGTGTAAACTAAGAAGAGCCAGACTGATAGCTGCAGGGCCATGGGCTAAGACTAAGCTTCTTAGGGGACTAGGCTTGACTCAGTTCTTGACTGAGTGGGAGACTATGTGACAGGACTTGGTCTTCACCACTTAATTGTTTTGTCGGAGTCGGTCAAAACACATGGACTCCAGCACCTAAAGGGGCTATCAACAAGTAGAAAGAAACAGAGATGGAAAAAAGTCTGCCAAACTAAAAATAATGAGAATACTGACAAAGAATAAACAGGTTACTTCAAAACACTTGACAAAATAACCATGAAACTACTAGGAGAGTTCAACGATGGCTTCTTTTAAAAGTAAAGAGTTAAATCTCCAATCTCTATGACTGAAATTTCCTTGTTTTATTCGAAGTATCTTACAAAGTACTGTCAATTAATTGCTTAAGAGATTGCTTTAAAACAGAGGGAAAAAACCTTCAAGCTACCCATTGTGAAAGAGAAAAGCTTTAAATGGCATTTAATGATTAAGAATGTCCAGGAAGAAAAAAAGCCAACAACAACAACAAAAATCTTCCTTACTACATTGATACACTTTCCACATAGATGTGGAATTTAACCCAGCTTCAGAGACATTGGGAAAACTGTAGGCAATTGCTGGAAAAATAAAATTACATTGATGAATTTACATTCCCGTTACACACAGCTTAAACCCCCTGCCCCCCACTCCCGTTGATGAAACAGAATTAATGCCCATCTCTATTCATGAATACAAACAGAACAGAATACAGAGATGACAAACCTGGGGTGAAAACATTAAATTAAATGGACTGAAGTTGTCCTTTATCTGATTTGGGGGATGGGGTATTTTTCCTAGAGTCAAACATTCAATTATTTAGTCACCTCCTTCTTGTTCAGAAGGCTGTTTTTTTTTTAATGGAAGTAGCTGATCGCCCTCTATAAATTTTACACGTTGGGAGGGACGTAGTAACATCAGGGTGAGGCTCACAGCATCCTCCTGCCTCGGCCACATCAAAAATCTTCGCAGGAATCAGGGACAGCGGCGACAACCACACCCCTGAGGGCTGCCTAGCGAGCAGCCCGCAGATTTTACTCTAGGCAGCATTCCCAAGCTTACCACACCCCCTCGGCGACACGGGAAGCCAGACAATTTCACGCCATGATCACCGCCTCACGCCTCCTCCCGCATGCAGTCGACTCCCAGCTTCCGCCTCGCTCCCCACCGACTCTGGTACCCAGCGACCACCGGCCTCCCGCGCCCGCCCCGGCACAGCGCCGCGGTCGCTCCCCGCCGCCCAGCTCCGCTCCGGGTCCGCAGCCGAAGCCTCGGGCTGGAAGGCGCGCCCCCCCCGCCCCCGGCCCACGTTCCCGCCCCCCGCCGCCCCCGGCGGCCTGCCGCTCACCTGGCCACCGGCTCCTCCCTCGCCTGCCCCGCAGGCCGCCGCCTCGGAGCTAACGCTGGCCGCGGGAAGTCCGCTGAGGAGGGGGAGGGGGGCGGGATGCCGGGAGCCGCCTCCTTTTCTCCTCGCCGCCGGCTCCCGCAGCCAGGCCGCGCGTCCGCGCCCACTCGCCCACTTTCTCACGGCCTCGCGGTCGGCCGGCCTCTCCC
>OU015745.1:21656801-21675327 GCA_907169655.1 Acomys percivali | reverse complement strand
TTTTTTTCTAGATTGTAAAAACAAGGAAAAATCTTAAATGCCCTGTAGGCACCATCTGTTGCAAATCTCCTTCTGAGGTTCAAGACAAGGAAACACAAGCTGGGATTTGATTATTAAAAATGAAGCACTCAAAATAGCAAAAGAGAACTGCAAAAGCAGAATACAATCTCTGAATCCCAAGGTGGTTACCAGCACCTAAAACTGTGTTCTTTTATGGCCGGAGAAAAAGTGCCCAGTGTCTGGTCAGAACCTCCACTGGCAAACAAGGAGCTGCTGAGTCCACTTCTCCCTGAGTAAGCTGGCTAGAACCAGCCAGGCACAGACTTCGCAGTTAGAATAGCTAAACACTGGTCAAACCTTGCCCCACCAACACCCCTCCTCTTTTCCATTTCTGCACATTAAACTGCATACCTCTCCCTAACCGCACTGCTGCTCAGAGCAGACACAAAGAGAGATGGGTCAGGAAAGGCACGAAGCTTCCAGAGTGGGAGAAACACAGAATGGTAACATTGAAAGAATGGACATCTTACCGGGGTGAATGCCTTCCCTTTAATTGCATCCCGTTGTGAAACCCCTCCCCCTCCCCTCACTCCTGCCAGGAAATCACCTGGGATGCTTGCTTTAAATGCAGGTTGTGTAGTCCCCACCTCCAACCTGAATCAACTGCAGTTCTTGAGCCATAAAGCTTCTAAAACTATTCCCAACTCCGCAGTTTTTAATAGCCAAGCCAAGTAATTAGTACACGCAAGAAAGTTCCTCTGCAAAATACTATTTCTTTCTTTTTTGTTTTTTGTTTTGTTTTGTTTTTGTTTTTTGAAACCTTTTCTCTGTGTAGCCTTGGCTGTCCTAGGCTCACTTTGTAGACCAGGCTAGCCTCTTATTTTTTGTTTTTTGTTTTGAGACAGGGTTTCTCTGTGTAGCCTTGGCTGTCCTGGACCCGCTTTGTAGACCAGGCTGGCCTCGAACTCACAGCGATCCACCTGCCTCTGCCTCGCCACCACGCCCGGCTCTAGCCTCTTATTTCTTAAAAGCACTCAACATTTATTATCTCAGAAGCCTCCAGCAACCTCATAAGGTTAAGTACACACAGGAGAAAGGTGAGACAATGCGGATGAAATCACTGGTGATAATTTCCTGTTCTCTTGAGTGCTCATTCATCCAGGGTATTTTCAAGTATATCAATTTTGGAAGGGAAACAACAGGGTAAAGGAATTTTAGAAGGCAACATGCTCTCTCATAGTAAGATGTAATGCCAAATGAAGGGAGGTGGAAGGAGGAGAGGAGAAAGAAAAGGATGCCTCACTTGGTGTAGGAAAACAGGGCTGACTTGGTAGACCTATGGACGCAGAAATGATTACATTCAAGTCGCAGAACAGCTGTTGCCATCTTTCTCCAGAAGGGCAGGAATGGCTAATGAACAGACACAGGTTTAATTAATCCTAAAGGACTGGCACCACATCACGCTACTAGTCCTTTAGGTCGCTTGCTCCTTTCCTTTCTGTTTTTGAAATAATGAAAAGAATGTAACAAGGGACCACTGATTGCTGAAGTTCATGCTCTTGTCCTCTATTCTATTCAAAGAAAGTTTGTTCTACCCAAATCCCTCCATTCTGTTCTTGAGACAGGAGATCTTACCTGCCTGTGCCTCCAAAGTGTTGGGACTGAAGGTAATCTCAAGTTCTCCCTACTGCTTTCTTTCTTCATTTTTTTTTTAAAAATTATTTCTACTCTCTTGGCTTCAAAAAACAAAAATCATTGAGCTATTTATTTCTGTCTCTGCTTTTTTTTTTTTAAAGATTTATTTATTTATTATGTATACAATGCACATCAGATCACATTATAGATGGTTGTGAGCCACCATGTGGTTGCTGGGAATTGAACTCATGGCCTCTGGAAGAGCAGTCAGTGCTCTTAACCGCTGAGTTGTCTCCAGCCCTGTCTCTGCTTTTTTTTTGTTTTGTTGGTTTTGTTGTTGTTGTTTTTATGAGACAGGGTTTGTCTGTATAGCCTTGACTGTCCTGGACTCTATTTGTAGACTCACTGCCATCCACCAGCCTCTGCCTCCCTAGTGTCGGGATTAAAGGCCTGAGCCACCACACCAGAATCCCTGAACTGCCCCTTTTCTTGCCTTCTCTTCTCTTTCAGTTTGAGTTTTACTCTAAACAGGCCAATGCTAAGCCAGACAAGACAGAGAGGAAACGAGGGGGGGGGGGGGGACAACAAAAAAAGGCTTGGGTAGGTTGAAGCTAGCCTAAACTACATGATACCCTCTCTCAAACAAAACAAACAAAACACCCAGTAATGTAGTAAAACTAAATAGGATTAGCCAGTGAAGTGTCACATGCCTGCAATCTCCCGGAACTCAGGAAACAGGCAAGACCCTCAAAAGATTCAGGGCTCAGTGTATAAGGGCGCTAGCAGTTCTTCCAGAAAACCAGGGTCCACTTCCCAGCACCCACATAGTGGCTTAAAGTTGTCTGTAACTCCATCTGAGGGGCTCCTATAGGGAATGCCCAGAATAGGCATGAAGCACACACATAGGTGCAGGGCAGATACAGCACATACATATGATGGTGCAGCTCTGTCGGTAGGTAGAGTGCTAACGCACATACAAGAAACTTTGACATGGTGGCAAATGCCACAAATCTCAGTACTTGGGGCATAGAGGCTGGAAGAGCGAGATCATCTTGAGCAAGTTGCTCATAGCCAGCCTGACGCAAAACTTTTCTGACCTGCTGGGTATGCAAGGTAGATACTGGCTCAGTTAATAGTGAGTGCAGACTTAAGCTAGTCAAAAGAACCACAGAAGTATTTGGAATGCATTGTTATCCCTGTCCCCAGTGTCACAATAAGCCTGTTTTAGGATGTGGAACCTTCTAAGAAAGTTTAGATACATTAAGCCCTTTAAGTGCTAACAATCCTCCTGGGTTTGGAGTATCTTCCTTTTGCAAATAAACAGTCCAAGGCACAGAGATGTTAAGTATCCTGTCTAAAGTCACACAGCTGGTATGTGGCAGGGCCAAGTTTACTATAATTTATTCCAAGTCTTCTTACCATGGATCCAAAGACTACAAACTTGATGCCTTCAGGTTTTTCACTTCTTAGGTTTAATTGTGTTATCTGTGCTTATCATTTTGGCTTATTTCTTCAATAGCAGTGAAAAATGTGTGGAAAAATATAGTGGTATTATGTTCAAAATTTCCACAGGACATAAGAATCCAGTAGCTAAGGCCGGGCGTGGTGGCGCATGCCTTTAATCCCAGCACTTGGGAGGCAGAGGCAGGCGGATCGCTGTGAGTTCGAAGCCAGCCTGGTCTACAAAGTGAGTCCAGGACAGCCAAAGCTACATAGGGAGACCCTGTCTCAAAACAAACAAACAAACAAAAAAAAGAATCCATTAGCTAAGTATCACCTATAAAAGATTCAACACGCAATATTAATAGGCACATGATTCTTTAGATACACATAGGTTCTGTTTTGATGAGTGGTAAGTAAATCCATTTAAGTCAGAAGTAGATTTGCTTTTGTTTATCATTATGACTCTTGTTTTTTGGATAGGAAAAGTAAAACTATTTTTTCTGAGACCATAAAATATTTCAAGGTGCCAGGGGACCAGCAGACATGGGGTGGGGGAGAGGAAGAGCAGAAAATCCAGCTGAGTAGAAAAACCAGGATTTAGTGTCTTAACAGACTGGCTGAAAGTAGGTCAGTGTCCCTGACAGTCACAGCTGGTGAGGAATGATGTCATGGGATAAAGGGGGGAAGGGTGAGATTTAAGGTGGGGACATGGAGACTCTGTGATAGAAAAGGGATGTGCAGGATGGCTTTAAGTCAGTCTTCTGTAGGCTGATGGAATAGTTGAAGGAGAATTTCCTCTTTGGCCTCCCAGGCCTGTGAGCTACCTCTGCAACCAGTCTGCTGGAGATAAAGACACTGTGAAAGCAATGGGGAAAGACAAGGCTGCAAAAAGTTGGTTTGTTTGTTTGTTTGTTGGTTGGTTTTTAATTAAAAAAGAGGAAGGGGAAAATGGATTAATCAGGTAACCAAGAAACCAGGAGCCTGGAAGGAAAGGGCTTAGGGAAAGGCTGAGGAGAAGCAGCAGCAGATCAAGGGAACAGAGCAAAAGTCATCTCGGGTGTGTAATGGTGGCGATTTCTGGTTTTGTACATTTAAAACTAAGAAACAAAATGCTGGGAAAGGAAGACACCAAGTAGTTGAAATTTGATATTAAGTATATTGAAGTCGGGCTGTGGTGGCTTGCGCCTTTAATCCCAGAAGTTGGGAGGCAGAGGCAGGCGGATCGATGTGAGTTGTGGGCCAGCCTGGTCTACAAAGCGAGTCCAGAACAGCCAGGGCTGCTACACAGAGAAACCCGGTCTTGAAAAAAAAAAAAAGAAAGAAAGAAAAGAAAATCCTCCAAAAACACAGGCTGCACAGAGAAACCCGGTCTCGAAAAACCAAAACACCAAAACCAAAAAAAATTATAGTTGGTTGCCAGCTGGGCACGGTGGTGCTCACCTTTACTTGCAGCACTGGAGATAAAGAGGCAAGTGAATCTGAGGTTCATGGCTGGATTGGTTTACATGGTCAGTTTGAGGCCAGCCAGGGCTACACAGTGAAACAGTCTGAAAAAGAGAGCTAGCCCAACAAAACTCCGGCTTCTCTCTTCAACCCTGATCCAGACAGAAGGTCCACTTCCTGTGGCTACCGCCCAGTATTAGACTACCCTAAACATCTCCCAGAAGTCATAGCAATAGTGGCAGTTCATGGAGCGTGGAGGCATATCAGCATCTCTGCTTTTGAAATAAGCCATGCACCTAACACATTATCACCAAAGCAATTATCTATCCTGTTCCATGAATCCCACATCAAAATCAGCATCCTTCCACTGTGTCCAACCACCCTCCCATACTCCTAAGAACTGCTTATATTAGCCTGGAGATGGTGGCAAACACCTTTAGTCCCAGCACCGGAGACCAGAGGCAGGCGGATCTGAGTTCGAGGCCAGCCTGTACACAGAGGAAGGGGGGGTGGGATGAGAGGAAGAGAAGGAGGAGGAGGAAGAAAGAGTTTATATTCTTCTCACCATAATTGTTAAGATTTTAAACACCCTGCTGTAACCAAAATATACACATTAAACAGCCACAATTCAAGATGAAACATGCCAATAAAGAAATGAGGGAGGTGGGCAAACACCACCCTTCACCCAGTATTAGCAAAACTGGGCTTATCCGAGGCCTATTTCTGAAGTTAGCCTCCCACTCAGGAATTTCTTCCCTAGGGAAGGGATTTGTTATTTATCTTCTGCTTTCTCGGTCTCCTTCCTCTGAGTCTCCTTTCATTCTTTCTCTTCTTGCACCAGCCTCTGTTTCCACCTCACGTCAGCCCTGAATTTTCTTCAAAATTCTGACTTTGTTTTGTCTGTTTTGTCTTGGCTTAATCTGTTAGCCATCACTAAACTTTCAGAGAGAGAGAGAGCTGGAACTAGAAACAGTGAATTTGGCAAAAAGCCAGCCACACATACCACACAACCACAAACAAGCACTCTGGACTGCAAAATCTTTTCAGCAATCCATTCCTGTTTCTTGCGGTCAGCAGTTCACACAGACCCATGATCGGAAAGAAACAACGCATACATTCGAATACAGGTTGCCTACACAAGGCCTCTCTGCAGTCAACTCACAAAGCCACAATGTCTGCAGAAAGGTCTCTGCCGGCTGCAAACACATGCTTCCCCACCCCTTCCTAACCGGGCCTGACTGGCTCTTTCTTCCAGACACCTCCTCCCCTCCCGCTGCCTGGCAGCGGCTCTGCAACCCCTGTCCTTCCCTTAGCTCCAAGTTCTAACTGCCTGCCATCCATCAATCTCCCGACAAATACTCAAGCAAGGCAATGTTTCTCAAAGATCATTTTCACCAGGACCAGGAACTTAATCTGGCAAAAGCACATCCCCTGACCGAATCTACTCTGGCTTATTTCTTCAGCTTTTAATTTTTTAAACAGCACTTGGGGAAGACCCAAAAAAAAAAAAAAAAAGGAAAAAAGTAGACAAAAACAGAGAGGGAGAAAGAGCCCTGATAGAAAGTTCACTATATTAAGATAACTTGGAGAAAACCAGAAAAATATCTGGGTCTGGAGCAGGCCTGTAATTCCAGCTACTAAGGAGGCTGAGGCAAGAGGACCAAAAATTCAAAGCTTATCTGAACTACAGAATGAGGTCAAAGCCAGCCAGGTCAAGTTAGTGAAACCTCCATCTCAAAATTTTAAAATATACAAATGGAGGATGTCATTCTTTGCGTAGAGTAAGGTTATTAGCATTCGGGAGGCCCTGAGTTCGGTCCCCAGCACAGTACCACACCTGTAAAAGACAAAGGAAAGAGAATCAGAAATTCAAGGTCCTCAGGGGGAGGGGGGGGCACACAGCTTTAATCCCAGCACTCGGGAGGCAGAGGCAGGCAGAGCTCTGTGAGTTCAAGGCCAGCCTGGACTACAAAGTAAGTCCAGGACAGCCAAGGCTACACAGAGAAACCTTGTCTCAAAAAAAAAAAAAAAAAAAAAAGAAAGAAATTCAAGGTCCTCTTCAGCCTTAGAGCAAGGTCCAGGCCAGCCTGAAGGACTGCATTGTCCTCCATTGTCTCCAGGGAGGAGGGGAGCTGGTTGACATAGCTCAGTGATAGAGTATTTGCCTCACACATGGAAGGTCCCTGAGGTCTAGCTCTAATACCGGTGGGCGGAGTGGGGGAGTGGACTAGAGATAGTTGGGGGTTAGAGCACTTCCTGTTCTTGCAGAGAACCTGAGTTCAGTACCCAGCACTCATATTTCATGGTCACACAAACACCTAGATAAAAATTAAATATTTAAGCGGGGAGGAAGAGATACCACTTTTATCCACATGGTGGTGCTCATGAGCTGTTGCATACAAAAGGAAAGGGGCGAGGCAGGAGTGAAAACTAAGACACAAAAGAGTGGAGCCTATGAAAGTCTACTACTTCTCCTGAGGTGTTTTTTGTTTTTGTTTTTTGTTGTTTTGTTTTGTTGTTTTGTTTTTTGTTATTTTGTCTGTGAGGCTAATAGGAGAATTAGTAATGGAGAAAAATAATCCTAATAATTTTGTTTTTGAAATTTCCTAAAAAGACAAAATAGATAATCATTTCAAGTACCAGCCTCCAGGGAGGCCGGAACCACAAAGCTGAAGGTGTTTTTACTGATGCGTGGCAGGAAGGTACATTTGGTCTCAGATAAGGATGATTTCTCAAACATTACAGTACTTTGAGACATTAGTCTCAGAAAGTACTCGTTGGCCTGGAATTCATTTAACTGATCATCTTGTGTTTATCTGGCAAGAGCTGTATTTATCACACCCTCGAGGGACGCAGACATCTGCTCAAGCCTGAGAAAGGAAGCTGTAGTAAAGTAGGGAAGCCTGCGCACCTGAGCTAGGCCTTCTGCAAGAGAAATCATCCTGCCAGACAAACCTGAGAACTAAGATCCTTCGTCGGCAAGGGGTGTGGTGCCCCATGAGAACCCCAGCACAAGAAGAAATCCCAGAACTTGGGAGGTAGAGGCTGGAAGCCCCTGGTTCTCTTTGGCTCCATGCATTATAGGTCATGCTAGGCTACATGAAGAAACTTTGTCTCAAAGCAACGGCAAGATCGGTGAGCGGCGGTGAGGGTAAAGGCATGCGCCTCTAAGCCTGAGGACCCGAGTTCACTCTCTCTGGAACTCATGTGGAAGGAGAGAAATAAGTCCCATGAGTTAAATCGTTTGATCACCACACTCAAAGACACAAATAAATGAAAAACAAAAACAAAAAGGGCTTTAAACAAAACAGGAAGGAGAAGAAAAAAAAAGAAAAAGGAAAATGGAAGACTCATTAAACACTAGGTAACTTTGACAAACTAAACAATTCTTTTCTTTTTTGGTTTTTCAAGACAGGAATTTCTCTGTGTATCCTTAGCTGTCCTGGACTAACTTTGTAGACCAGGCTGGCCTTGAACTCACAACAGAGCTACCTGCCTCTGCCTCTCAAGTGCTACAGAGAAACCCTGTCTGGAAAAAACAAAGACAAATTATGTAAACCAAGTAAGCCTATAACTGCAGAAGGCTGATATAAAATTATCACAGGAACTGAGGAGCTGGAGACAAGCCTGGGTAACCATGTCAACCAAACAAAAGTGAACTATAAGTCAGGTGTATGTCTTTAACATGGACAGTCAGAAGGAAGAGACAGGAGGATGTCTGAGTTCCTGAACAGCCAGGACTTCATACAGAGACCTTGTATCAAACAAAACAAAAACCACAATCTCCCGGGATGTTATATACTGCTTTGAAAATTTAGTTACAACACCAACACTTAATTTAAGAAATAACTGATATGGCCTTGCATGGTGACCCATACCTGTAATCCCAGCACTCAGAAGACAGAGTTAGGCAGATGTCAGAGAGTTCAAGCCCACCCTGGTCTATATAGTAAGTTCTATGACAGCCATAACTACATAGTGAAGCCGGGAGGTGGTGGCGCACGCCTTTAATCCCAGCACTCGGGAGGCAGAGGCAGGCGGATCACTGTGAGTTCAAGGCCAGCCTGGACTACAAAGTGAGTCCAGGACAGCCAAGGCTAACTAACACAGAGACCCTGTCTCAAAAAACAAAACAAAAAAAAGCCTAAAAATAAAAAAGATGTAGCCTTCTCCTCTCTCCTCTGCCAGAGTCTCTTTTGGGCATGCAACAGCCAGTCTGGGTCAGGATCTGTGTCCCCATGGATGTTTGATTAGAAACAATAGCCTGGCTGATTCAGTCTATCCATGATGTTTCCAAGGACAAAGCCCACCAAGACTGCTTTCACCTGATACAAAGCTTACAATCCTTCCCACATGGTTCACAGCAAGTATCAGATAAAGGAAAGCTTAGGTCCATGCGTGGTGTAACATGCTTTTAATCCCAAAGGAAGGTAAAGTTGGTTACTAGGAAGCACCCTTGTTTGAAAGTGATGTCTAGCCAGGCGTAGTGATGCACGCCTTTAATCCCAGGACTCAGGAGGCAGGAAGATCTCTGTTAGCAAGAGGCTGGCAGATCTGGCCAGCCTGGTCTACAAAGTGAGTCCAGGACAGGCAAGGCTGCACAAAGTAACAAAGCAAGAAAGGAAGTGATGTCTAATTAAGGGACAGGAAAAAGTGATGGATGAACCAGAGAAGGTTTGACAGAATAAGATACACCCAACTCTCATGATAACAGAGGAGGAAGAAGAAGTTGCTTAATTAGGAGGCAGTTTTACCAGGACAGTAAGAGAGAGATGGGTTCCAGATAGAGAACACAAGACAGAACAAGCCAGAGTGTGTGAAGGTCTCACAAGAGCCGGAAGAGATTGCCGGAGTTAGTTTGAGGCCAAGCAGAGCAATTCCAGCCCTCAAATACATCAGCTGGGAGATGCGTTTGAGCCAAAATAGCTGAGTTGAACCAGCCAGGCCAAAGGTCAGAAAGAGCAAGTAAGAGTGAGCTTATCAAGGAGCAAGTCTCAGAGGCTGAAAACACTCTAGGCCTAGGTTAGATTGTATGTAGGCTAGAAGCTCCCAAGACTAGGTCTAGGTCAGCAGGAGGCAATAAACCTCCCAGACAACAGTTGAACCAGGAGAATAAAAGTTATTTTTACAGAAGACTATCTGGTCTTCTCGGAACACCAGGGTTCCATTCCCAGAAGCTAAAGCCTGTAACTGCAGTTCCAGAGGATCCAACATCTACTGATAGCTTTGTCATCTAGGCTGGCCCCAAACTCATGCAAATTACCCTTAAAGTCCTGTTTTCTGTCTCTGAGATTACAGTGTTGTGCCAATGCACCCAGTCTGAACACAGAATATTGCACCAGATATGCAATATTCATTTTTTTCACATCAATTTCTCATCAACTGAGTGTCCTATAATTCTAAATCAATTCAATACACCTGAGTTAGAGCCCAGCAGTTAATGGTTTAGTGCCAGGACATCGTCACCTCTTCAAGTATGTAATACATCACAGGGCCAAACCTCTGGTCCTTCTCACTAGCCAGATGTATTAGGACTCCTTTGTCTTTGATAATTTGCTACCATTCTCACAGAACTTAGAAAGAGATCTTCACTTACCAGTTTATTGCCGTTCTCACACAGGGCAGGGCAGGGTCTGGCAGAGTTCAAGACACACAGATGTGTCTGCTGGCATGTACCAACCTCTTTGAAGGCAGACACAGCACGAACTCAGAATTTATACGCTCCCAGCTTCCTGGTAGTCAGTGGGTGGGTCTACAAATCCCAAGCCTAATCTCCAGGTCATTGCTGCAATTCATTCAAATGTTTTCTTCCTCTCTGCAATCTCTTTAGCATAAATTCAGGTGTGAACATTGTGCAAGACCAGGAGTTTAGGCCGGGCGTGGTGGCGCATGCCTTTAATCCCAGCACTCGGGAGGCAGAGGCAGGCAGATCGCTGTGAGTTTGAGGCCAGCCTGGTCTACAAAGAGAGTCCAGGACAGCCAAGGCTACACAGAGAAACCCTGTCTCGAAAAACAAAAAACGAAACAAAACAAAAGACCAGGAATTTATTATAAATGGCAAATGTTACTATTAATACTCATAAACTTTAATAATTTTAGGCATAAAAACAAGACAAAACATTTTTTTTTTTTAGGTTTTTAGAGACAGGGTTTCTCTGTGTTATCTTGGCTATCCTGGACTCCCTTTGTAGACCAGGCTGTCCAGATCCGCCTGCCTCTGCCTCCCAAGTGCTGGGATTAAAGGCATGCACCAAGGCGTGCACCACCACGCACAACTGACAAAATATACTTATTTTGTTTTTTGTTTTTAGAGACAGGGTTTCTCTGTGTAGCCTTGGCTGTCTTAGACTCACTTGGTAGACCAGGCTCGCCTTGAACTCACAGTGATCTGCCTGCCTCTGCCTCCAGAGTGCTGGCATTAAAGGTGCGCGCCACTACGCCCGGCTCCAAAATATACTTATTATATCATGTTTACTCAATGTGTCTTTTGTTTGTTGAGACCTGGTCTTGTCGTGCATCCAAAGCTATAAAATGAGTAATAATAATAATAATATAATGTATGCAGAAATTAATATTCTGGCAGTTTTAACCAGCTAGTTCCCCAATGATTGACACAGAGAAACTATGATTCATTATTAAGCTGTAGGCACTATGCTGGGCAGGTTCTGAGCTATTCTAATCTTACTGCCCTTAAAACTCATACAAATGCTCCTCACTGGCCAATCTGATGACTCCCTAGCAGCTTTTGCCTCATCAGTCCTCAGGTCACACTTCCCTTGGCCATGAGCTGATGGTCCATATTCTTCTATAGTGACTTCTTTCTCTATGGCTCTCTCTCTCTCTCTCTCTCTCTCTCTCTCTCTCTCTCTCTCTCTCTCTCTGTGTTTTTTCTTTGTTTGTTTGTTTGGTTTGGTTTTTTGAGAGCAGGGTTTCTCTTTGTAACCTTAGCTGTCCAAGACTCACTTTGTAGACCAGGCTGGCCTTGAACTCACGGAGATCTGTCCTGGATTGGATCGCTTGGATTAAAAGCATGCACCACCACACCCAGTTTCCTCTCTTGCTACTTCTGCTTTCTCTTCCCTTCTTTGACCTCAAACCTGGGAGCCTAAGCTCCACCTACTTCTCTTCTACCCAGTCACAGGCTTCAGCAATTTTATTAACCAATCAACTTTAAATTGGGTACAGCAAGATTTACACCACAGAGACCAGCATACACTGTATGTGAGAATGTGCTCTTCTGGGCAGCAACCAGATTTTGGGGGCCAATAATTAGCATTAGAATACATAGCACCAGACCAACCCTCAACACAGAGCTGCCTTTGAATTCAAGATCCTCTTGCCTTGGCCCTACCAGGTCTGAATCTGCCAGAGTGCATTAGCACACCCAACTCATGGTGTGTTTGGGGTGCACAAAATCCTGTGAGCTCTTAGGTTTGGAGTATCTGCATTGGGCAAGACTCTGTCTACAGTAAATCTACATTTAGATGAGCTTTTAGGAAGTAATCCAAAAAGTGCTATTACCCAAGGGAGTTACAAAGAATAGATAGAAATTAGCCACAGGCTAGGATGTGCCTCCATACTCCCAGCACGTACAAATCTCACCTCCTCAGACCCGGCATGCACAATACTCATGGTTTAGTTTCCAACACAGAGACCAAAGGAGAGGTTGTGGTTTCATGAGGTGATTCATTCCTGTAAGTATTGGAGAAGTGGAGACAGGATCAGGAATTCTAAGTCAATAGGGCACAATAGGCAGGGTTTTTAAAAAATATTTATTTATTTGTCATTATATATACAGTGCTCTGTCTGCATGTACACCTGCAGGCTAGAAGGGGGCATCATATCATATTATAGATGGTTGTGAGACACCATGTGGTTGCTGGGAATTGAACTCAGGACCTCTGGATGAACAGTCAGTGCTCTTAACCTCTGAGCCATCTCTCCAGCCCCAATAGGCAGGTTTTTAATCTAATCAGAGGTAAGTATGTATCTGTGAGTTCAAGACTAGCCTGGTCTCCATAGGGAGTTCCAGGCCAATCAAGGCCTGGGCTAAAGAGTAAAAACCTAATCCAAAAGAAAAAGAAAGAAGAAAGAAGAAGAAAAAGAAGGAGGAGGAGGAGGAGGAGGAGGAGGAGGAGGAGGAGGAGGAGGAGGAATTCGAGGCCATTTTTGTCTATATGTGACTTAGAAATGAGGGGAGGAGAAAGATGAATATATTAGCTAGGTGACAAGTAAGCCAGGGAAACTAAGGATGGTATGAAAGCAGATATGAGAGTTAAATATTCTTAGATCTATTTATTTTTACCTTATGTGTATAAATGTTTTGCTTACATGCCTATATGTGCATCATGTGCATGTCTGTTGGCTCCCCTGGAACTGGGGCTGTGAGTCAACATCTAGGTGCAGGGGAGCAAATCCAGGTCATTTCACAAAGCAGCCAGTACTCATAATGATGGAGCCATCTTTGCATCCCTTGAGTTTAGGGCTTACAGTGTTAGAGTTTCATTGGGATGGGGGGGGCATTGTTTGTGTTCTTAGTTTGATTTGGGTGGTTGTTATTTTGTTTTTGAGTCAGGGTTTTAATGTGTAGCCCTGGGCTGGGCTGAAACTCACTATATAGACGTCTATAACTTAGTTATCCTAAACAAACTGCAATAGCACTTTCAAATTATTGGAAGTAAACCTTGTATTATAATTGAGTTATATGGGTACAATACCTCATATTAGAGTATATATATATACACATATAGTGTGTGTGTGAACAATAGTTGTACATTTGAATTCTATACCACTGTATCTAGAATTAAACTTATTTTGCATCTATATGCAAAATTCTATAACAGTGAGTTAAAAATAACCTTGCGAGTGACAATTGAGGCATTAAGTTGAGTAGATTTGCTAATCTACTTTTTGTTCTATCTTCCCTATACATTTCTATAGTCCTCCTTATTTCTTACCAACCCTTATCTCTAAAGCTAAGAATGTAAGATAAAGGAAAAGAAAGACATCACTAAGTCCAACCTTGTTTTGTCTCTAAATAAGACTAATAATAACTTGTAACCAACTCCCATTCATAATAACCCTCTAGAGCCCAAGAGAGCAACCAAAAACCTACCCAACCCCCCTTAAACAAATGGGGGATTCTCCTAAAGTTTCTTCTGGTTGATTTGGGATGAATAATACCTTTGTAGGGACCCAAATAAAATTGGGGAAATAGTTAAAGAAGCTAGGAATAGCATTTGTGGCCCAGTTTCTTTTTCTTTTTAATTTTTATTTATTACATATTCAGTGTTATACCTGCATATAACTCCTGCAGGCCAGAAGAAGGCACCAGATCTCACTATAGATGGTTGTGAGCCACCATGTGGTTGCTGGGAATTGAACTCATGACCTTTGGAAAAACAGCCAGTGCTCTTAAGCTCTGAGCCATCTCTCTAGCCCCCTGTGGTCCAGTTTCTAAATGTTGAGAAATTCCAGGTTTAATTACAGTCCTGTGTGGGACAGTCTGAAATCCTGGACTGTGTTCATAGATTTTAAACCAGAAAGTAACGTATCGAATTAGTGCTAAAGAGAGTTAAATGGTTTCTGCTTTGTATTAGGAGCAAAGATGGGGAAAGATTCGGGGGGGGGGGGGGGGGGGGGGGGGGGGGGGGGAAGCAGGAGACTGTTTGGACCTCTCTTACAGGACTGACTAAACTGAAGGATGGAAAAAAAATGACAAGAATAGATGGATGGGAAGTTATCTTATTGGTTTGTTGAGACAGGGTTTCTCTGTCTCTGTCCTGGAGCTCACTCTGTAGACCAGGCTCATGATTGGATAAAGGATCATCTGAATAGAATTTAGAAGGAAAAAAGTGTTACTTGACAAAAACTTGAAGAGCAGGGCGTGGTGGCGCACGCCTTTAATCCCAGCACTCAGGAGGCAGAGGCAGGTGGATCTCTGTGAGTTCAAGGCCAGCCTGGTCTACGGAGTGAATCCAAGACAACCAAGGCTACACAGAGAAAAAAACGAAAGAGAAGGAAAGAAAGAAATTAGAGATTAAAGGTATGTAGCACAAGACTCTTCATCTATCTGATGGAAGCTAAACTAGCACAAATTGTTTGGCATCTCAGTCTTATGATGCCTGCTCCCTTTGCTGACTCAGCCTTTGAGTCAGATTACTGAGTTCCTCATATAAACATGTGGATCACCTGAGAAACGTTTTGCCCAAGACCATAAAACAGTATTAATGTGGCACATTGTTCATGATAACAGGCATTTCTTCTACCCTACTTTGGTGTTTCTTGACAACTCAAGCATGGAAGTAACACTATCCCTACTGTAAAGCCAAAATATTTGTGGAAGATGATGCTTCTAGACCACCTCGTCTCCCAAAGTTTGGTCAGTGCTATGTCCCTTCAGCTTCTGCCGCAGTATCTATCCATGGAGGAACCTGGGCTGGCTTGTAAATAAATGTGGCTTGGCGTTGGGGGTTGCTCTGGTGCGCTGGGTTTTCAGGTATGGAATTCTGTGTCCCAAGAGATCTCTGGTTGCAGTCCTGGAAGTGGGCATTGTCATGCTCATTGGTCAATCTGAAAACTTTGCTCCCCAAGATCTCTAATTGGTTAATAAAGAAGCTGTTCAGTTGGGAGATAGAGGCAAGTGGATTGATGTGAGGACAAGGCCAGCCTGGTCTACAAAGTGAGTCCAGGACAGCTGAGGCTACACAGAGAAACCCTGTCTGGAGAAGGAGGAGGAGGAGAATAAGCTGTTCAGCAAGAGAGGACAGGAGGAGGCAGGACTTTCGTTCCCAGACAAGGGGTTCAGATAGGTACCGTGAGGTACAAGAAGGAGAAAAAGAAGTAGAGGAAGGATTGGCCCTGGGGACGTACCTGATGGAGCAGAAGCAGCCCAGGCAGGACCAATATGGCAGATAATTCAGGGTGTGTGGCTGGGAAGTAGCCAGACTAGCATAGAGAGTTACAAGAGATGAATATCTGCCCAGCTCCAGTGCCTTAAAGCTTGCTAAATAAAGAGCTGAGCATGGTGGCACACACCTTTAATCCCAGCACTTGGGAAGCAGAGGCAGGCAGATCACTATGTGTTGGAGGCCAGCCTGGTCTACAAAGTGAGTGCAGGACAGCCAAGGCTACACAGAGAAACCCTGTCTCGAAAAAAACCAAAAACTAAAAACTAAAACTAAAACTGAAAAAGAAGAAAAAAAAAAAAAAAGCTTGTCTCAGCATGAGACTAGAATTTAAAACTCCAGCTATTTGGTCACGGTGATTCACAGATTTTTATCCCAGCACCCAGTGAGGTAGAGGTAGTTGAGCCTCTGTGAGTTTGAGGCCAGCCTGATTTATACAGCAAACCAAGGCTACCCCATCTCAAAATAACAACAACAACAAAATTAAACTAATTGAGGAGATGTGTAGGACAGAAAACTCAGTTTTCTTGTTTTGTTTTTGTTTGTTTGTTTGTTTGTTTTGAGACAGGTTTTCTCTGTGTAACAACCCTAGCTGTCTTGGAACTGGTTTTGTAGACCATGCTGACTTGAAACTCATTAAGATCCACTTGCCTCTGCCTCCCAAGGAGTGGTTAAAGGCATGCACCACCAGACTCCCGAGATTCCATTTTCTTAGTGTGGGTTTTAGCAGACCAATGTTCTAGAGACCACACCCTGATTTGAAGGATAGCTTCCAGAGGATGGGGGTGGGGTGGATTTATTTTCTTGGTAAGCCTCACTGGAAGCTAAGCATAAGGCATACCGTCCTAGCTTTCCTTCTCTGCTTCAGGTATCCTGCTCTTGGTAAAGGGATGCTATAGTGCATTCAGATCTGAACCCAGGAGATTAGACTGGAGTATAGCTGGGATGAAGCCACAGGAGTAGACGAATGAAGGAAAAAACTGAATGCAGTTGGGTTGGTTGTGGATGGAGCCATTCAAGTGAGAAAAGACTGGAGATACAGCTCAGACTGGGGATATAGCTCAGTGCTAGAAACAGGCTTAGCATGCATAAGGCTTGGAGTTGAGTCCCCTGTACCACAGGGACAAAAGGGGGCTAGGACCACAATCATAGAATTTCCTAAAATTTAGAAATAGATGAGCTAAGCTGGACGTGGTGGTACATTCCTTTAATCCCACAGCACTCAGGAGGCAGAGGCAGGCAGATGTTTCTTACTAGGCCAGCCTGGTCTACAAAGTAAGTCCAGGGCAGCTAAGGCTACACAGAGAAACCCTTTCTGGGAAAACCAAAAAAAGAAATAGATGAGCTGGGAAGCGGTGGTGCACATCTTTGATATCAGCACTTGGGAAGCAGATGTAGGCAGATCTGTAAATTTAAGGCTAGTCTGGTCTACAGAGCAAGTTCCAGGACAGCCAAAGCTCTTGAGAAAAACAAAACAAAAAACAAACCTGTCTTGAAAAAAAAAAACAGAACAAAATAAAAATAGATATAGATGAAATAAAAATAAAGGGAAAGGTAAAAGCAATACAGGAAGGTATTAAGAGGAAAACAAATCATGTGATGTGGTAATCACAGTTATCTTTGTTGTTGTCTTGGGGATTATTTTTCATTTTGAGATTTTATTTATTATTCTGTGTGTATGAATGTTTGCCTGTATGTGTCTATGTGCATCATGTGTATGCAGTACCCAAAGAGGCCTGTAGAGGGCATTAGATGCCTGGGAACCTGGATCCTATAGAAGAACAGCCAGTGATCTTAACCACTGAGCTACCCCTCCAGCCCTATCCGTTTATTTTTTGAAGCAGGGTCTCCTGTCACTCATGCTGGTCTCAGAATTCATATATCTCATTGAACTCTTGATCTTCCAGCCTCCACTTCCTGAGTGCCAGAATTACAGGCTTGTGCCACATTCTTCAGTGTGATGGTTGGAGGTCTAGAAACAAAGAAGATGACATTATTGGCAGGTTCTAGAAAGTAGGCAGAGGGGCCAAGTGGCAGGAAGGAGGGCACTAGAGGCATCTACACTGTAATCTTTTCTCTATTTCCTGGCCACCATGCAGGGAGCAGCTCTACCCACCTCTCCATTAAGGATGGGCAAATACCTCTAAAACAGTGAACAAAATAAGTCCCCTCCATTACATTCTTTGTTTGCTTTTCCAAGACAGGGTTTCTCTGTGCAACAGCCTTGGTTCTCCAGGAATTCACTATGTAGACTAGGCTGGCCTCAAATTCACAGACAGCCACATGTCTCATGCCACTTGAGTGCTGAGATTAAAGGCAGGGGCCAACATACCCAGCATCCATTAAATTCTTTATGCCAGCGGGGCGTGAGGGCACACACCTTGGACCCATGAGCTCAGGGAGTTCTCTGGAAGTTCAAGGTTAGCCTGGTCTACACAGAGAGTTCTAAGGTAGCTACACAGAGAGAAACACTGTCTCTGGGAGGAGGGAGGGAGAGGGGGAAAGAAAAAGAAAAAGAAAAACTAAGTTTATGCTACTAGGTATATGTGTTATAACAAGACATAATTAATGCCGGGCGTGGTGGCGCATGCCTTTAATCCCAGCACTCGGGAGGCAGAGGCAGGCGGATCACTGTGAGTTCGAGGCCAACCTGGTCTACAAAGTGAGTCCAGGACAGCCAAGGCTACACAGAGAAACCCTGTCTCGAAAAACCTAAAAAAAAAAAAAAAAAAAAAAAGAGGAATTTCCACTTCTTTCATTGCAAATGTAAGCAATGATGGACATGCTTGCTCACACCAGCAATCCCACTACAAGGTAGGTTAAGGCAAGAGGATCAGGGGTTCAAGGTCAGCCTCAGCTAGACAGCCAACTCAAGGACGGACCGGGATGCATGGGGTCCTGTCTAAAGGGAGTTGGGAACAGAGAGATGGCCTCAGTAGGGTATAAAGGTGCTTGGCCCATGAGCCTAAAGACCTGAGTCAATTCTCAAAGATCCAAGTAAAGGCAGAGGAAAGAACTAACTGAAAATGTGCCCCTGGTTTTAACAAGCAAACACACACACACACACACACACACACACACACACACACACACACACA
>OU015745.1:21628611-21649903 GCA_907169655.1 Acomys percivali | reverse complement strand
GAAAAAGAGGATTCATGCTTTTTTTTTTTTTTTTTTCCTTTTGAGACGGGTTTCTCTGTGTAGCCTTGGCTGTCCTGGACTCGCTTTGTCGACCAGGCTGGCCTTGAACTCACAGTGATCCGCCTGCCTCTGCCTCCCGAGTGCTGGGATTAAAGGCGCCACCACTGCCCGGCTACTCATGCATATTTTTACATTCTAAATTTCTCTGTCTCTGGAGTTGTTGAGCGCTGGGCAGTTGAGAATAAGAAATTGGAAGTTTTAGCCTGGCGTGGTGGCGCACGCCTTTAATCCCAGCACTCGGGAGGCAGAGGCAGGTGGATCGCTGTGAGTTCGAAGCCACCCTAGTCTACAAAGGGAGACGAGGACAGCCAAGGCTACACAGAGAAACCCTGTCTCAAAAAACCAAAAAAAAAAAAAAAGAAAAAGAAAAAGAAAGAAATTGGAAGTTTCTTTCTTTCTTCCTTTCTTTCTTTTGTTAAAGACTTTTTTTTTTTTTTTGAGATTTTTGTTTTATGTGTCTGAGTGTTTTGCCTAAATGAGTGTCTGTGTACCATGTGTGTGCGCAGTGCCCTTGAAGGCCAGAAAGAGAACATCATATCCCCTGGGGTTGGAGCTATAGATGGTTGTACACCTGAACTCGATTCAGAACTCACATAATGGTGAGTGTTGTAATATATAAATTATAGAGGATGCCATGCAACAGGCCTGGTATGAAGAGGTTTATTGTGTGGGATGGGAGAAGAGGAGAGAGATTAGAGGGCACCTATGACAGACGGACAGATGGGGGGGGGAAGAGAGAGAGAGAGAGAGAGAGACAGAGAGAGAGAGACAGAGAGAGAGAACAGAGAGAATAAGACAGAGAGCAGGTGGCATGTCAGACAGATTCCATTCTCCTCCACTCCTGGCACAGTGACGACACAGGACGTTGTCAAGACCCTAAAGGCCCCCGAGGGCAGGCCAGTTGAATTGCCTGCACACCAACATAACTGTGAGTGCTGGTGACTGAGCCTGGGTCCTTAGGAAGAACAACCTTAAGTTCTGATCCATCTTTTCAACCCCTGGAGGTTTCCCTTTCAGAAACGGGGCTCTGTAGGACGTGTTCTGTTTTGCATATTGCCAATTTTATCAGAACGGTTTAAGTGTTTTTCTTGTTGAGAGTTTTGCGGGGTTGGTGGGTTGATCAGTTTTATGTTGTTTTGTTTGAGACTGGGTCTGAGTGGCCTAGAACCTGTGATCCTCTTGTGTCATTGTCCTGAGTGCTCGGATTGTAATGTTATCGTGGTAAACCTTAAGCTCTACGTGACGTTCTTCCGCAGTGTCACTGACAGAGTTACTTTGTGTCTGGCATAGCTCTTGCCTAACGTCTTAACCTCTTCCCTTCTGCTCTGTTGGCCTCACATCGCTGCTCGAGTTAGCTAGTTATTCCGCTTGAGGTCTCCCCTGTATATTCGCAAATCACTGGCTTCCCTAAAACGCTAGCCCCTACCCTCTGCCTTTGAATAAGACTCTGAGTATTTGAAGTTACTGTTTCAAGCCTCTAGCTCCACCTAATTCACTTAGCGAAGGTCGAGCTCTCATGTGCTAACCATTATGTCAGCCAGTAATGAGTAAGGCTCAGCCTTTGCCATCTACAAACCCTCAGCCTAATGGAGATTAGAGATATGGGAAAGAATTTAGTGAAACGGAGGAGGTTATATAAACAAAGTTAGCTTGGTAGAGACACACAGGGAGGAGCAGGAATGGTTTGTGGGACAGTTCAGCATCTAGGCTGAGTTTTGATGGACAAACAAAATATGTCTGTAGCCCAGGTTTTCTAAGGACATATGTGTGCTGGTAACTAATTCCAAGTTTTGCATTTGGCTGTTGCTCCACTGCTGGACACACACCACTCCCTCTCCCTCCCCTCCACCCTGCCTCATACAGCTCTCCTGTCTTGTCCTGCCTTTTAAGGGAATTTTTTTGTGTATTTAGCCCCTGGGTTTCATTTCGCTGGATTGGACTGTGGTAATGTTTCTGTACATTTGCCCAATGGGCCTCTGCTAATGGGTGTATTCTTTATAAGCCAATAAACAAATGAATAAAGCCAGCTTGTGGACCAACTCCTACCTCTGCCTTCTTTTTTTTTTCCTTTGCCTTTTACCCATGCTCTGTGGTACTTTCTTTAAAATGAAACATTTCCTGAGTAACTCAAATTTCCTGATTGCTTCTATGAAGCCATTGTTACCCTGGCCAGTCCATCCATGGGCAGGGGGTGGGGGGAGGCGGGTTGTCATTTTACTGGAAAATGTTCTTTCCCAGTCAGCGAGCCAGCCAGTGTGGGATGGAAGGATGATCTGGTGTCCAAGGAGCTCTTCCCCAGGGCCAAAGGGAACCTCAGAGCAGCAAGGCTTAAACAGGGTGTGGCAGCATGTGCCAATAATCCTAGCACTTGGGAAGCTGAGGCAGGAGGGTCCTGAACTCCAGGCTAACCTGGGCTCGTCAATAAACTTAGCCTCAAGATTAAAAAAAAAAAAAAGCTGAGCATGGTAGCACATGCCTTCAATCCCAGCACTTGGGAGGCAGAGGCAGGAGGATCTCTGAGTTGGAAGTAAGCTTAATCTACAAAGCGAGTCCAGGGTAGTCAAGGCTACCCAGAGAAACCATGTCTTAAAAAACAAAAACAAGCCGGGCGTGGTGGCACACGCCTTTAATCCTAGCACTCCGGAGGCAGAGGCAGGCGGATCACTGAGTTCGAGGCCAGCCTGGTCTACAAAGCGAGTCTAGGACAGCCAAGGCTACACAGAGAAACCCTGTCTCAAAAAAAAACAAAAAACAAAAAAAACCAAACACAAAAACAAAAAAGCATATTTCAGCTGTAGCCTCATGCTGGCAGCCACATCGTGCAAGTCCCACTACACCCAGCCACGCAGTCAGATTTTTCAGACGCAAGGAGGCTACGGTTGCCCCTGAGAACAGACCTTGTCAAGGTGAATCATCTCTCTAGGTCACTAAGCCACACAGCAGTACAAGTTCTGTTTCTCGGCAGAGAGAGTTTGTTAGCCTGTGTGAAGCTCTAAAAAGGAAATCAAAGGTAGCTGCCCTACTTCCACAAACTCAAAAGCTTAGAGGGCCCTAGTGCCCCCTAGTGCTCACCACCAGAAATGCTACTGGGAAGCCTATGGCCAGACCCAAGGTCACCTCTATAATAATGTAGGTTTCTCTGTTGTTAGTTTAAGACAAGGTCTCACTTCATAGCCCAGCCCCAGGGTGACCTTAATTTCATGGCGAATCTTCTGGCTCAGCCTCTCAGGTGTGAGTCTATCCTCAGCTAAGAACATGGATTGTTTTTGTTTTTGTTTTTGTTTGTTTGTTTGTTTTTGGTTTTCAAGACAAGGTTTCTCTGTGTAGCCTTGACTATCCTGGACTCACTTTATAGACCAGTCTGGCCTCGAACTCACAGTGATCCACCCGCCTCTACCTCCCAAGTGCTGGCATTAAAGGCGTGTGCCACCACCCCCTTGCTAAGAACATGGAATTTTAAGACAAGAAGGAGACGTGCCACAGGGAAATGACTCAGAGGGTTGCGGCAGTTCCGAGCAAGCCGCAGGATCTGACTTTGATCCCTGGAATAGGCTAGAAGGAGATGCCTGAAAATTATCCTTTAACTCCCAGATGCACACGCACCCCGTGTCACGAGTGTACCTGCACTCACACACACATTATCCTCACAGGCGCACACACACTAAGTAAATAAGATAATTTTTAATTTTTAAAAGGAAGAACAAAAACTAAGGAAAAGCTTCTATCCCTAGAGACCTCTTGCTCATTTCTGATCATTGCTGCTAATTATGACTTTAGGAAGCTGAAGGTTGGGGACTTAGCTCAGTGGTTGGTCTCTTGTCTAGCAAGGGTTCAGTCCTCATCTCTAAAAAACAAGAGGCAAAATTATCCAAAAGAACATAACAACAACAACAAAACATTAAAATAAACAAGAAAAAAAAAAAAAAGCAACTGACTTGAAGTAATCAAATGGTAAGTTGGTAGTATAATAAAACAGAGCTGACCCATCTGCCCCAGAAGGGTAAATCTAATGCCCTCCAAACCTAGAGATTGGAGCTTGGGCCTTGAAAACAAGTGTGGAAAAGGGGGTTACCAGGAAGAAATTAAACAAACTAACTTAAAACTAAGTTTTTACATTTTTAGTTAGTTTGTTTGTTTTGGGTTTGCTTTTCAACTGAGACAGGGTCTTGCTATGAAGTCTAAGCAAAAAACTGGATTTTTGTTCTTTTGTTGTTAAGATTTCGCTGTGTAGTCCTGGCTACCCTAGCCTGGAACTTTCTATATAGACCACCATGATGGCCTCAGGCCCTCCCAGACCCACCTGCCTTGCCTCTTCAGTGCTGAGATCAAACTCATGGTCCAACAGAAAATGAACTTTTAAAAAATCTTTAGAGCTGAGCGTGGTGGCACACACCTTTAACCCCAGCTCTTGGGAGGCAGAGGCAGGTGGATCACTGGGAGTTTGAGCCAAGCCTGGTCTACAAAGCGAGTCCAGGACAACCAAGGCTACACAGAGGAACCTGGTCTCCAAAAAACCAAAAATAAAAATAAATAAATAAATAAATAAATCTTTAGAGTTGTGTATGGTGGCCCAAACTTTTGATCCTAGAACTCTGTAGGCAGAGGCAGTGGGTCTTGGTGAGCTTGAGGTCAGCATGGACTTCAATATAGTACCAAGACAGCTAGATGGACATAGTGGACGAGTGGTGTGTGTGTGTGTGTGTGTGTGTGTGTGTGCAGGAGCACAGAAGTGTGTGCATATATTATATATCATGTGAGAAGTGAGAACACAGCTTTCGGGAGCTATTTTTGCGCTTTCAGGACATGGTTCCTAGACTCTACCTCAGGTCTTCAGGCTTGGCAGCACGTGCCCTGCCCTCTCACCAGCCCACAGACTGGATCTCCAAATGTCTATACAGCCCAACAGCACATGGAGATCTCTACTCTTATGTCTCTGCCTTTCTCCCTCTCCTCTCTTCTAAGGTGCTTCTCTGTGAGCCCTCTCCTACAGC
This sequence comes from Acomys percivali, assembly GCA_907169655.1. Taxonomy (NCBI): domain Eukaryota; kingdom Metazoa; phylum Chordata; class Mammalia; order Rodentia; family Muridae; genus Acomys; species Acomys percivali. The sequence continues at coordinate 21,644,852 of OU015745.1, read as the reverse complement.
CTTGCTCTGAACATTTTGTTCTTGTTTGCACTGCCTGGGCCTCAGACTTCCTTCAGGGACCTGGGGACAGCACCCCCTCCTACTGCCTGGGGAGGCTTTCCTCAACCGTAGCCTCTGGGTAGGCCAGCATATTGAGGTCATCGCTGTCTCTGCCAGATGATTGGCTCGGGTTCAGTTTTCTCTTCTGTCTGAGGGAAAACAGGATTGCCGCGTACTTCATGCCGCCCCTGCCCCATGCCTGGCCTAAATTCTGCTTGGCATTTACTCCCAGCTCTTTCTCACGCCCATCTTTTCCTTCCCTGACTCTCCTCAGACTAGAATCACATCTACAGAGGAGCAAAGGGGAACTCTAGACGGAGCCACCAGCAAGAACTGTCCATGATGGTCAGGTTTGCCTGAGGCACTAAATCTGGATGCTACTTATGTACGCCTGTATACCAGAAGAGGCACCAGATCTCATCATTGATGGTCCTGAGCCACCATGTGGTTGCTGGGAATTGAACTCAGGACCTTTGGAAGAGCAGTCAGTGCTCTTAACCTCTGAGCTATCTCTCTAGCCCCCTACCTTGGAGTCTTTTTTTTTTTTTTTTTTGGATTTTTGAGACAGGGTTTCTCTGTGTAGCCTTGGCTGTCCTGGACTCCCTTTCTAGACCAGGCTGGCTTCGAACTCACAGCGATCCGCCTGCCTCTGCCTCCCGAGTGCTGGGATTAAAGGCGTGCGCCACCACCGCCCGGCTCTACCTTGGAGTCTTAAGGTTTATCAAGTCCAATCAACATTTCCTTCTGGCTTTTCCCATGGTTTCCCTTTTCCCCAGCCAGGCTGACCCACCCAGTCTCCTTCCCTCCCCTCCGTCACTTTATTCTTTCTTCCTCCTGTCTGTCCACTAGTCTCTCTGATCCCTGCACTCATCTCCTATTTAGCTGATCAGGGAAGTCCACAACATAGACACAAGCTGTGCACAGATAAGCATTTTCTCCATGACAAGGAGGTTCTTAGTCAGGGTTTCTACTCCTGTGATGAGACACAATGGCCAGAAGCAACTGGGAGAGGAAAGGGTTTTTTTCCAGGTTACATTTCAGGCAACACATAGTTCACCAGTGAAGGAAGACAGGGCAAGAACTCAAGCAAGGGAGGCACCTCGAGACAAGAGCAGACAGAATGCTGCTTACCGGCTTGTCCAATATGCTTTCTTACAGCACCCGGGACCACCAGCCCTGGGTGGCCTGATTCCACGTCAATCACAAATTAAGAAAATACACTCCAGAATTGTCTACAGGTGGATCTTATGGAGGCATTTTCTCAGGTGAGAGTCCTCATTTTCAAATGACTCTAGTTTGTGTCAAGCTAACATAAAACCAGCCGGCACAGGGAGCAAATATAAATGCATTCAAATGACTGGATCAGAGAAAATGCTGTCTGCATATTACATGATCTGAGGGGTGGGGGTGGGGGGAAATGGATAGAAAATAAGAAAACTGAGCTTGCCTTTCAGTTTTGGAGGTCTTTCTATGACATTTGGTCATTGATGTTCCAAAATCCAAGATTCATAGCATAAGCATAAAGAAAACCAAAAATAGAAGCATATCTGAGCGAGTTCAAGGCCAGCTTGGTCTACATATTGAGTGTCAGGCCAGCAGAGTTGCCATTGTGAGACCCTGTCTTAAAATAAACAGGGCTGAGCCGGGCGTGGTGGTGCACGCCTTTAATCCCAGCACTCGGAAGGCAGTGGCAGGTGGATCGCTGTGAGTTCGAGGCCAACCTGGTCTACAAAGAGAGTCCAGGACAGCCAAGGCTACACAGAGAAACCCTGTCTCAAAAAAAAAAAAAAAAGAAAGACACGGTCAGAAAGTGCCACGCCCACATGTCCTGAAGGAGCCCTAAGGTGCTTACTGAAGTTTCCGTGTGATTTAGATGCCCAGACACGTACAGAAGATTTACACTCTTCTCTCAAACCACAGCAAAGTGAGAAGGGATGGCTTTGCCAGAGGACCAAGGAAGGGAAAGGAAATGCAGGAAAGAAACAGAGGTAAACAAATCCATAGAGGACCAGCAGGAGTCTCTGAGCAAGCTGGGCTAGGCGCCACATGCCTGTAATCCCAGCACTTGGGAGGCAGAGGCAGTCCTGTCTCTGTGAGCTTGAGGCCAGGCTAGTCTACAGAGCGAGTCCAGGGCAGCCAAGGCTACACAGAGAAACCCTGCCTCCAAAAACAAAACAAAACAAAAAGATGTGGCGGTGATGAGACCAAGGAAAAGAACAAGAGACAGAGAAGAGCTCATGTCAAGACAAGAAACGAGAGAATGGTGCCAAGAGACTAGTTTAGTAAACAATGATTTTATCCATCTTAATTGGATTTTAAGGTGCCTTTTGTCTTCAGAGGCATTTGTTTGTTTGTTTGTTTTAAGGTTTTTAGACAAAGCCTCTTTATGTAGTCCTGGCTGTCCTGAAGCTCCCTGTGCAGACTAAGGGAGCCTCAGATTCCTAGGGATGCTCCTGCCTCTGCCTCCTGCCTACTGTCACCACCATCAGAGGACTTTTTTTTTTTTTTTTTAATTTATTTGTTTGTTTCCAAGACAGAGTTTCTCTGTGTGGTCCCGGCTGTCCTGGAACTCACTCTGTAGACCAGGGTGGCCTCGAAGTCATTGATTCACCTGTCTCTACCCCACCCGCACCCCACCCAGTGCTGGGATTAAAGGCGCCCCACCCTGCTGTCTTCAGAGGCTTTTAAAAAGAAAAGGGGCTTAGGTCCTGCACTCCACCTGTATAAAGGGAAATTTTGTTTCACTTGTCTTCTCATTGCTGCTATCCAAGTGAAAGGGGTTTTTTTGTTGTTGGTGGTGGTGGTTTTGTTTTGTTTTTTGTTTTTTTGTTTTGGTTTTTCGAGACAGGGTTTCTCTGTGTAGCCTTGGCTGTCCTGGACCCACTTTGTAGACCAGGCTGGCCTCGAACTCACAGCGATCCACCTGCCTCTGCCTCCCGAGTGCTGGGATTATAGGCGTGCGCCACCACGCCCCGGCTTGAAAGGGGTTTTTTTTTTTTTTTTTTTTCCTTCTCAAAAGATGTTTAGTGTTCGGATGACTCAAATATAAAAAGGAAGATTCTTAATCTTTGTAACATGAGGATGCGTTAGTAGAAACATATGTACTGTATTAAAAAAAAATAAATAAATCAAACAAACATGGAGCAGACGAGGCAGTGCAAGCCTGTGATCCTAGCACTTGGAAGGTTCAGGTGGAGGGGCAACCACAAGCCAGAGGCTGGCCTGGCCTACGTAACAAGTTCCAGGCCAGCCAGGAAGACAGGGGCTGGCAATGGATCTCAATGGGATGATCGGCTAGCGGCTAGCCTGTGTGAAGCCCTGCTGTTTGATCCCCAGCACTTTACAAACTAGGCGAAGTGGCATGGGCCTGGGAGGTGGAGGCGGGAGCAAACAGGGAGGGGAGGGAGTTCGCTGGCCAGCCTGGCCAACCTGGGCAAAGCCTGGACTCAGACAAAGCAGAGGAGGAAGGGGGAAGAAGGGAGAGGAGGAAAGAGAGGAGTCGAGAGATTGAAATACTGAGGAAAGCCAGAGAGAGAGTGTGGCTGGCGAGATTCAGGAGAGAGAGCCAAGGGTGGGAGATAAACAGGAACCCAAGGAAGGAGGGCAAGCTGGGCCAAGCAGGGAAAGTGGCCGACGACGGAAGGGGGGCAGATGTGGGCCTGGGCCAACCCTTCGAGGGAGCAGTGAGCTCCCTCTCCAGTGTGGTCATAACCTTTGGAATGAGGGTGGAAGTGACTGCAAATCCCCATCTCCCTTCTCATTCCAACCTTATTGTAACACTGCTTTCTACGCCCCTGGCCTGGCTGGTGTCCCCCCCCCTCACCCCCCCGCCCCCCCCTTGCTCTCCCTCATCTCATTGTTTCAGAATAGGCCAAATCTGAAGTCTTTCCAAGGGTGCGGCTGCGTTCATCATCTTATTCCCCAGCCCAAGTGGAACAGCGGCGGAGAGGCGTGAGAAGGGCAGACACGTTGCAGCAGCCAGAGGATACGGTGGACGGAGCGGAACCCTGTAGACAGTGAGTTGCTTACAAAACTATAGAGAGAGAATGTGTGTGTGTGTGCCTGCGTGTGCATGTGTGCACTAAAGGGTGGCGAACATCCATGACTTAGTATGGAGCCCTCTCCCAGTTATACATGGAATTCAAAAGAGAGGGTGCACCAAGATGGCAGATGATATTTTAAAAGACACAAGGGAAGATTAGATATCGGGGGTAAAAGAGGCTACAGGGGAGAGCCGACTATGGCTTAATTAGAACACAAAAGTCCTCCCAGTTACATGCCTGTATTCCCAGCTAGCCAGTGGGTTGAGAAAGGGGGGAGGAGATGGTGGCTTGAGCCCAGGTGTTCAAGACCAGCCTGGGCAATATTAGGAGACTCACATTAAAAAAAAAGTTTTTTCTAGAAGAATAATGGTACCAAGAAGAGACTTGGTACCCTATGAGCATATAAAGGGGGAGGAAGTCCCCCTCAGTCACAGTCATAGGGAAGAGGAGTAAGGGGAAAATGGGAGGGAGGGAGGAATGGGAGGATACAAGGGATGGGATAACCACTGAGATGTAACAAGAATAAATTAATAAAATATATTTTTTAAAAAGGAGAATGGGGCCCAGGGGTCCCGCTCAAACTAAGGCACCAGCCAAGGACAATTCGGGCGGTAAACTTTAAAACCCTACCCAGATCTAGTCAATGGACAGAACATTTTCCACACTTGAGTAGAGAGTGGGATATGACATTTGACCATGTCCCCTGGAGGGGGAGACCTAGTGGCACTCAGAGGAAGGACAGCAGGTTACCAAGAAGAGACTTGATACCCTATGAGCATATACAGGGGGAGGTAATCCCCCTCAGGAACAGTCATAGGGGAGGGGAATAAGGGGAAACTGGGAAGGAGGGAAGAATGGGAGGATACAAGGGATGGGATAACCATTGAGATGTAACAAGAATAAATTAATTAAAAAAAAAAAAGAATGGTAGTGAGAGTAAGAGTGGCTCAATTGACTTGAGGGAAATGAATGTTGGACGAAAGATAAGAAAGGGTTTGAGTTGTAAAGAGAAAACAAGGTTTCTGGGGGTGACATCTTTCCCCAGAAGTGGGGTACTGCTGTCTCTCAGCATCATGCTTTCTCTGCCCTACCCCGCCCCACCCTTAGACATGCCGATCTTTGGGGCCAAGGTGCTGCTGCTTGTCATGGTACTCGGCATCCGTGCTGGTGAGTCCCTGCTTTGACTTTTTTCTCCCTAACACATCAGTTCCTTAGTCCCTGTGCGCAGGGCTGTGGGGTCAGACAGCAAAGGGACTGAGGCTGAAGGGGCTCGAGTCGTAGATGAAAGTGCAGACTGTGGTGAGAGGTGGCCTTACGGGTAGGAACTTAAGCTAATGTGAAAGTAAAACACAGGTGCTTACTAATGCCTAAAAGAGAGTTGCCTATAGACATATAACTCAACATATCCCAAAGGAACAAGAAGTAACACACACACACACACACACACACAGACAGACACACACACACACACACACAATCTATTAGGAAACAGGACCACATTAAAACCCTTGAAGCCAAGTGGCAAAACCATGCATTTACCACCTAACCTGTGCCTGGACAGACACACAAATGTATTTACATACAAGCCCTGCTGCACCTATGCACAAAAGAAGAGCACTCTTCACAAGTGGCATAGAATCCAGCTCAAGAATTGGTCATAGAACGCAGCCTGGGATTTTGAAGAAATGTTACTGTATTTCCCCCTCCCCTGCCGGATGCAGACCTACGACTCAGTTCTCCTTGCCTGGAGGGGCTTCTGGGTTCCTCTGTGGATCATGGCTCTTCCTCACTGGGAATGAGGGCAAGAGAGGAAACTGAGTCAGGGCAGAGCAAGAGTGGGTTTTGTTCTTGAGAAAGTGTCATTTTTCTGAGGTGGTTTTTCTAGTGTTGGATTAGCTTTGTGCATAGCGGAAGCTGTCTTGTGTCGGAAACACATAGGGAAAAATCACAAAGATAGCATGCAACAATGTTCCCGCCGTATTCTGATTCATCACATAAAAGGGTTGTAGTGAAGAAAGGTGAAGTTACTCACTTCTGTTCTCTTCCTTTGGAACAGACTGGCTGCTCCTAGGGGTCAATGGTCAACGAGGAGGTAGGTGAAGTCTTTCTTACCGGGTTAGTTGGGGTTCTGGTCAACAGAGAACAACAGCAGGAGCTAAGAATCTGTTCTAGGGTCAAGCAAGGGGGGGCACATACCTTAGTGCCAGCACTCAGGGAGTAGAAGCAAGCAAACTGAGTTTAAGGCCAGCCAGGGATACACAATGAGACTCCCAAACAGAGATGAATCTGTTCTAGGCCAGTTGTGGTGGTGCACACCTGGTAGGATTTGCTGGAGGAGGTGAGGGCAGGAGGTCCATGAGTTTGAGGCCAGCCCTGGGCTACACATTTTGCCAGGTGTTAGTGGCACATGCCTTTAGTCCCAGCACTCAGGAGGCAGAGGTAGGTGGATCTCTGAGTTCATGGCTAGCCTGATCTACAGAGTGAGTTCCAGGACAGCCAGGGCTATATGAAAACAAATAAAAAGACAAAAAAACAAAAAACAAAAAAACTGTCTTGGAAAAAAAAATAAGTTCTAGGACAGAGAGCTACACTGCCAAGTTATGAAAGGTAGGATCAACTTTACCCGTACCCATAGTCCCATCACCCCATTCATAAAACCTCACCTTGAACCCAAGGATTTGCCTGCCTCCTCCTCTGGAGTGCTGGGATTTAAGGTGTGTACCACCATGCTTGGTTTATTATCTGTAATCTTAGAAATTGAACCCAGGTTTTAACATACTAGGCAAGTACCTTACAATTGAACTACAACCCCACACGATTTTCTTTCCTTACTGACCAGGGGACTCTGCTTTATTTCTTTGTGAGTTTTTGTGATACGGAGGATTAAACCCAGAGCCACGCAAACGCTAGGATACCGCTCTACCACTGACCCACCACTCAGCATCCAGATAGCACTCTCCTACCCACCTAACAACAGAAAACTAAAGTGTAAAAGCAGCGTGGGAGGCCCTCCCAGGCTTTTTCTTCACACACACACACACACACACACACACACACACACACACACACACTGTGGTTAATGTGATGCTGAGTCTTGAAACCAGTGCTTTATAAATGTGTCAGGCACAGACTCTACCAACTGAGCTACAGCTGGCCTCGAACTCACAGAGATCCCCCACCTCTACCTCCTAAGTGCTGGGATTAAAGGCATGCACCATTACAGACATCTTATGTCTATATTTTAATCTTTTGTACCAGCACCAGCAACAATAAATACATATATTAAGGCTGTATTTAAAACAGAAACAAAGCCGGGAGGTGGTGGCACACGCCTTTAATCCCAGCACTCGGGAGGCAGAGGCAGGCGGATTGCTGTGAATTCGAAGCCAGCCTGGTCTACAAAGGGAGTCCAGGACAGCCAAGGCTACACAGAGAAACCCTGTCTCAAAAAAAACAAAACAAAACAAAACAAAAAACCAGAAACAAAATTATAAAATAATACTTTACACTTGCAAAATAGAACATTCTGATGTATTTATCTAAATTCATTTTGTTGTTATTATTGTTGGTTTTTGGTTTTTGAGACAGGGTTTGTCTGTGTAGCCCTGGCTGTCCTGGAGTCACTCTATAAACCAGGTTGGCCTCCAACTCACAGAGATCCACCTGCCTCTGCCTCCCAAGTGCTGGGATTAAAGGCGTGCGCCACCACCACCCAGCTTCTAAATTCATTTTTAAAATGCCAGTTGTAAGTACAAAACAAAACAAAAAATAACTAAAGATAGATATGGTGGTGCATGCCTTTAATCCCAGCACTCAGGTGGTAAAGGGAGGTAGATCTTTCAGTTCGAGGCTAGCCTGGTCTACAGAGCAAGCAAGTTCCAAGCCAGGACTAGTATTACGTAGTGAGACCTTGTCAGAAGAAGGAGGAGGAGGAGGAGGAGAAGGAACTAAAACTCTTTCCCCATTGTTTTCCTTTTATACTCAAATCTGAGTATCTGAACCAACAGATTTCGGTAGTAATAAATGATAAACTGACACCGAGCTGGCTCCTCCAGGCTGGCTAAGGAGCTCTCCTGTGTAGACAGTCCTGCAGAGGTTTGGCTGCAACTGTCCTGAGATTCCTTTTCAGGGACTTTTCAGCCCTGAAGGGAACATTTAGATAGTGGCTGTTTATGAAGAATTCTTCAACCTAAGGTTTATCCAGACACCGGGGAGTTGGCTGTGCAGTCCCCACAGGCAGCCGCCAGACACTCCTGTGACCTCATGGCTTTTTCAGTGCGTTGCTAGACTGGAATGTGGGCTAGCCTCTTGAGGCTGGACAAGGAAAGATTGAGGTGACCCCAGGAAGGCTTAACTCCCCTACACAGCCACTACAACCATCCCAGTCAGTGATTTCTCAAACATCTTCTGGGAATGGGCAAACATGGACTCCTTTTTATCAAAATTTGTTCTGAGCAGAGTGTGATGACTCAGGGCAGGAGTTCAAGGCAAGCCTGGGATGCACTGAGTTCCAGGGGATCCAAAGCTTTCTTCTGGCCTCCTTGACATGGGGCACACGTGTGGTATACAGTCACACATGTAGGCAAACACTCATACAAATAAGATAATTTAAAATAAGTTAACCTTTCCTACCTACAACATTTTTTTTTTCAGATTTATTCATATCCTGTATGTATGCCTATGTATCAAGGGTGTGCCTTGGGCCCACAGAGGTCAGAAAAAACAAAAAACAGCAACATAAAAACCAAAAATCAGTGGAGCCCTGCAACTGGAGTACAAATGATTGTGAGCTACCATATGTGTGCTAGGAACTGAAGGCAAGCTCTTGAAACTCCTGAGCCATCTCTCCAGCCTGTAATTGTTTTTTGCCTCCCTCCCTCCCTCCCTCCCCCAACCAACAAGGCTCCTGTGAGCTGACCCTGAACTTCTGATCTTTCTGCCTCTACCACCCAAGTGCTGAGATTACAGGCCTGAGTCCCCCACAAGGGCCAGGTAGAGATGCAACATTCCGTAACTCCCAGGGTCCAGGGCTGGCTCCCGAGGAATGTGCTGAGGCTTGAGATGGCTTTGCCAGGGCCAGATTTTACATCTGAAAATGACTCTGGCTCTGAGATGGGGCCTGACTAGAACAGCGTGGCTGTGCTAGCTTCAGCCTCTAAACAACGTGTTTAAGTGTGGTTTTTCCTTTTTAGGAGTAGTGTAACCTTTTGCCTTTCAAAAGCATTCTGAAGGCAGGCTCAGCGGCACACACTTTTTTAATAACCAGCATGCAGGAGGCAGAGGCAGGAGGATGTCTGTATGAGTTCTAGGCTAGCCTGCCTGGTCTATATAGCGAGTTCCAGGACAGCTAGAGCTCAAAAACCAAACCAAACCAACAACCAGCCAAACCAACGAACATTCTGGAAGATGGGTGACAGGTTTTTACCGTGCAATCTTTGAGTGAGTGTCACTACATCTAGCTTAATGAACATTTTCTACAGAACTATTACTATACTCAGGACTGAGGAAAATCTGATTTAGAAACTAAAGCATGAGAAAATGAAAAAAAAAAAAAAGCCTTTAATCCCAGCTTTTGGGAGGCAAAGGCAGATGGATCACTGTGTGTTCGAGGCTAGCCTGGCCAGCCTCGATAATCAAGATAACACAGAGAAACTCTGTTTCAAAAAACAAAAAAAACAAACAAACAAAAAACCCAAAAGAAAACGAGAGAGAGAAAAAAAAAGCTAAAGTAAACTACATGAATTTGCTGACCTCTAGTGGGGGAAATAGGATCTTTTTTTTTTTTTAAACTATAACCTACAGTTACAAGTGGAATATTTGCTGAATATAGTATTTAAATACCATTATTACCCCCACATACAAAAAATAACTATGTGAGGAAATGAGTACGTTTATGTGACTACTTGGCTACAGTAATTATTTCACTTTATATATGTATGTCAAACATCATGCAGTACATCTTAAACATGGATAATAAAAATATACACTTTTTGAGCCGGACACATTAGAATATACACATTAGCATGCCAGAGGCTGTGCTTAGCACGTGTGATGCTCTGGGTTTCTCTACAGCTTAACACACGCACACTACAAAGTCAGCCAAGCCTGAGTGAATTCACATCTGTAATCCTAGCATTGGGGAGACTAAGAAAGGGAGATTTTGAATATCAGGTGAGCCTGGGCTACCAAGCAAGACCCTGTCTCAAAATAAAAGCGAGCATAATACATTGATATATATATTTTTTTTTAGTATTTAATTTTTTAAAATTTATGTGCATTGGTGTAGGAGTGTCAGATCTTGGAGTTACAGACAGTTGTGAGCTGCCACGTGGGTGCTGGGAATTGAACCCGGGTCCTTTGGAAGAGCAGGCCGTGCTCTTAACCACTGAGCCATCTCTCCAGCCCCGATACATTAATATTTTTGCTTTAAATAGAGACTTCAGGGTTGGAATTGTAGCTCAGCTGGTAGTGTAGTTACCAAGTTTGCAAAGCCCTGGGTTTGACCTCCAACACCACATAACTAGGTGTGGTGGCACGCGCTTATTATCCCAGCATTTAGGAGTCAGAGACTTGGTGATTAGGAGTTCAAGGCCATTCTCAGCTACATAACAAGTTGGACTATCTGGGACTCTCCCTCAAAAAAAAAAAAAAAAGGAAGCTTGGTGCAGTGGTGCAGGTCTTTAATCCCAGCACTCAGGAGGCAGAGTTCAAGACCAGCCTGTCTGGTCTACAAAGTGAGTCAAGGTCAGCCAAGGATACACAGAGAAACCCTGTCTTGGAAAACCAAGCAAGCAAACAAAAGCAAAAAGGTTATCAATGACTTAGTCATTTAGAGACTTTTGTTTTTGTTTTTCAAGACAGGGGTTCTCTGTGCAGCCTTGACTGTCCTGGACTCACTTTGTAGGCCAGGCTAGGCTCGAACTCACAGAGATCCGCCTGCCTTTGCCAAAGGCATGCGCCACCAGGCCCAGCTGAGACATTTTTGTTTAATACTTTAACTTGTTTTTAATTTTAACTTTCTTTACTCCTGTGCTCATTTGTGAACAAACCACACTTTATTCAGGGGCTTGAGGAAAAGGCTGACGTGGCCAACAGGATTGAGTTGCAGCTGAGTTTGCCAAGGCAAATCTCCCAGGCTGGGCAGCACTAAAAGCCCATTTCAATGATTACAGGCAGGCAAAGAAAGACAGCCACGGGGTCTTTAGAACTGAGTATCCAATGTTGGGCAAACCAGCTTCGCTTGCCGGAAGTGTGAGGGTGGAATGTGGAATGCCCAAAATCTCTCTTCTGTTTATTTTTCAGATGATGTGACGGAGTCATTCACAGAAGACCCTAGTAAGTCAGCCTGCCTTGGGGTGTGTACTTACTACCACTGGGGAATGGAAAGGGTTGAGGGTGGGGCTGGAGAGATGGCTCAGAGGTTAAGAGCACTGGCTGTTCTTCCAAAGGTCCTGAGTTTAATTCCCAGCAACCACACAGTGCCTTTCACCCATCTATAGTGAGATCTGATGCCCTTTTCTGGCATGCAGGCACACATGGGGGCAGAGTACTATATACATAATAAATAAGTAAAATCTTAAAACAAAAAAAAAAAGAAAGAAAGAAAGAAAGAAAGAAAAGAAAGAAAGAAAAGAAAGAAAGAAAAGAAAAGGGTTGTGGGTGATGTCTGCCCAGAGAAGAGGTGACACTAAGCACTCATGCGGCGCCTTTCTGTTTTAGTGGCATTCCAAACACGCCCAGCCTCACTCACTCTCCCCGCCTACTTCTCTCATCAATGGTCCCTCCAGCTGGTTTGCCTGAGTCTGCGTGCCTTTGCTCTCATTGAGCTGACCAGCTCCACAGCCCTGCTGCTCTTCTCTTGCCTTCACATCCTGTCCCGTTTTGTGTCTCTGCAGATCTGGTGAATGACCCTGCTACAGATGACACAGGTGATGTTTACCAAAGTTCTTAAGAAACGGCATGGTCTTGGACTATTCACAATATTTCAGCTCCCAACTCAATCCTGAAATTTTCAGTCCTGGGAAAAATGAAGTTGTGGGAGTGTAGCTCAGTGACTGACAGTGATGATTAAAGACAACAACAAAAAAAAAAAAAAAAAAAAGGAGAGAGAGAAACTGGCTAGTCCTCTGACGGCACACACACACACATGCTGTAACATGTGGGCACGCACATACACAAAATAAACAAGCAAATGTAAAATAGAAAGAGGAAACAATGTGGATTAATAGCTAAAATAAGACCTGTATGGGGCCAGAGAGATGGCTCAGCAGTTCAGGGCACTGGCTGTTCCTCCAGAGGACCTGGGTTCAATTCCCAACACCCACATGGCAGCTCACAACTATCTGTAGTTTCTCGGCATCTGATGCCTTCACACAGACATATATGCAGGCAAAACATTAATGCACATTAAAAAACAAACAAACAAACAAAAAAACCACTACAACCCTGTATATTAAAGATATCCCAGATACGCCGGGCGGTGGTGGCGCACGCCTTTAATCCCAGCACTCGGGAGGCAGAGGCAGGCGGATCGCTGTGAGTTCGAAGCCAGCCTGGTCTAGAAAGGGAGTCCAGGACAGCCAAGGCTACAGAGAAACCCTGTCTCAAAAAAACAAACAAACAAACAAACAAACAAAAAAGATATCCCAGATACGTATGTTAAGAGCACCAATATTCATTCACAAAATTCCTGAGGATGTCAATGAATTCTCTTCCTTTGACATAAGCCTTGTCCTAGCTCTGGGACTGCCACGCTCCCTGTCCTCCTCCGTCTTCCCCTGGCAATTCCAGGCCCTTCTCACACCTACTATTTTGTGCCTTTTCAGTTCTGGCTGATATCACACCTTCCACAGATGACTTGGGTGAGTTCAGATCTGGGGTTACAGGGCCACTAGGGCTGTTCTGGGCTTCTCCCTCCCAACCCCCATAACATCCCCAGAGCCCAGATGGAAGACAAGGCCCTGCTGAAGTGTCCTAAACGGAGCTCCAGTTCGTGTGGTGCAGCCTTCCAGCCATTTAATTTAAATTTATGGCAGTTTGGAATCCACTGAGTAGGAGGGGACTCCCTTGCAAGGAAAGGCAAGGGTGAGTGTGAAAAGCTTAGGGTGGGGAAGGCAGCCTGAAGGGCAGCCTTAGGTAAGGGGGTGGGGCTTCAGTCAGTTTTGTGCACTGGGAAAAGCGTGTTCCACCCTCATTTGCACTACCCAAGTCCACTGCTGCTCCCAACCTGTGGGTCCAGGAAGCGAAGGAATTTAATCAGGAGCAGCCTGGAGCTGAGAAGCAGAGGTCCCAGTAAAGGATGGCCTGGCAAAGGCCAAGGAAGGAGAAGTGAGATGTCAGCAGCATCTCAGGGACCATGACATCAGCCTGGTCCCAGCCATGCTCCAACTGGTAATGGTTTGTTGAATTTGAAGACTCTCGAAAAACAGACAGTAACCCACATAAGATACCAGTTAGACCTGCGTATTCTGAGCTTCAGGAATGAGGTCTGAATTAGAAACACAGGATTGGGAAACAATCAGCACAGGAACGCATCTGAAAGCATGCAGTAGGGAGCCAGGTGTGGTGGCGCACGCCTTTAATCCCAGCGCTGGGGAGGCAGAGGCAAGTGGATCTCTGTGAGTTTGAGACCAGCCTGATCTACAAAGCCAGTCCAGGACAGTCAAAGCTACACAGAGACCCTGTCTCAAATACCACTTCTCCCCCCCCCCCAAAAATGAATAGAACACGCAATAGGGGTTGGAGAGATCAGTGATTTAGAGCTCTTCCAGTGGGAAATGGATTCTATTCTCATTCAGCATGCACATGATGGCTCACAACCTGTCGTGTCCTGGCCCGTGGGAAAAATCGAATCAGGGTTCACCTCAAAGAGGGAGTGGGGATTGAAAGTAGGATACAGAGACGCGACAAATAACGGATCAAGTCAGAAAATTTCTGATCAAGATTCACTTTAATGCCCGCCTAGTAAGAATATATATAGAGCAAGGTCAATAGGATCTATTTTAATCTCACTCACCCTAGTCCTTAGGCAAGAATACAATAGCCAGAATCGCTCCCTGTAGAACTTCCAGTTCCCTGCAAGAACTTCCTTGATCCTCTGGGTAGTTCCAAGTTGGGACTTCCCTATTTCTTTCAAAGGTAAATAGTCCTAGGACAGCCTAGAAGACAAGACTTCATGAGGCAAAGGTCAGCAACACGAAGGTCACAGCATGCAGCCTAAGCACAGGATTTCTGACATGGCAGAATTTGGCATGGCTCCCCACAACAACCATCTCTAACTCCAGTCCTACAGGGGGGTGTGGTGGGGGGCTAGGGGGAGAAACAGGACGGACACAATGCCCTTCTCTGGCCTGTACACATTGGGTAACAGATATACATGCAGGCAGAGGACCCATATACATAAAATAAAGTTTACATTTTTTCAAACAAAAAAAGAAAGCATGCAGTAGATGAGGTTAGCTAGCCTCTCCCTGCTCTTTCTTTTTTTTTTTTTTTTGTTTTTTGTTTTTTGTTTTGTTTTTTGAGACAAGGTTTCTCTGTGAAGCCCTGGCTGTCCTGGCCTCCCTTTGTAGACCTGTCTGGCCTCGAACTCACATTGATCCGCCTGCCTCTGCCTCCCGAGTGCTGGGATAATAGGTGTGCGCCACCACGCCCGGCCCCCTGCTCTTTCTATTAACTCTCCAATGACGCTCTCCCAGATGACTCTCCTAATGCTCTGGTTCCTTAGTGTTTTATCTCCTTCCTGTTAACTAAATACACATTGGATCTCTGTGAGTTCGAGGCCAGCCTGGTCTACAAAGCGAGTTCCAGGCTAGCCAGGGCCGTTACAGAGAGAAACTCTGTCTGAAAACAAAAACAAAAAACAAACAAACAAACAAAAAACAAACAAAATTAAGTGCACATCAAACAAACTTACACCTGGGTTAGTTTGAGCTATGAGCCTGGCCCTCCTTCCTTACCCCAAACCTCTCCTCACAGAGGCTGTGATTATATACCTCTCTCATGGAAGAGACCTTGTCTGGGGAAAAGCTCCTATCAGGCAGCAGTGGTCTCCCCTGCTCAGCACAAGGAAGCAGGCCTTCTGGGTAACAGGCCTTTAGCCTTGCATTTCTAGTAATTGGCTACTTCCTGCTGAAAAGGTTCACACGTGCTTGTAATCTTAGCCACCTGAGAAGCTGAGGCAGGAGAATCCCTTAAGCTCAGGGCACTGAAACCAACCTGGGTTACATAGGGAGAAGACAGGCTCTCATTATGTTGCCCTGACTGACTTGGAACTCTATACAGACCAAGGTAGCCTTTAACTCACAGAGACCCACCATCTGCCTCTGAGTGCTGGGGTTAAATCTAGGTACGATCCACCATGATTTCTTTCCACCAATTAACGAATATAATAATAGTTTTTTGTTTGTTCCTTAAGAAGATTTCTCTGTGTAGGCCTGGCTGTCCTGGAACTTACTCTGTAGACCAGGCTGGCCTTGAACTCACAGAGATCCATTTGTTTCTACCTCCTGAGTGCTTTGATTAAAAGTGTGTGCTACTACGCCCTGCTTAGCATAATGATACTTTTAGTTCAGCAAATTCCTTAACTCTCCATGAGAGAATGGTGAAAGCCAGGATTCCATCTTAATTCTTTTTTGTTTGTTTGTTTGTTTGTTTGTTTGTTTTTGGAGACAGGGTTTCTCTGTGTAGCCTTGGCTGTCCCGGACTCCCTTTGTAGACCAGGCTGGCTTCGAACTCACAGCGATCCGCCTCCCGAGTGCTGGGATTAAAGGCGTGCGCCACCACAGCCCGGCTCCATCTTAATTCTTACAGGTCCTTGCTAGTGTGCCTGAGGTCAGCCTGATGTGGGTTTCCTTCTAAACATTACTAAGGGTCCTCAATGCATTTGTTCTTTATTTCTGAGTGTCCAGATTGGGTCTGAGTGAACCACAGGTAGTTACAGAGATGGTGACTTGTAGAATTGTTAGTAACAGAATAAAACTTCTGCCTTCTAGCCTCAGCTGGTGACAAGAATGCAACTGCAGGTACGGCTATTATGATTTATTTGTTTACTTATTTATTGGATGTGTATGGGTGCTTTGTCTGCATGTAAGGTTGTGTACCACATGCATGCAGTACTTCTAAAGGCCAGAAGATGTCGACAGATCCTGGAGTTGGAGA
>OU015745.1:21587454-21628511 GCA_907169655.1 Acomys percivali | reverse complement strand
TCTCTCTCTCTCCTTTATGTGTATGGGTATTTTGTCTACATGCACATTAGAAGAGGACATCCCGTCCCATGGGACTGCAACTATAGATAGCTGTGAGCTGCCATGTTGTTGCTGGGAACTGATCTTAGGTCCTCTGGAAGAGCAGCCAATGCTATTAATTGCTGAGCCATCTCTGTAGCCCTATGATAATTTTTATACATGTCTTTTCTTAAGCTTTTCTTCCAATAGATTCTTTACCTCCTTGTGTTTTGAAGACCATTAGGCTTGTTTTCTAGTTTCTTTCCAGTTCTCATTCAAAGAGTAGTTTCAGGCCTCTTCACTGCTCCCTAGTCCATTTTCTTTATTTTAAAAATGACCTTCTAACTGCCTGGCGTAGTGGCGCACGCCTTTAATCCCAGCATTTGGAAGGCAGAGGCAGGTGGATCTCTGTAAGTTCGAGGCCAGCCTGGTCTACAGAGTGAGTTCCAGGACAGCCAAAGCTACACAGGGAAACCCTGTCTCGAAACAAACAAGCAAACAAACAAATAAACAAATGATCTTCTATCCTAAAAGCCGCAGGGAAAAGAAACAGCCACCATTGACTGGTCCTCAAACCACCCTCTCCCCCTTTGGACTTTATTTGACTAATGAATGAGAGGACAGGTCAGTTGGACCACAGACTCCATGTTACCGTGGATGTGACGGTAGACGTTGGTTCTTAGAACTTGCTGGTAATTCTGATCTGCAGCTGTGACTGAGAACAGGGCAAGGGAGCTGTGCCTGGGAGTTCTCCTTCTTCAGACCGTCAGATCTCAGTGTCATGGTTCACGTCGCTACACGAATAGTCCTAGAAAGACTTATTTTTTTCCTTGATGAGTCCTCAGAGATTATTTTACCTACTTCTGCTTCCAGGTAGGGAAGCACCTAAGTTTCATTTGAGTCAGTTTCTTCTCACTCTGTTTTGGGTAAGCAAGAAGGACATGCCCCCCCCCAATACTTTGATTTTTTTGTAAAGACTGATCCATTGTGTCCCCCTTCTCCTCAGCCCTTTAATCCTTTGTTTATGCTTTTGCTCTTTGCAATTCCCTATTTTTTTTATGTGTTGGGCAGAATGCCGGTATGAGAAATTTGCTTGTACAAGACTTTACTCTGTCCATCGGCCAGTCAAACAGTGTGTTCATCAGGTCTGCTTCACCAGGTGAGCGATGCCTAAATGTCCAAAGAGCATATTCCATGATGGTCATGTTCGTGTCGGGGAGTCTTTAATGAACGCCCACCACAGCACTGCAGTCTTTGATGGGGCAGAGGTTGTTAGCTTAGCCTTCTTAGCCATTCCTGAAGGTGCTACCTAGAACTCCCAGAGTCTGGCAGTCTAATAGACACCAGTGGAGGTGAGGGCTTTGGGAAGGCCGATCATGAGAGCTACTGTGGCGCACTGCATCAGCTGACTGAAAGCTGACTCAAAGACTCGGCTCTGAAGTGGAAAACAATGGGCAGGAGGGTTAGGGCTTGAAGCTAAGAAGTGAAATATGCAAAGTGCCACTAAGAAGAGTAATTAGTACCATTTCTTTTTGGTTTTTAATCAATAAAGCCATTTCTATCTCCTATGTTCTCAAAGGAAAGAATTTTTTTTTTTTCTTGGTTTTTCGAGACAGGGTTTCTCTGTTCTGGAACTCTTCTCTGTAGTAGTCCAGGCTGGTCTTGAACTCACGGAGATCCACCTGCCTCTGCCTCCCAAGTGCTGGGATTAAAGGCATGTGCCACCACCACCCGGCAGGAAAGGTTTTTGTTTTTTTTTGTTGTTGTTGTTCTTTTGTTTTGTTTTTTAAAGTTGTATACTTAAGAAAAATCTAGACAAAGTGAAGGCAGCAGGAAATCAGGAGTTGAAGAGGGACCCTGGTTAGATCCACTCACCACCTTTTCTGTCTCCTTCCTTAACCATGACATCGGGACCGTGGCAGCTTACGGCGCATGTATATCATCAATAATGAGATCTGTTCCCGACTTGTCTGTAAAGAACACGAAGCTATGAAAGGTAAGATGATGTCTGGGTGGTCAGTGGGCAGGAACAGTTACGAGAGGTAAACAGAGCGCCATGCTGTTGGGTCCAAGGTCTGGTGTCTGAGAAGGGTGCTGGGCAATTCTCTTCTCTTCCATCAGCCCCTATTGGAAGCCACACTTAAATAATAATCTGTCTACATCCTAACCAAGTCCCTCCCCAGCTAGACTGCAAACCCCCAACTCTTCTACAGTGAGAATTTTCTGAAGCTCAAGCTGTTCAAAAAACTTTTGTTTTTTAACTCTAAAAGATCTTTGTGTATGAGTGTTTTGCTCATATGTATGTGTGTGTACACATATGCATACAGCCATAGGGGTCACAGGAAAGCATTGAGGACCCGGGAACTGGGGTCACATATGGTGGTAAGCCATTCTGTGGGTGCTGGGAACTGAACCCGGGTCCTCTGCAAGAGCAGCCTGTGCTCTTAACCATCCCCTCTCAGGCTATTTAAAAACTCATCTTTTGGGAGTTCTGGGGAATAGCAAGTCATCATTACAAATAATAGACTCCAGGTTGACCATCAGCCGTGTGTGTTCACAGCTCTAAAGAGAACACAGACATGTGCACACATGTTTGGAGACAGTAGGCTTTGGATGGATAGGATCCACAAAAAATAAGTAAGACCTTTACCGAGTGGCTACATTATAAATACTCCACCCACTCCAAAACCCATTGACACTGCTTATCATGAGATCTCCAAGGTAGAGGAAAGTGGGAGGATATTAAAAGCATAATTTTCACAAGCCGGGCGTGGTGGCGCACGCCTTTAATCCCAGCACTCGGGAGGCAGAGGCAGGCAGATCGCTGTGAGTTCGAGGCCAACCTGGACTACAAAGTGAGTCTTGGACAGCCAAGGCTACACAGAGAAACCCTGTCTCGAAAAACAAAAAAAAAAAAAAACAAAAAAAAAAAAAGCATAATTTTCAAGCCTCCAAAATGTGTGGCGGTAGACCGTGCACGGTGGGAACAAACACACTTCTCACCTTCCCCATGGACAGCCCCGAATGGCTGCTGCGGTTGGTGTCAACACCACAGACAAGGACGCTTTTGACTCAGCGGCCGGCTTTGTGCTGGGTCAGTGAGTAAGAGCCGTAGTTGACTTCGCAGAAGGAAACTTGCTGCTTGCCCCCATCGGCTCTGAGCAAGCCACCTGGGAGGGAACCACCTTGGCAGTGACTGCAGTGTTTGGGACTCTAGGCACTTTCAAGTACCTCAGGGGGATTTACTGCAGCGAGCTGTTGTAAACACGTACTAAATGCAGGCTGAATGACTGAACTCCATCTTTCTGTTCAGTAGGTCCATGATTAGAAATGGAAGCTGGGTACATAAAAGAAACTAATTTTGCACACGTTTCATTTCAGTCCTCATAAATATACCACTGAGGCAGGTCTTCATGCTTACTTACAGAAAGGGACAATGAGGCTTGTATAAGCCTGGAAACTTTCTAGTAAGTGACTCAGCAAGCAGCAAAGCTGAGGTCTTTTCCTCCTTAGATTTTATTCTACCACACTGAATTGCCTTCTCCTGCGCTAAAAACAAGAGCCCTTGTCACCGTCAGCAGCCTCCCATTTATTTATTTACTTTGGTTTTTCGAGACAGGGTCTCTCTGTGTTAGCTTTGGCTGTCTTGAACTCGCTTTGCAGACCAGGCTGGCCTCGAACTCACAACGATCCACCTGCCTCTGCCTCCCAAGTGCTGGGATTAAAGGCACCACCACGCCTTCCACCTTGCCCCGCACTCACCCCCCAATGACAGCCTCCCATAACGCTCTGTTTTCCCTCTAGATGAGCTTTGCCGGCAGATGGCAGGCCTGCCTCCGAGGCGACTCCGTCGCTCCAACTACTTCCGACTTCCTCCCTGTGAAAATATGAATTTGCAGAGACCCAATGGTCTGTGATCATCAAGGATGAAAAAAGAAAAGTGTGGGTGAGAGGAGTCAGAAATTCCTTCTCCTCCAACCACTGTCATCTGTCCCGTTGACATATTGCTAAACTAAGCCCTTTGCAATGTCCTGGCTTTGACCCTACTCTCTCATTCCACTGGAACTGGTAACATTTGTCTCATTTTGCAGTACTGACAATACAGTGTCTCTATTGTTACATTGTTTTGCTGATTTCCAGTATCATAGACAAAGTGGACAAAAGACTAGGCCACACGACTTAGGTACAAACAATCTACATTCAGGCCAAACAGAAGAAAGGGGCCCGGGTGCCTTGGCTAAGTTGGCAGAAAGTTTACCAAGCGCTTGTGAAGCCCTGGGTTTGATGGTATAAAACCCGTGGTGACGCAGGAAGATCAGAACTTTAAGTTCGTCTTTGGCTACACACCATGTTTGAGGGCAGCATGGGCTACGTGAGACCTTAAGCTCAGAAGTAAATATACTTTAGGTTAATATTCTTTAGGTTTTCTTTTTTCTATTTTAATGGTGCTGTGGATCAAAATCAGGGTCTTGTACATGCTATCAAATGCTCTATTACTAGGCTTTCCCCCCACCCATCTCCTAAGTTAATTTTTTTGTTTGCTTGCTTTTTTTTTGTTTTGGTTTTTTGAGACGGGGTTTCTCTGTGTAGCCTTGGCGCTCCTGGACTCTCTTTGTAGATGAGGCTGCCCTCGAACTCACAGCGATCCACCTGCCTCTGCCTCCCAAGTGCTGGGATTAAAGGCGTGTGCCACCATGCCCAGTTAATAATTTTAATCATTGAATATGTCAGACATAGATAGGAACGCGAAAGAGGCTTTCGTCAATTTTGGCTAGCCACAGATCTTTCTAGGAGCTTCCTTATTAACTCCTCATTTGCATATGCTTCTGTACTGACTTTCACCATTCCACACGGATTATCCTAAAATTTGCCTCCTACTCTTCTTGACGAGAAGGTCTCAGGTGGGGAAGGAGAGACGGCTGTCCCCGGGGGACCTGAAATATTTTTCGGGCTTCTGTGGGCACTGAGTGCATATGGTACACACACATACATGTGGAAAATACACACAAAAATAAATCATTTTTTAAAAGCAAAAAGAAAAGTCATGGGCATTTTTTTTTTTTTTTTAGTCCCCAACAGAACTAAGATTTATGCCTTCGGACCTAGCAATCCGTAAAGACTCCAAATGCTCACCTCTCCTAAGCTCAGACTCAGGGGCAGAAATGAGAGAGCTATATCAGGTAGGAAATTTGGCCCATACTTTCCTATATGATTTCTTGGGCGAGCTGTCTAATTGGGAAGTAGCGATGGAAGGTAAAACTCGTTTCCTCTCCCATCTCCGGCAGCAGAAGGGCCAGCCCACCTCCACAAAGTAACTACACAACCTAATGTGACCCCACGGCCTTAGGGGGGGCGTTCTGGAGTTGCTACTCCCCTCATTGTCCCTACTTACCTGGTTTATTAGTTATTAGAGTGAGTTGTGCTGATGGCTCCTAGAATATCCCAACTTGATGCACAAATGAATGCACAGATGGCTGAGCCTTGACACGGAGGCAGACTGCGTGCTTGACACCGAGGCTGACTGCGTGCAGGTGGCTAAAGTGGACAGTGGCAGACGCACCTTAGCCAGACACCTCACATTCTTTAGTGTTGCTGGCTTTATTTTTATTTCACTTCATTTATCTCACTTGCCATGCTATGTAGCCCTGACTGGCATGGAACTCATTATGCAGAGTAGCTTGGCTCTGGGCAGTCCCCCTGCCTCAGCTCCTGCCTAGTGCTGGGGTTACCGGTGTGTGCTGCCCCGTCTATCTCCAGCCCATGTTCTTCTCCTAACTCTAGAGACAGCTGTGTCATCTCACAGTACACCTTTTCTTTTTAGGTCTTGGGTTAGCATCCTCACGGTTAACCCGGTTAGTTAGTATGATGTTCTGATTCTTTGATTCTCTGCATAGAAACCTGTTATTTCTATTTCTTTTTTTTTTTTAAGATTTATTTTATTTATTGCATATGAGTGCTTTATCTGCAGAAGAGAATATCAGATCACATTATAGATGGTTGTGAGCCACCATGTGGTTCCTGGGAATTGAACTCAGAACCTCTGGAAGAGCAGTCAGTGCTCTTACTCTCTGAGCCATCTCTCCAGCCCTCTATTTCTTCTTTTTTTTTTTTTTTTAAGATTTATTTATTTATTATGTATACAATGCACATCAGATCACATTATAGATGGTTGTGAGCCACCATGTGGTTGCTGGGAATTGAACTCATGGCCTCTGGAAGATCAGTCAGTGCTCTTAACCGCTGAGCCATCTCTCCAGCCCCAGCCCTCTATTTCTTGAAGATTAGATAATAGATGCAGTCCAAATCGTAATAAACCGTCTGCTTTATCCAAGACATTGACAGCAGCTCACAGTTATACTAGGACAAAATGCTTCCCCGTTTTTCTGCTGGCACTAAGACCAAGCCCACAGCCCCCTGCCTGCTAGGCACAACCTCTACTACTGGGCCATATTCGCTCCAATCCCATCTTAAATAAGTGACTAATTTTATACCATGAACTCACTCTTTTTGTCTGAAAAATTCAACACGTTTCTGTAAAAGCCAATGGAATTCTAATGGGAACTGAGTAATGACATTTACAGGAGTTGGATTCCTTTCATAATGCTGGGGGGGTTAGGCGGGGGGGGGGAGTTACTAAATGAGACTCTTGCTATTAAGAAATAATTTAACTTAATGGGATATGCAAAACCAATTAAAGAGAAAAGCTCAAAACAAAACAAAACAAAACAAAACAAAACTCCAAAGCTTGTGTGCTCTGCATCCTATCTTATCTATATACACAGGAATATAGATTAATAGATTAAATGCATATTGTAGCCACGATAGGGAAACGTCACAGGCTCAGAGTTTCAAACAAGTATCTTAAGAATCTCTTCCTAGCTGTGCGGTGGTGGTGCACGCCTTTAATCCCAGCACTCGGGAGGCAGAGGCAGGCGGATCGCTGTGAGTTCGAAGCCAGCCTGGTCTACAAAGCGAGTCCAGGACAGCCAAGGCTACACAGAGAAACCCTGTCTCAAAAAAAAAAAAAAATCTCTTCCTGGGGCTGGAGAGATGGTTCAGTGGTTAAAAGCACTGGCTGCTCTTCCCAAGGCTCCAGGTTCAGTTCACAAAAGCCCCCTGGTGGCTCACAGCCATCTGTTACACCAGTTCCAGGGCATGCAGCGCCCTCTTCTGGCCTCCACAGGCAGCAGCCACTCACAGGGCATAAAACAAACATTTACACACATAAAATACTTACAGGCAAACCTTTATATACATAAAGTAAAAAAAAGAGCAGGGTTAAAGGCACGTCCTCCTCTCTGAGTTCAGTTTCCAGCCCCTGATACCCTTTTCTGGCCTCTGCAGGCACCTGCACACACTTGGTATATACTCTTACATAAACATAGACACATAAATAAAACTCCTTTAAAAGAAGAATCTTATCATTAGGCTTTTACTTTTTGTTTTGTTTTGTTTGTAGAGACAGGGTTTCTCTGTGTAGCCTTGGCTGTCCTGGACTCACTTTGGAGACCAGGCTGACCTCAAACTCACAGCGATCCACCTGCCTCTGCCTCCTGAGTGCTGGGATTACAGGCGTGCGCCACCATGCCTGGCTTGATAAATTTATTTTTTAAAAAAGGAAATATTACATGTACTTCATAAACATACATACACTTACTATATGTTTGGTGGAAACTTTTGGGAACATGTTTAAAGAGAGGGCTGGGGCCACTGCGTTGGTGCATACTGCTCACTGAACATGCGAATCAATTGCTGTGTTACACTCTACACATGAATGATTATTAATAAAATGTCAGCATTTAATGTTTAGTCTAGAAGACATTCAAAACTTCATTTTGATCCTGGGATCTTGGAAATATCTTCAGAGAGAAGAGTCTCTTCAAGAGCTCAGCCCTCCCATGCCTACCGGCTCCTTCGTGTCAGTATTTTGTCTATTGTAAATGAAACATTTTAAAAATAAATTTTTTATCAAATTTCTCAGAATAAAGTGGCTTTGGGTTTGGTCTGGCCATGGCTTTGTTTACTTTTCTTTCTTTCTTTGGTTTATTTGACATAGCATCTCACTGTGTCCTCTTGCTAGGCTGAGACTTGCTGTGTAAGAGCAGACCTTGAACTCATAGAGGTTTTGTTTTGTTTTTGAGATAAGATCTCATGGCTGCCTCCACCTTCCAAGTTCTGGAATTAATTCACGTGCTTTTACACTCCTCCAGGAATCAAAGCTAGGATTTCCTTCGTGCTGCCAAGCATCCTACGAGCCGAGCTACACCTCCACCCCCTCTGCCCCCCACCCCCACCCCCACCCTCCACCACCCCCCACCACCACCCTGCCCCACCAACTGATTTTTATCTTTTCTTTTGTGGTTGAGAAATGAACAAAACTGACAAAAGAAGTTCTTCTGTCACATTTTGAAAGCAGAGACTTAAGTATTGACCAAACGTCTCCCTTCTGCCCTTGTTTGTTCTACCTCCTGCTCCACAGCTTTACCAGGCATTCACCCATGAGCTCGTGCAGAGGCCAGGAAGGGAGATCAGGTGTCATTCTCTATCACACGCCTCATTTCCTGCACCAGGCAGTGGGGTTCCAAGTGTGAGGGTTACCACAGCCAGCATTGTGTGTAGTGCTGGGGATTTGAACTCAGGTCCTCAGTGTGTGCAGCAAGGACTCTTACCATCGAGCCATCTCTCCAGTTCTCTCTGCACATTTTGGTGGTGATGAGGGTGGGACCATGGCCTTATGCAGGAGGATAGCGCTGGTTTCTCACTTTCATCTGAAGGAATAATGGGACATAAATGTTGGAATTAAAGGGATTCATAAAAATGTTCTGCAGACGTTGGATGCTTTTCCTGGCGTCCTGAATAGAAGCAGCCTCCTCTGGCTCCCCATAAGTTCACCCTTACTTTCTTGTCCCAAATTGAGTTGACCCTACTCTGTGCCTAACGCTCTTGGGCTGCGCCTGAGATTCAAGAACATTCTCTTTTGTTCTCGAATGAACAGCCTCGAAACTCAAGTGTGAACGTTATCGCTAGAGCTCTGTGCACACTTTCCTTTGGTGTTCTTTGACTCACAGGAAGCTGTTACAAACCCAGCTGGTTTCCCTGTCACGGCACCTAACTTGTATTAGGTCCAGCAGTGAAGGGTTGTAACCCACAAACTCCTCCCATGTTGCTTCAGAGTGATCTTAGCAAGTGTGGATTTCTAGCCAAAGGCTGTGCACCTGCCCGGGAGGCGCAGTGAGCTTCCTCCTCCCTCTGTACTGCACAGGAGAGAGGAGGCAGGCTTGGCTGGGTGGTCCAGGCAGAGCACACAGGAGCCAATGGCATAGTGTGCCGCCATTTAGCTTGGGCTAATGGTACAGCCTGTAATCTCAGCTCCTCAGGAGGCTGAGACAGGAGGATCACAAGGTTATAATTTGTCTGGGCAACTTAGTCAAACTGCCTCAGATTTTATTCATTTATTAGTCATTCATTTATTTATTGTGGTGTTTTGTTTTGTTCTTCATTTTGGTTTTTTTTTTTTTTAATCTATCTTTTTTTTTTTTTTTCTTTCTTTCAGACAGGATTTCTCTGTATATCCCTGGCTGTCCTGGAACTCAATCTGTAGACCAGGCTGACCTAGAACTCACAGATCGGCCTGTCTCTACCTCCTGAGTGCTGGGATTACAGGCATGTGCCACCACTGCCCGGCTTCAGTGTTTTATTTTTAAAACGGTAATGATAGACACCTTGTATTTTCACCAAGCAAACACCAGGGAAAGTGTCATGTTAATTTCCTCTGTGAGAGAGTGACAGGTGGCCACAGTAGTTTTGTGTCTCTCCTCCTCCTTTTTGCACCCTCCCCCCACCCCCCACCCCCACCCCCCACCCCACCTCCAACCTTTTAAAAAACCATTCAAGCATAACCAAAGCAGCACTCAGAGCTGACTTCTGGGCAGAAACCAAGAAGGAAAAAGCAAATGTTTGTATAAATAGACAGGCAGAGCCTGTTGCTTCCTGTTAACAAATTTGTTTCCCTTTGAGCCCTCACATTTTTTAATAAGTGGCTGATAATGACATATTTTTTTCCCCGTTTGTCCAATTGTCTTGAGTTGGGGTCTTGCTTTTCTCCTCAAGCCTCAGGCCTGCAGTTTCCCTGTCTTTGGTAACCCTAAACAGCCCTTCGTTCTAAACAATCTGAGTTAAACTGGGCACGGTGGTGTAAGCCTGTATTCTCAGTGTTTGGGAGGTAAAAGAAGGAAGGTCATGAGTCTGAGGTTATCTTTGGCTACATATTGAGTTTGAGGCAAGCCTGGGCTACATGAGCTCCTGTCTTACCACCACCGTCCAGATTAAAAAAATTAACCTGAGTTAGACATAAAAGACTGTTGGGTTGTCAAGTGCATCGTTATGTACCATATCCTATGTTTCTTTCTGTCTCAATGCACAGACACAAGGAGTTACAATGAAATGTAATAAGAACAGCACAGAAAATTGCTCCTTCTATTCATGTAAAAATTGTATACACACATGTATCCACCTGTTCTTCTGTGTGCGTGTGTACCCAGGTGTGTACAGGTTCACCTGCTTGTGCATGCACATGTGGAGGTCAGAGGTCAACTTTAGGTGTCATCTTCTGTCTTTTTCCACAATGGTTTCTGAGGCAGAGTTTTCTCTCTGAGCCTGGAGCTTGGAACTCAACATGTGAGCTAGACTGGCTGGCCAGCGAGGCCCTGGGATCCCTCAGTTTCTGGTCAGCCAGCACAAGGGCTATAGGTGTGTGTGTATCACACACCAGGATCTGAACCTGTGCCTTCAGGGGCCACAGTCCTCACTAAGCATCTTCCCAGCTGCTCATTTGTTCTTAAAAATACAGAAGACATTGGGGGAAGGTAAATAAAAGAGAATTGATACAAATAAAAGATATGAAACATGCAATATTAGCATCAAATCAATATTTTATGGAAAACAAGGACTCTTTTGTTATTGTTGTTTGTGTTGTTGTTGTTTCCAGACAGAGTTTCTCTGTGTAGCCCTGGCTGTCCTGCATCTTACTCTGAAGATAAGGCTGGCCTCAAACTTACAGAGATCTGCTTTCCTCTGCCTCCCAAGTGATGGGAAAGGACTCTTTTTAAAATGTTCATATGCCAGGTGTGGTGGTACATGCCTTTAATCCCAGCACTCGGGAGGCAGAGGCAGGCAGATCGATGTGAGTTCAAGGCCAGCCTGGTCTACAAAGTGAGTCCATGGACAGCCAAGGCTACACAGAGAAACCCTATCTTGAAAAATCAACATAAAATAAAACAAAATGTTCATATAAAAGCATAAAAGAGTCATATATGACGCAAGAGTATTTTTTTAAAGGGAGAAAAAAATGTAATCATTAATGACAGTAATTTAACTTAAAGAGCAACTAGTTTGGGCTGGAGAGATGGCTGTGGTTTAGAACACTGACTGCTCTTCCTTGGTTCAAGTCCCAGTACCACTCCATATGGTGGCATCCAGTGCCTTTTTCTGACTTCTGTGGACACTGAAAACATGTAGTATACACAATACATGTATGAAAACACCCACAGACATAAAAAGTTAATAAATCACAAGTGAAGAGAAAAGTTTTTTTTTAAGCGTCAGCCAGGTGGTAGTGGTACACATGTTTAATCCACTCAGGAGGCAGAGGCAGGCTGATCTCTGTGAGTTCTAGGATAGCCAGCACTGTTAAACAAAAAAAACCCTGTCTCAAAAAGCCACCAGATAAGCCGTTAGTGGTGCACGCCTTTAATCCCAGCGCTCAGGAGGCAGAGGCAGGCGGATCACTGTGAGTTCAAGGCCAGCCTGGTCTACAAAGTGAGTCCAGGACAGCCAAATTTACACAGAGAAACCCTGTCTTGAAAAACAAAAAAATAAAAATAAAAATAAAAAAACCCAACAGATAGATAGAATTTTTTAAAAGCAACCAGTTTGTCAGAAGGTAATTTCTATTTGGATAAAATCAAATAACTGTGCTCTTGTGCGTTGTCACCATATAACATTAGCTGAGATTTAAAAATATGACCTGTCTGTGCATGCTAGCTCATGCCTGTAATCGTGTCCCTGGAAGTCTGAGGTGGGAGGATCCAATGTTGAAGCCAGCCTACCCTACACAAAGGAAGAAGCGAGGGGTGGAATCTAGTCAGCATAGGACTTGACCGGTGTGTGTGAAGTCCTGAAGTCAAAGTCCGGCACTGACTATTACATTGATTGGTTCCTTCAGGTGGCATAGTTTATGCCTATTGTGATGGCAGGTGCATACCCTACACCTGGAGCGGCTGTTACCAATGAGCTGCCTCCCAAGCCCAACTTTTATTGTTGTTGTTTTGGTTTTTTTTTTTTTTTTCTGAGACAGGGTTTCTCTATGTAGCCTTGGCTGTCCTGGACTCACTTTGTAGACCAGGCTGGCCTCGAACTCACAGCGATCCGCCTGCCTCTGCGTCCCAAGTTCTGGGATTAAAGGCGTGCGCCACCACCCGCTCGGTGGATGCTGAATTTTAATAAAAATAAGAGTAATGGTTTAATGACCAATGCTTGAGTGGATTATCATAAAAGAATGGCCAGGACCATCACAGACTCTAGAAAGGAGAACCATCGGGGAAAAAAGAATTTGCAATATAATTTGAGCTTCCCACAGCAGATGGTGGCCTGATTTCAATGGCAGTTAGGGACAATTTAAGCAACAATATACTTAAAGTGAAGACTGCAACTCTACATATTTCTACCATGCAATGCTTTCTTTAGGAGCCAACCCTTATCCTCACTGAGGTTATTTTTGTCAAAATTGTGTCGATTGGTCGCTCCACCATCCCTTACACTACACAGAGAGAGCCTTTGGATTGCACTTGCTCACACAGAGGACAAAGACCAGCGGAAACCCCCAGAGAGTTCGGAGCATCTCTGACTTCCCTGGGCATTGTTTGTTTGTTTGTTTGTTTGTTTGTTTGTTTTTTGAGACAGGGTTTCTCTGTGTAGCCTTGGCTGTCCTGGACTCACTTTGCAGACCAGGCTGGCCTCGAACTCACATTGATCCGACTGCCTCTGCCTTCCGAGTGGTGGGATTAAAGGCGTACGCCACCCCCCCACCCCCCCATCCCCCCACCCCCCGGCCTGGCTTCCCCAGGCATCTAATGCTGTTTAAAAGCTCTCCAGTGCTGGGGGACTGGTAAGCGGTCAAGAACACCTACTGCTCTTCCAGAGAGACCTGAGTTGGGTTCCTAGCACCCATGTTGAGCAGCTCACAACACCTGTAGCCTGAGCTCCAAAGGATCTTGAGGAAACCGGCACTCGTGTGTGAATACCCACACACCAGCACATACAAGGACACATAACTTAAGAAAGAAAAAGAGAAGCTGGGCATGGTGGCACATGCCTTTAATCCCACCACTCGGAAGGCAGAGGAGGCAGATTGATGTGAGTTCGAGGCCAGACTGGTTTACAAAGCAAGTTCATGACAGCCAAGGCTACATAGAGAAACCCTGTCTCAAAAAAATTAAACAGGCAAAAAAAGAAAAAAGAAAAAAGAAAGAAAGAAAGAAAGAAAGTAAGAAAGAAAGAAAGAAAAAAGAAAAAGAGTACTCCAGCCAGAAGGTGGTGGCACACGCCTTTAATCCCACCACTCAGGAGGTAGAGGCAAGTGGATTGCTGTGAGTTCGAGGATAGCCTGGCCTACAAAGTGAGTCCAGGACAGCCAAGGCTACACAGAGAAATCCTGTCTTGAAAAACCAATTAAAAAAAAGAAAAAACGAAGAAGAAAAGAAAAAGAGTATTCCAGTAATGGAAAAGGTTTCTTTTTTTTTTTTTTTTGGTTTTTCAAGACAGGGTCTCTCTGTGTTAGCCTTGGCTGTCCTGGACTCACTTTGTAGACCAGGCTGGCCTCAAATTCACAGCGATCCGCCCACCTCTGCCTCCCGAGTGCTGGGATTAAAGGCGTGCGCCACCACGCCCAGCTCGGAAAAGGTTTCTTAAATACACACACACACACACACACACACACACACACACACACACATACACGCACATAATTATGGATTTTAGAGCAGGGAGAGACTTTGGAGTTCTTACATGGCAATGATTGCCAACATTCCTAAAGAATCTCTAAATCAAAATCAGAAGGGATTAGATGCTGGAATCTGAAATTTATATTCTCACAAACATGACAATTGGAGAGTGTCTGATCCTTACTTCCTTACACGTTATCACAGATGCAGCCTTGGCTGGCCTAGAAATGGCTATGTAGACCAGGCTGGCTTGGAACTCATAGAGATCCTCCTGCTTCTGCTTTCCAGCTGCTGATACTAAAAGCATGTACTGCCACACCTAGTGCCACTAATGCACCACTGAGGCTTTCTCGCAGGTCTGCTCACAGCTGCAGTTCTCTGTCTTTACCACTGGGTGGGGTAGCTTTCCCTGCTTGGGACCTTGCATAGCACCTTCTGACACTAGGCCTTCAGGGAGGTGGCTTCCAGGTCAGTGGCAGCTTAATTTCTTCATCCTTTGTGTCTGGACTGTGTGGTGTCTTCGGCAATAAGGTTTTACTTTCATAGTTTGGCAGGCAGCCGAGAGTGGCGGCGATAGCCTGTACGGTCTAAGGGTCTTTTGAATTCTCCCTGACCAACATTTCTCCTTCATGGCTCCTGTGTCCTGCTGTTCCTTTACCATAGCACCTCCTCCCCTTCTTCCAATGCTCCCTTCCTACTTTACTGGTTTCTACAGTCACTCCAGGTTACACACTGCAGCCCCGGACGGGGCATCTGTAACAACCCCCTTGCACCTGCAAACACTCAGGGAATGTTGTAGACATTCCAGCCCCAGACGGGGCATCTGTAACAACCCCCTGCACCTGCAAACACTCAGGGAATGTTGTAGAAAGATTGTCAGAGCCTGGAGACCAGAATGACAGCTGCAAGGCAGTGTCTTGGACAGGACTGGATGGGACATGTTGTAGTCATAAACTCCTAACAATATGGCTTCCTGCACCAGATCTCCAAGGGCCACAACAGTTGATGTGCCTTGTCAACATTTACGGAAGAAGAAATAGCCACAAGGCACCAACTACTCCTGGATGGGGAGCTATAGGCAGCCAGTGGCTGCTGAGTAGGGGAGGAGCAGGTTCCTTTCAGGGACAAGTGGCTAGCCATAAACACGAGCAAACGAGGGCAACACTAGTTAGACTCTGTAGGGTGAGTGTGTGTGTGTGTGTGTGTGTGTGTGTGTGTGTGTGTGTGTAACACAGTCACTACAGGGCTTGGTATCATGGAACCCAACTTTAATCCTAGCAGTTGGGAGGCAGATGCAGATGGATCTCTGTGAGTTCTGGCCAGCTGGGACTCCATAGTAAGTTCCTGTCTCAAAACAGCAACAATAACAAAAATAAAATTATAAAAGTAGGTGGCACGAGATTCAGAGGATTTGAGGGGGCATGAGGAAGACATGAGGCAGAACTGATTCAAATGTAGTTGACTCTAAAGGAATTCCTCAATTTTTAAGTCAATATTTAGGGGGTTCAGTTCCCAGGATCCACATTGGGTAGCCATCAAACCTTTAACTCCAGCTCCAAGGTACACACACACACACACACCACCACCACAACAACAACAGTTGAAAGTTAATTTTTATGGTTGGCAAGATGGCTAAGCAGGTGAAAGTGCTTGTTGCCAAGTTGACAACTTGAGAGGCAGATGGACCACTGTGAGCCCAAGGTCAGCCTGGTCTACATAGAGAGTTCCAGAACAGCCAGAGTGACATAGAGAAACCAGGCCGGCTGTGGTGGCACACATCCTTAATCCCAGCATGTGGGAGGCCAGAGGCAGGTGGATCTCTGAGTTTGAGGCCAGCCTGGTCCATAGAGTGAGCTCCAGGACAGCAAAGGCTACACAGAGAAACCTTGTCTTGAAAAATTAAAACAAAACAAACAAACAACCACAGTGAGACCCTGTCCCTAAGATAGAAAAAGAAGTTATGTGGAGACAGGGCTCAAATCTGAATGTGTTTGATTACAAAACCTTTTTCTATTACTGTATACTATTTCTTTTTTAAAAAGATTTATCACACATGCTGGCAAGGATGTGGAGAGACAGGAACACTCCTTCATTGCTGGTGGGAATGCAAAGTAGTACAGCCATTTTGGAAATCTATCTGGTATTATCTCTGAAAACTGGGAATAGGGCTTCCTCAAGACCCAGCTATTCCACTCCTTCGAATATACCCAGAAGATGCTCCAGCACACAACAAGAAAATTTGCTCAACCATGTTCATAGCAGCCTTATTCAAATAGCCAGATCATGGAAACAGCCTAAATGTCCCTCAGTAGAAGAATGGATAAAGAAACTGTGGTAAAAAAAATAAAAATAATTAGAAAAAAAGAAACTGTGGTACATTTACACTATGGAATACTACTCAGCTATTAAAAACAAGGAATTCCCAAAATTTGTGGACAAATGGATTTTTTTCTTTTCTTTTTTTGGTTTTTTGAGACAAGATTTCTCTGTGTAGCCTTGGCTGTCCTAGACTCATTTTGTAGACCAGGCTGGCCTCGAACTCACAGCGATCCACCTGCCTCTGCCTCCCAAGTGCTGGGATTAAAGGCATGTGCCACCATGCCCAGCTTTTTGGACAAATGGATTGAACTAGAAATAATCATAATGAGTGAGTTAACCCAGAAGCAGAAAGACTCAAATGGTATATACTCACTTATATCTGCATACTAGCCCAAGGGGCATGTCCCATGAAAGTCTTCACTTACCAGGAAACTGGGACAGAGGGGAGGACATCCTACTGGGACTCTAGATAAGAGAAGCATGGGAGAATAGCAAAGTAGAAGGATCCAGAAGGTCCTAGAAACCTACAAGAAGAACATTATGACAGATAGATTTGGGCCCAGGGGTCCCGCTCAAACTATGGCACCAGCCAAGGACAATACATGCCGTGAACTTCAAACCCCTACCCAGATATAGCCAATGGTCAGAACAGTCTCCACAGTTGAGTGGAGAGTGGGGTATGACTTTCATACATACTCTGGTGCCTCATATTTGACCACGTCCCCTGGACGGGGAGACCTGGTGGCACTCAGGGGAAGGATAGCAGGCTACCAAGAAGAGACTTGATACCCTATGAGCATATAAAGGGGGAGGAAGTCCCCCCTCAGCCACAGTCATAGGGGAGGGGAGTAAGGGGAAAATGGGAGGGAGGGAGGAATGGGAGGATACAAGGGATGGGATAACCATTGAGATGTAATATGAATAAATTAATAAAATAAAATTTAAAAATAAAAAAATAAATAAAAATTTAAAAAGGAAAAAAAAAAGATTTATCAGGGCTGGAGAGATGGCTCAGAGGTTGAGAGCACTGACTGCTCCTCCAGAGGTCCAGAGTTCAATTCCCAGCAACCACATGGTGGCTCACAACCATCTATAATGTGATCTGATGCCCTCTTCTGGCCTGCAGATGTACTGGCAGGCAGAGCATTGCATACATAATAAATAAATAAATTAATTAATTAATTTATTTATTTATCTTTTAAAACTTTAGTTTATGACTCTGTGTGTGTGTGTGTGTGTGTGTGTGTGTGTGTGTGTGTGTACACATACATGTACACACATATGCCAAGCATACGCTGTTTCTGTGGAGGCCAGAAGAGGAAGCAGGATCCTCTGGCCATGGAGTTACAGGTATTGTGAACCACCTGAACTGGGTCCTGTGAATAAACAGAAAGTGTCATTAGCCATTGAGCCATCTTTTATTTCTTTTCTTTTCTTTCTTTTTTTTTTTTTCCCGAGACAGGGTCTCTCTGTGTTAGCCTTGGCTGTCCTGGACTCACTTTGTAGTCCAGGCTGGCTTCGAACTCACAGCGATCCGCCTGCCTCTGCCTCCCGAGTGCTGGGATTAAAGGCATGCGCCACCACACCTGGCTCATCTTTTATTTCTTATAAACAAAAACAAAACAAAACCCATGTGCTGGGATTAAAGGTATGTGCTGACATGTCTGTCCTGCTTTCACATTTTATATATCTCCCCCTTTAAATGTAGATTCCACCTGTGAGAGAAAAGACTTGTCTAGGTTGTCTTATCTCACGTAACATCCTAGCTCCAGTCCTAGAAGTGCAGACAGAATGAGTAGCTACAAGCCACTGCGTGGTGCTGGATGGAAACTGAGCCTGGTCCTCTGGAAAAACAGCTAGTCCTCTCAACCACTGCGCCATCTCATCTCTCCAGCTCTGCTGTGCCTTTTCTTGATGACAGCCATTCTGTCTGGAGTGAAATGGAAACTAGACGTGGTTTTGGTTTTCATTTCCTTGATTGCAAAACAGTGAACATTTTCCCATATATTTATTGACCATTTGTATTCTTTAAAATGTATGAGGGGGGAGGGGGAGGGGAGAAAGGGTGTGTTTGTGTGTGTGTGTGTGTGTGTGTGTGTGTGTGTGTAAAGGTCAGTGGACAACTTGCAGGAGCTGGTTCACTTCTCCTACCCTGGTGTCCTGGGATAGAGCTCAGGGTGCCTTCAAACATCTAACAATCCTCTAGCCTCAGGCTGCTGGGATTATAGGGAATTAACCACCACACTCATCTTTTTTTTTAATAGTATTTTTTTATTAATTTATTCATATTACATCTCAATGGTTATCCCATCCCTTGTATCCTCCCATTCCTCCCTCCCTCCCATTTTCCCCTTACTCCCCTCCCCTATGACTGTGGCTGAGGGGGGACTTCCTCCCCCTTTATATGCTCATAATATATAACCAAGTCTCTTCATGGTAGCCTGCTATCCTTCCTCTGAGTGCCACCAGGTCTCCCCGTCCAGGGGACGTGGTCAAATATGAGGCACCAGAGTACGTGAGAAAGTCAGTCCCTACTCTCCACTCAACTGTGGAGAATGTCCTGTCCATTGGCCAGATCTGGGTAGGGACCACACTCACCTTGAAGCCTTTTAATTCCATATCATTCTGTTTGAAAATTCATTTGGTCTTTTAAGACAGCCTGGCTGGCCTTGAACTCAATTTGTGGCTGAAGACGACCTTGAACTCTCAATCTCCCTGCCTCCACCTTCCCATACACCTAAGCTTTTGATAAGTACCTGTTTACAGTTCTCTCATCTTTGAAATGTCCTGGGCAGTCCAACAGTAGAAGCTGAGTAATTCTGGTATATGTTTAGAGGGCTGTCCCTCAACTTTTCATACCCCAGAGGAATGCAGTACCCTCCCTGGCAGTAAAGTGAGAAAAACAAAAATCGGGGAATGCAGAAGTTGAAGCAATCCAAAAACCACACTTTCACCCACACAAAGCCCTTTTTGGATCCCTTTAAAAACAACCCAAGTATCATATTGAGCAATCTAGCTGGTGTCCAAAAATAGTGGCCTGGGGGAGTCACGTCTGAGTGTGCTGGCTCTGAGAGGCAGGGATGCAGACCCTGGAGATTTCCCAGGGGCTGCCAGGACCCCATGCTGGCCATAACGAAACCTCACCTGTGCGTCTCCAGGTGGCCAAAACTTAGCCACAAGCAGCTCGATTTCCAAGTCATGGTATTTTTGTTACAAAACAGTGTGGCCAGGTTGGGGTGCGGTTTTTCAATAGAAGCTAATGAGGGAAAAGAGAAATTAATGAAGAAGATAAAAGTTGAATGAAACCCTATAAAAGTGTTTTGCCCCTGCACCAGTTCCAAATTCCCAGGACTGGAAAGTGCTTTTGTAATTAACCGAGATCTCTTTCCTTCCTTTAGAAGAAGGCGAATTCCTTTAGGATTTGGCTTTCTTAAAAGTAAAGTTGTATTTATTCCTATTGCGTGTGTATGGCGTCTGTGAGAGAGTATGGGCAGGCATGTGCTATAGCTTGCTCGAGTCAGCTCTCTCCTTCCACCCTGGGTTCCAGGGACTGAACTCAGGTGGACAGGTGTGTGTGGCACGGGGACTGAACCCAGGTGGACGGGATTGTGGGGCACGGGGACTGAACTCAGGTGGACGGGTTTGTGTGGCACGGGGACTGAACCCAGGTGGACGGGTTTGTGGGGCACGGGGACTGAACTCAGGTGGATGGGTTTGTGTGGCACGGGGACTGAACTCAGGTGGACGGGATTGTGGGGCACGGGGACTGAACTCAGGTGGACGGGATTGTGGGGCACGGGGACTGAACTCAGGTGGACGGGTTTGTGGGGCACGGGGACTGAACTCAGGTGGACGGGTTTGCGTGGCACGGGGACTGAACTCAGGTGGACGGGTTTGTGGGGCACGGGGACTGAACTCAGGTGGACGGGTTTGTGGGGCACGGGGACTGAACCCAGGTGGACGGGATTGTGGGGCACGGGGACTGAACTCAGGTGGACGGGTTTGCGTGGCAAGCACTTTCACTGTCTGAGTCATCTCAGTGGCCCAAAGAATGCTTTCATTTTGGACAAACATCCAGATTAACCAAAAGATTCTAACAGTCACGTACAAGTTATTTAGCTCTTGACTTCATTGGGAGGTTTTCTGTAAGCAGGGTGACATGGTAAACAACCCTACTCCCAGCTACTTTGGAAACTAAGGCCAGAAGTCCCTTTGAATGCAGGGCCAGCCTGGGCAACATAGTGAGCCTCTGTCTCAAAAAGGAAGAAAAGATGAAGCTGCAAATCATTTCCCTGCCCTCACTGCTGTGCTATGCGCCACCACTTGCTCCAGGTGATCTGCTCGCTGCTAAGATATGAGAAGCAGAGCCTCACCATCCTGCCTCAGCTCCTGCTTCAGAGGCTGAGAAGCCTCACCAGGCAGGCTCTACATGCTAAAGACAACACGCTTCCAGGTTCACACGTGGCCGCTCAGCAGATACACACAGAGCATTTCCTAAGTGAGTGACCAGATCTCGGGCCCCAAGGCTCTGCTTCAAATACTTGGCTAGTTGCCATGCTCTGTACCGGAGGTTCTCAACCTGTGGGCGGTGACCACTTTGGGGGGGGGTATCACAGATCAGATACCTTCCTTGCATGACAGATATTTACATTATGATTCGTAACAGTAGTAAAATGACAGGTATGAAGTAGAAATGAAAATAATTTTACAGTTGGGGTCACCACAGCAGGAGATACTATATTAAAGGGCCGCAGCATCAGGGAGGTTGAGAACCGCTGCTATAGGAAATCTCCAGCCTATCCTCTGTGTTTGTTAAAATCCTGGGGCTGGAAAGATGAAAAACATGCACTGTTCTTTCAGGGGACTCTGGTTTGGCTCGACACTGCTAGCTCTTTACCACCTGTAATGACAACTCCAAGAAATCTGATGCCGGGCCTGGTGGACAGATGGCTCAGAGGTTAAGAGCACTGTCTGTTGTACTAGACGTCCTGAATTCAATTCCCAGCAATCACAACCATCTGTAATGTCATCTAATGCCCTCTTCTGACCTGCAGGTGTACATGTATGCAGAGCACTGTATACATAATAAATAAATAAATATTAAATAAGAAATCTGACACACTCTTCTGGCTTCCATGGGCTTCTGCACTCACATTCATATGCCCACAGACAGACACCTACTTTTAATATATCTATTTATTTATGTATGTATACAGTATTATGCCTGCATGTACTGCATGCCAGAAGAAGGCACCGGATCTCATTGTGGATGGTTGTGAGCCACCATGTGGTTGCTGGGAATTGAACTTATGACCTCTGGAAGAGCAGTCAGTGCTCTTAACCGCTGAGCCATCTCTCCAGCCCGACACCTACTTTTAAAGATGAATCTCCAAGAATAAGTAAATGGCAGCTGAGGAGATGGCTCAGCAGTTAAGAGTACTAGCTGCACCAGGCATGGTGGTGCATGCCTTTAATCTGAGCACTTGGGAGGCAGAGGCAGGTGGATTACTGTGAGTTTGAGGCCAGCCTGGTCTACCAAGTGAGTCCAGGACAGCCAAGGCTACACAGAGAAACCCTGTCAATACAGTACACAGGCATACATGCAGGCAAAACACATATGATGATGATGATGATGATGATGATGATGATGATGATGATGGTGATGGTGATATTGATGATGATGATAATGGCAACAACTTGCTCATTCACTGAGGCTTACCTGAAGCTCTGCATCAGGAAACCTTCAATGAGCTATGTTGCCATGATTCCCTTATCCTTCAGAACTGATCTCACAAAGGGAATGGTGTGTGCCCTGCTGTGGTTTTGAACCACAGGATAAGACAGCATTATAAATTTTAATATTCTCGTCCCATCTCTTGTCTTCCTGCCCCCCTTACTAACAGGGTATCTCACATTGGCCTCAAACTCTCCATCCTCCTGCCTCAGCTTCCCAAATGGGGAGATGACTGGTGCCACACCCAGCTAGGACTGTCTATGAAGGTTTCTCCATGTCACTCCTGCCCTTCATAGACTGACCTATCCTATAAATAAGAGGGAAATAGGAGCTGGCATGTGCCTTATTCTTCTCACTCCAAGGTCAAGCTCACCTATATAGTGAGCTTGGGTGACGCAGACCCTGACCTATGACTAAATAAAATTAATAACAACAACCACAAAGACGGCTGACTCTCTGAAGGTGTGATCCCAAACCACCTGCGTCATGCTGAAATTTCCCTGGGATCCTGGGATCCATACTTCATGCCTCAAATCTGCGAAACACTGTTAGAGACCATATTCCTAGGCTCCAAGTGTGGGCCTACTCTGCATACAGGGAAAAATAAAGTGTTAAAATTGCCCTTTTAAAAACATTTTAAGTTCTAGGGAGGCAGAGGCAGCAGATTTCTGTGAGTTCAAGGCCAGCCTGATCTACAAAGCAAGTCCAGGACAGTCAGGGCTACACAGAGAAACCCTGTCTCAAACAAACAAACAAACAAACAAGTGCATAAAGTCACGTTTGTGTGGAATCTTAAAAGTCAATATAGAAAAGCAAACAGTAGAAGTGTCTACCAGGGGTAAACGATGGAAAGTAGGGGGGGTCTGGAGAGATGGCTCCGTGGCTAAGGTCACTTATTACTCCAGAAGAGGGCTCAGAGTTCAGTTCCCAGCACCCACATCAGGCAGCTTACAGGCAGCCTGTATCTCCAGAGAATACAACACACCTGCCTCCCAGGCACGCACGCACACACCCGCGCATGCGCACAGATACTGCTTTTTAACATGGTGACAATTTCAGAAGTGTCCATTGCTGTTATCTCTTGTTCTTTGTTACCTATGGTGCCTGGGCTGGGTTTTTAACGGGACAGCCTCAGAGGAGGCCAAACATTATGCAGAACTGCCTAACTGTCATTTAACCCACGTGGCTCCGCCTACCAGAGCCCCACCCATCTTTATCAGACCCAACCCAGGAGGTAGATGTTGGTTACCTGATGGTTGTGATGCTATCAGGGGGAGGAGCCCACAAGGGAGAGCTCAAATTTGAATGCCAGGGACCAGCGCTTTGTCACACAACTGCACTGAAGCAGCCTTGCTTGAAGCAAGCTTCCTTTGGCCTAAGGATTTGAGGGAGTCAAGAAAGTCACGCTGGAGACCGATATGGACAGGTAACAAGACAGTCTGTTTGGGTGCGTGCGTGACTGTGCTCCCAGTCC
Organism: Acomys percivali; assembly: GCA_907169655.1. Taxonomy (NCBI): domain Eukaryota; kingdom Metazoa; phylum Chordata; class Mammalia; order Rodentia; family Muridae; genus Acomys; species Acomys percivali. The sequence continues at coordinate 21,604,966 of OU015745.1, read as the reverse complement.
TGCTGTCTAGCTGCCCGGGTAGAGTGCTTTGCCTGTCAGTATGCACATTTTCTGTTCTGGAGCTGTCTCAGCATCCTCTGCTCAGGCCTTTTGTGTTCTGAACCTAACTCTCCGGGTTCCCCACTTCTCTCCAGTTCTTTCTTCTCTGTGCTGCAAAGAAGATAAAAGGTCCTGACTCGTCCTGAAATTTGGACGGAGCTGGCGCTGGCTTTTGGCAATAACAGCAAACCCTTAGAGGCTCGCAGCACAGAGGCTGGAGCAACGCCTCACTAAGAACAGTAGTGGTTATTTTCATAATTATTTGTCAAATAGTCAACATTTTAAGACTCACATGGGGAGACTTTACTAGAATGATTTGGCGCTAATAAGGAAGTCTGTACTTCTTTAAAAACGCTAAGCATTTGAGATGAATTGCTCGCAGCTCATTACCATGGTATCTATTATAGGGAGAGAATTTCATTAAGAAGAGCAATTTGGTGTTATAGGCTCAACTGTTGGACACTTAGTGGCATTTTTTTACTGCTTAATTAATCTACGCAGAGATTTCTTAACTTCTTGAAAGCGTTTGGGGCTCTTCTATGCAGTTCATGATGGGCCATTATCAGAAGGTTCTCTCTCATTTTCCTACATTTATCACAGTGTGTGAGTCACGCCTACCCACGCACTGACACTCAAGTCCATATTCTGGTTATATAATTGAGAATGTGGAGTTGATGTATTTAACGATAGCATGGATGCCCTTCAGGTTCCAGAGTTTTCTTTTCTTCTTTCTTTCTTTCTTTTTTGTTTCCTTTCTCTTCTCCCTCCTCCTCCTCCCACTCCCCTCCCCCATCGGGGACCTCGTCGAGGAGCTGGCACGCGTACGTGCTAGACAAGTGTGCTGCCTGAACTACACCCCGAGCCCTAAACAAACAAACAAACAAACAAACAAACAAACAGCATGTTCACAGGCAGACAGTCTCAACTACTTCATGAGTTTATAATGAGATTTTTTTGAAAATAAATCTGAGGTCCATACTCTGATGGGAAAGGGTCTGAGAGAAATGCACACACATAGCAAGATGCAAAGCGAAGACCAAGGTAAGGCTGAAATTCAGAGAAAAACAACAAGAAAGTGGAGAGGTGGCATTGAAGGCAGTAGAGAGCTGTGAGCAGCTACAGGAGGGGCCACTGGCTGCCCTGTTGCTCTGCTGAGATTATTTTTAACCCTTTGTGCCTGGTTTGCATTGCTGGAGGGGCGGCTAGTGTTCCACCTCAGGGAGCACAGCTGTCCTGGCAGCTGTCAGTCTATAGGCCCGAAAAAGCACCTAGCGTGGTCCTCCCTACCTGGAGGAGCCTGCCAAGAAAAGGGAGCTGGAAACAGGCTCCTAGCTGGACTTGTGGGAAGTAAAGGATCTTGGTACCCAAACAACAGGCCAGGGTTGTGCACTTCCGCCCACCCTGACTGGGATCTTAAGACTGAAACGGCCTATTCTATCTTCCCGTGGTTCGTATATAACTTTTTTACATGGGTCACAACCTTCTTTGTTAAATTCCCAGGATATTTCTCCTTCGTAATAGCAGCCCTCAGCCCCAGTACACACTCATTAATATGCACACACATACACACACACCCAGCCCCCTTGCACATGCTACTCACAGTGTGTGAAAAACAAAAACAAAATTTCTAGGGCTATGAGTGTGGTTCGGTGGTGCAGCACTCACTAGTGTGTACAAGGCTCCAGGCTCAATCCACTGACAGGATTTTCCCATTTTTCCTGTCTAGATAACACAAAGTTTAGTTAAATATAAAGGGGATTTATTGCTAAGAGATGAAACCCAAGCTGTTTAAACCTGGCAGGATTAGAGAAATACCTGTCATTACTATCATGAGCGATGCTAAGTGTTTACTGTTGTTGTTTTGAGTCGAGGTCTCAACACACAGCCTGGCTGGCTGAGAACTCTCTGTGTACACCAGCTTGGCGTCCAATACGCAAAGATCCACCTGCCTCTGCCCTGCCCAGTTCTGGAATTAAAAGTGTGTACCAGCATGCCCAGGTGCTAGGGGTTTTTATATGCTAGTGATAAATAGTAGACATGGAGGTACTATGATGATTATCATAGTAAATTCTTATTTCAAAATGGAGCAATCCTTTTTTTTTTTTTTTTTTTTTTGGTCTTTTGAGACAAGGTTTCTCTGTGTAGCCTTGGCTGTCCTGGACTCGCTTTGTAGACCAGGCTGGCCTCGAACTCACGTTGATCCGCCTGCCTCTGCCTCCCGAGTGCTGGGATTAAAGGCGTGCGCCACCACGCCCGGCTATGAAGCTGTTCTTGTTAGATACTAAGACAGGATGGTCATGAGTTTGAGGCCAGCTTCAGCTACATAGAGATTTCCAGGTCAGCATGGATTACACAGCAAGGCCATGTTTCAAAAAAAAAAATTTACCCCAAAAGTGAGGGACTAGCTATTGTATTGCGTTATTATTATTATTATTATTATTATTATTATTATTATTATTATTATTATTATTATTATTATTTTATTATTATTATTATTTTGGTTTTTTGAGACAGGGTCTCTCTGTGTAGCCTTGGCTGTCCTGGACTCACTTTGTAGACCAGGCTGGCCTCGAACTCACAGTGATCCGCCTGCCTCTGCCTCCTGAGTGCTGGGATTACAGGCGTGCACCACCACGCCCGGCTGTATTGCGTTATTATTAACATATGATGTCAGTGACATGCACTCAGTGATAGTATGTGGCTGTTTGCCGTGGTTCTAACCACCACCGCACCAAAGTGGAACATACCCAAATTTCAATCCGCACGTGAATGAATAAACAAAACATGTTATACCCACACAGTAGAGAATATTGCTCAGCAGGAAAAAGGAACCAACTAGTGGTACCTGGATGAATATCAAACTCACTCTGCTCAATGAGAGAAGGCACACAGGAAGGAGAAAATGTGATTTATATGAAATTATAGAAAGTTGGGATAATTCACATTTACAGGGAGCGTCAGCATTTGCCCAGGTAAGAAGAGGAGAAATAACAGCAAATAGAGGCATAGAAACTTTATGAAGCCTAAAAAAGCTGTGGGTTCTAATTGCGCTGTAATCTGGGGTTCGGACCTGTCATCGTTCTGAGAGCTGTAGATTTTAAGTGAATGGGGATTGCTATGTAAATTGCGTCTCAACAACAAAAGTGAAAAATGGTTTCAATTCTCTTGTATCAAAACCGTATTCAAATCTGTAACTAGTTTTTTTCTCCCCGCCCCAGTTCCCTGCACTTCCACCCATCACCACTGTGTGGCAGTGCTGACTCTACAAGTCAGGGAAGCTGTTGTTATATCTCCTGGGATTTTAATTTCTCTAAAGAAATTTAAGGGCTGGGAAGATGGCTCTGTGGTAACAGCGGTCGTCATGAAAACACAGGGACCTGAGTTTGGCTCCCCAAAAGCAGGCACCTGTAATCCAAGTGCTTCTAAGGCAAGTTGGGCGGTTGAAAGAGGAGGACCCCAGGAATCTTGTGAGCCAGCTAACTTGGGTGCATAGCAAAGAACAAGCCCGACACCCAAGCTTATACTCTGATCTCCACAGACGTCCTGTAATGTGTTGCCTCTACCACCTCCTACACACATACATACATACCACACAAAGTGGGGTTTTTTTAAATTAATTAATGTATTTATACAGTATTCTGCCTGTATGCCAGAAGAGGGGCACCATGTCTCATTATAGATAGTTATTTTTTGTTTTTGTTTTGTTTTTGGTTTTTCGAGACAGAGTTTCTCTGTGTAGCCTTGGCTGTCCTGGACTCTCTTTGTAGACCAGGCTGGCCTCGAACTCACAGCGATCTGCCTGCCTCTGCCTCCCGAGTGCTGGGATTAAAGGTGTGCGCCACCATACCCGGCCTTATAGATAGTTATGATCCACCATGTGGTTGCTGGGAATTGAACTGGAAGAACAGCCAGTGATCTTAACCTCTGAGTCATCTCTCCAGGCCCAATACAAAGATTGTTTAAAATCACGAGTGCGGACATGTGTGTGTCCTCAGAAGCCAGAAGTGTTGGATCACCCTGGAGCTAGAGTGATAGATGGTTGTGAGCCACCTGGTGTGAGTGCTGGGTCTAGAACTCAGGTCTTCCAGAATAGGGGGGGAGGGTTGTTTGAGACAGGGTTTCTCTGTATAGCCTTGGCTGTCTCCTGGACTCGCTTTGTAGACCAGGCTGGCCTAGAACTCACAGCGATCCACCTGCCTCTGCTTCCCAAGTGCTGGGATTAAAGGCATGCACCATCATGCCTGACTATAAATATATTTTTTTAAAGACAGAGGAAACTGCTTATTATACTTCTGCTCAATGAAAAATGAGTACTATGTAGAAAAATGACTGTAAGTCGGATGACTTCATATGACCCTGTGCTTAGGGAGGGAGGGAGGACGCCCAGCAAGGCATCTCGAAAAACAAAACAAAACCAAAAACTCACAAAATACATTTAAACATAAAAATTAATAAGGGTAATTTGCTACTTTGACTACTGTGGGGAGGGGGAGAGGGAGGACTGTGGGCCAGGGAGACCTGCTGCCTGACCATGTGGCGTTTGGGATCCTAGATGGAGGTGGAGACAGGAGGAAAAGTTGGAAATACAAGGATGAGACCAATGAACAGGTCATTTTATGCCCACGAGCTGAACAACGTGACAGTCGCGGGGACTCAAATAGGGCTCCAGTGGGTCTCACTTTGAAGCAAGGAAGGATGGATGGATTTTAAGCTGAGCATATCTCAGGTATCCAGAAAAGGAAACAAGACTATCTTTTCTGGGTTTAACCCAAAAGTCATAAAGTTAAAAAAAAATAATGGTAATAATAGGTCATGGGATGTAGCTCAGTGGCGAAGCATTTAACTATTACTCGCACGGCTGTAGGTTCAGTCTTCAGCGTAGCAGCAGCAGCGGCGGTGGTGGCGGCAGCAGCAGCAATAATAAATAGAGCTGAAGGCACACAGTGACAGAGAAGCCGTGCCTTAAATTTCTTCTCTCATTCTCAGCCTTCTGATGAAGCGAAAGAAGTTTCTTTACCACTTCAAAAATGTCCGCTGGGCTAAAGGTCGGCACGAGACCTACCTGTGCTACGTGGTGAAGAGGAGGGACAGCGCCACTTCTTTTTCGCTGGACTTTGGCTACCTTCGCAACAAGGTACCAACGGGGCTGGCGATTGTTGACGCTAACTGATGAAGCTATGGATGCCACTGGTGTCAAGTGCTGAGGGGAAAACTCTCCATATATATATATATATATATATATATATATTTGAGGCAGTCTCAAAATGGGAGAGAATGAGAAACAGAGAAGAAGAGAAAGCAAGCACCTATTCCTGATTCTCCTGCCTCAGCACTGTAACTACAGGCGTGTGCCACCACACGGAACTTTTTCAGGTTGTTTGGCTAATGTCTCCACCAGCTTCTGCTTGCTCTTTCCCAGTCCTTTCCAGAGGATCTGATGCTCTCTCCTAGCCTCTGAGGGCACCAGGCACACGCGCACGAGCACACACACACACACACACACACTCGCAAAACATCCATTCACATTAAATTAAAATAGTTTTTTTTTAAAGGTTAAGGTAAAAAAAAATTAAGGTAAAGCTGTGCAGTAGTGGTGCACGACTTTAATCCCAGCAATTGGGAGGCAGGCAGATCTCTGTGAGTTTAAAACCAGCCTGGGCTGTTACATAGTAAGACCCTGTGTCTCACACACACACACACACACACACACACACACACACACACACACACGAAGAAGGAGGAGGAGGAGAAAGCCTAAAATAAATACATAAAACAAAAAGATCATTTTGATGTAGGAAACATTTTTTGAATTTTAATTTTCACAGTGCTAGTCCCACCCCGAGCTCCACCCCTAACCACCTCTGGCCCCTTAGTACTTTAACCCCTTAGTGACGGGTTCTTTCTCAAGCACTTCCTTGAGTGAGAAAGATAAACTTTGTGTGTGTGTCTTTAGAATTTTTGAAAATCGAGGAAAAAAATAGGAAAAAATGACATCAATTCAACTCTGTTTTCCAAATAATTTCCTTTCCTCTCCAGGACTCCCAGGGAGAGCCTGAGGGCTTGGCTTTTTATTATGCCGTTTCCTTTACACCACCGGTTTACACACAATCTCTTCCCTACTTGGAGCCATGACACACAGTGTTTATAGACGACCTTACTAAGTGGTACTTTCTCTTATTTCGCAGGAAGTGCTCACAACACCAGCTCGATTTACTGTTAAGGAGCGCTAAGAAAAGCAATGAGTAAAGACTGCCTTCAGTCTTAGACTAACGATTTTCCGCAATAGGAGGTGGGCCTGCGAGGGTTGCAGTTATCACAGTCCCGGCAGTCACACAGCTCACGCACTTTACTTAATTGCTCTTCTCCACTTACGTCCCGAGATAGAGACTCTAATCTCCCATCCCTAAATAAGCTTTCCCCTCCTAACAGTGTCTTAACCCTCCTTACAAATTGTCTTCGCGCCACCTAGTGGACAAGGCACGGTTTCACCACACTGCATCCAACCTGTCACTTCTGAAACACAAATTTAATCCCTGCAACCTGTGTGACGATTCTTCCTCTGGTCTTAACTCATTTCATTGTTCTTGGTCCCATGAATCTGCAAGCTTTCTTTACCCAGCATGGGCCAGTGTAGTAAAGGGACTTGGCACCAGCAAGAAAATTAACTTTATGCTGGGCATGGTGGTGCACACCTTTAATCCCAACACTCGGGAGGCAGAGGTAGGCGGATTTCTGTGAGTTCCAGCGCAGCCTGGTCTACCGAGTCAGTTCTAGGGCAGCCAGCGCGACATTCCCGCAAACATCCCAAATGGCCTGGGTGGGAGAGCATGCCCGTTAGGTTACCAGCGCTCTCTGTTTTTTTCTCCAGTCGGGCTGCCACGTGGAGTTGTTGTTCCTACGCTACATCTCTGACTGGGATCTGGACCCTGGTCGGTGTTACCGAGTCACGTGGTTCACCTCCTGGAGCCCATGCTACGACTGCGCCCGGCACGTGGCTGAGTTTCTGAGATGGAACCCCAATCTCAGCCTGAGGATTTTCACGGCGCGCCTCTACTTCTGCGAAGACCGCAAGGCCGAGCCCGAGGGGCTGAGGAGACTGCACCGCGCTGGGGTCCAGATCGGGATCATGACCTTCAAAGGTGAGGATTGTGCGCGGGAGAGGGAGGTGTGAACTGCAGCTCAGAGCGAGACTGGGGCCGGGTGCTGCATAAAGGCTCGCTCTCAGTTCGTCCTCAAGGCCAAAAGTATTACTTTGTTTTCTGAGACTGAGTCTCACTAAGCCAGGCTGACCTTCAGCTTGCGATTCCCCGGCCTTTCCCTTCTGAAGGCTGGGATTATAAGTAGGCAGCAATATCAGAACTGTCAGAACCTGAGAGGTAGAAGTTGGAAGGGCTGTGAGTGCGCGCGCACGCGCGCGCGCGCGCACACACACACACACACACACACACACACACCTTATTTACTTATTTATTTATTTTTCTTTAAGACTATTTTTACTGCTGGAATACATTTGTAGAAAATCACGAAAGAACTTTCAAAGCCTGGGAGGGGCTGCACGAAAATTCCGTGCGGCTTACTAGACAGCTTCGGCGCATCCTTTTGGTAAGAATATCCCCCCCCCCCATGGCCGCTCCCCCACCCCAGCCTGGAGCTTCTTAGATATTTATTTGTATTATTTGTTTTTATATGGTGAATATATCGTGGCATTTACAATCCAGTTTTCTCTTCCGTCTTTCCCCAGGGCTTCGCTCCTCCACTTAGACCTCTTCCTTTTGGCCCCTTTCCACAATGCTCCCTTTTGCTAACCTTCCCTCCCGCCCCTCCCCCTGACCCAGCCCAATTTTGAAGCTATTCATTCAGTCAGTGTCTCTCTTCCTCTGCAGCCCTTGTATGAAGTCGATGACTTGCGAGATGCATTTCGTATTTTGGGACTTTGAAATCAACCTTCTGGGACGTCACGTGATGAAATTTCTCTGCTGAAGAGAGTGGATAGAAAAACGATCCTTCAACTACCTGTTTTTCTTCTTAAATACTCATTTTCATAGAGTGTAGGGGTGGAATTATATGACTTAAAAAATACTTGAGCTGCAAAGCAGCGTAGGACCTCCAGAGTGATGATGACGCAACTGGTAGCTTCGAGTCCAACATCGCCATCTACTGGGGAACAGCAGAACATCAGGACTTTGGACCATAGTTAGAGTGATGCTCTCTCTTTTAAGCAGGATGGAAACAGAAGGAATATGCTTATAAGAGCATACGGAAGCCGGACGTGGTGGCGCACGCCTGTAATCCCAGCACTCAGGAGGCAGAGGCAGGCGGATCGCAGTGAGTTCGAGGTCAGCCTGGTCTACAAAGTGACTCCACGACAGCCAAGGCTAACACAGAGAGACCTTGTCTCGGAAAAAAGGGAAAAAAAAAAGAGCATACGGAGATGATCACACGGTTTCTTACACCTTCCCTCTGTTTGTCTTACTTATTCGTTTGAATCTTCAGGGGTATCAGGGACCGATTTTTCTACTCTTTTCCTTTAAGGCTCACTTTCAAGGGTCCTCTTCTGAGGAGGCCTTGGATTGTAGGCTGTCCTGATGAGGGTGTCTGAGCCATCACAAGCCATTCTCTCAACAGCATTAATATGCAGGCGTGTGCTGTATGTTTTCATTGTCGTGTTTTTGTTCATATTTGCATGTGAGAGGGCTTGGGGTGGGACTTGAAGTATGGATCATCACCTCAAGGTGATTTTAATAAAGGATCTTAAAATGCAGATGAGGACTATGAAGAAATCACTCTGAAAATAAGTTGATGATTCAGGGAGCAAATTCTCTGGGAACAGACTCTCTCTCTCTCTTTTTTAATGTCATTAGTTTATTTACAATCTTATCTAGTATAAGAAGAGTTCAAGATTTGAAGTCAAGCACGGTGACACATGCCTATAATCCCAGCACTCGGAAGGCAGAGGCAGGCAGATCGATGTGAGTTCAAGGCCAGCCTCATCTAAAAAGCGAATCCAAGACAGCCAAGGCTACACAGAGAAACCCTGTCTTGGGGGGGGGAGTTCAAAAGTAATCCAATTTTTAGATCACATCTCTTAACCATTCTGTTAAAGGGGTGGTTTAAACAGCTTTATTTTTTAAGCAGCGAAAAAAAGAAGAAGAAAATCCAGATCCAAGGTACACAGTCACCATAGCCAGTAACTGCCACCTTGCTTTCCACTGAAAACTGAACATTCTTTCGGCGGAGACGACCACAGAGGCAGTGAACCTCTGGACGCTCTGGCCCAACACTGCGCTGCTGGAACCCCTGCAAGGGATGACATTGGGAACAAACTTTTAAAGGATCCTGTGGTTTAGAAATGCCGCAAACTTCTAGTAATGGACGCTTGAGAGTTGCTTGAGTGCCGATGGGTAATTTGTTCTCTTGGATTGGTGGCCAGCAAAGTTAACAAAATTGTCAGGTTTTTATATGTGTGCGATGCTGCTCCCCAAAACTTTGAACTGTATAAGAGGGTAACAAAATAGAATTGTATCTGATGCCAGGCAAGGTGACATTCATCTGTAGATCTGGCATTCAGGAGGCTGAGGCAAGGTAACTGTAAATTTGAGGCCAGCCTGGCTGCAAGGTGAGACAGACCCTATTTAAATAGTGTGGTGGGGTAAATAATATTTAACAAGGAACAATGCAAACCTATGGCAGGGAAATTATGCTTCACCAAACAAAATGTAGGGAACCAACATAGACTCCCTATTTGACCCTTCTTATGCCTTGTCTCCCTAACAACTCTGATGATGAGAAAAACAGATCAGAATAAACATCCCTGTGCAGGTATTATCTACTTACCCTTACAACAAAGTTAAAAGACACACAGGAAATCCTGTGCACACAACTGTATTTATAGTATGTAAGTTGCTGCAGAATAGTAGGAAAAAATAAAAATCATTAATTGTGTCCTGTATTTATTTGTGTTTTATATTATGCTGTAGGGCATCCTGTGATGTTCCTGCCCTCATTTCCTCTTCTGAAATATTAAGTGGGTTCCAAAAAAAAAAAAAAAAATCAGGTGTGGTGGTACACGGCTTTAATCCCAGCACTTGGAAGGCAGAGGCAGGCAGATTGCTGTGAGTTCTAGGCCAGCCTGGTCTACAAAGTGAGTCCAGGACAGCTAAGGCTACACAGAAAAACCCTGTCTTGAAAAATCAAAAGTAAAAAAAAAAGTGAGTTCATGAAGTTTCATAAATTTGAAACTTTAGAAATTACTATAGCCGTGTACATAATAGTGATCATCTAAAATCAAACTATTCTCTTGATTCTTAGGAACTCTCTCACACACAGCAAATTTATTCAGGCTCATTTTAAATAAATAAATAAATAAATAAATAAATAAATAAATAAAGGGTCAGAAGATGGAAGCTTTGGAGATGAGTCACCAAGTCAAATAGTGCCAAAAATGATTTATAAAATTAAAGTCATGAAAGTCTTTTTTAAAGATTTACTTATTACATATACCATGTTCTACCTGCATGTATGGCTACAGGCCAGAAGAGGGCAGCAGATCTCATCATAGATAGTCATGAACCACCCTGTGGTTGCTGGGAATTGAACTCAGGACCTTTGGAAGAGCAGACAGTGCTCTTAACCTCTGAGCCATCTCTCCAGCCCCTGTCTCTCCCATTCTTTAATCTCTATCAGCTGATTTCTTGCCCTGGCTCTTGACCTAGGCTTAACTTTATTAAATCTCGTATATGGAAAGCTCTTGGATTAAAGGTGTGTTAGGGCTCAACCACACCAAACAAAAGATGGGTTTTTTACAGCTCCCGATCTCCAGGATCACAATGGAATCAAACATCCTGCAACAAAGGTGTCATCAGCCAAGCCTGACAACCAGAGCTCATGGAAGACAGAATCGACTCCAGCTGCCCTCTGCCCTCCTCCTCACAAGCGCCAAGGCTGGCGAGCCACAGCACACACACTCAATAAGTAAACGCAGCTTTAGAAAGAAAGAGGATCACTTAACGTATAACAAAAACATTGTGCTCTGTGAGAGACGCACACAAAAACCCACACGTTGTATGATGCCAGTGCTTAAAATATCCTGAGTAGAATCCAAGTACAGCTGTGCACACCTGTAGTACCAGCACTTGGGAGACCCAGCAGGCCACTAGGGGTTACGCAGGACTCTGTCTCAAAAAAGAACAGAACAGACAGAAAATGTTGATAACTGGTAAGCCCATAGACGCCGCTAAGCACTTTCCAGGGTCTGGAGGCAAAGAGGAATGAAAAACTGCTTAGGGTTGCATGTCAGGATTCTTTCAAAGGGAAGGGGCTTCCAATAACTCCCACAGGATTGCAGTGCACACATGTGCCTTCACACAGACATCATATAGAGGCACATGCTATATTAAAAGTTCAAGGTCGTGCTGGGAGCCGTGCTGCACACCTGTAATCCCAGCACTCAGGGAGGCAGACACAGGCAGATTTCTGTGAGTTCGAGGCCAGCCTGGTCTACAAAACAAGTCCAGGATAGCCAAGGCTACACAGAGAAAGCCTGTCTCGAAAAACCAGAAACCAGCTGGAGAGATGGCTCAGAGGTTAAGAGCACTGACTGCTCTTCCAAAGGTCCTGAGTTCAATTCCCAGCATCCACATGGTGGCTCACAACCATCTATAATGAGATCTGGCTGCAGGTGTACATGCAGACAGAGCATTGTATACATAATAATAAATCTTTTAAAAAAAGAAAAAAGAAAAAGAAAAACCAGAAACCAAAACAAAATAAAACAAACAAAAAATGCTCAAGGTTCAAGGCTACACAGCGAAACCTTGTCTTGAAAAAAAAAAAATTCAAGGTCATCTTGATATACTACATATTAGTAGTATAATACTACATATTAGTAGTAAAATTGAGATCAATCTGTGTCTGTCTCTACAACAACAAAAAGATAAAAAATTAAGACACAATTTTTTTTTCTTCTGGTTTTTCAAGACAGGATTTCTCGGGGCTGGAGAGATGGCTCAGTGGTTAAGAGTACTGTCTGCTCTTCCAAAGGACCCGGGTTCAATTCCCAGCACCCACATGGCAGCCCACAACTATCTGTAACTCCAGTTCTAGGTGTTCTGACATGCTCACAAAAATGCACATAAAATAAAACTAAAATAAAAAAATTAAAAAAAAAAAGACAGGATTTCTCTGTGTAGCCTTGGCTGTCCTGGACTCATTTTGTGGACCAGGCTGACCTCACAGAGATCCACCTGCCTCTGCCTCCCGAGTGCTGGGATTAAAGGCGTGCCCCACCATGTCTGGCCTAAATGTTAAACTTTTATTTCATTTGGTATTTACTTAGTGAGATGGATGTTCTGGGCATGCTTTGGGGTTAAAGGCCTGCACTCCACACCCAGTGCCTGCCCTTGTTTTAACCACCACATACAACAGGCCTATCATCCTGAGGGTTAACACGTGTTGCTCTTAATTCCTTATGTGCAATAATTTCATATTTTATTTGTGCGTGAACTTTAAGATTATTGTTTGCAGACTTGGCAGCACACACCTGTAACCCCAGCACTCAGGATGCTCAGACAGGAAGTTTAGGAGTTCCCAGACAGCCTGAGCTACATCACAAGATCCTTTGGCTTCTCCTCTCTCTATTCGAACACATCTCTCCCGTCTCTTCTGGTCCATGAGCCTGCATCCAGCTCCAACAAAGAGGAACAAAGAACAGATGCTGAGGAGGTACCAGCCATATCCTGACCTGTTGGCTGTCCCTGCCGTTTAATGCAGTGATGCAGAAGTGGTCCAGGGGATTGCGTCGTGGGGTTGTTCCGAGTGCCATCCCACAAGGATATCCAAGTTGAAAGCAGCATCTACCTTACTCTTGGCTCCTGAAACCTTGTCAACACAATGAAGTGTCCTTCCTTTCAGGTTATTAACTCCTGCCAGGTCTTAAAAATCCAGAAAGAATAAGAATGCATTGCTTATCAATTTTATAAAAACGGGATTCTATCTGGCCGAGGTGCCATTACCTAAGAAACCTAACAAACATTTAACTAGGAAAATGGCTTATAAGACTGAATGAGACTTAGGGGGAGCCAAAAGCGAGATAGGGAAGAGTCCTTGGGCTAGTCACACTGCTCAAGGACTGTCACCTTCTCTGAAAGATATGAAAACCAGGACGTGGCAGGGTTTGCTATGAAGAGAGAGAGAGAGCCGCCTTGAGAGAAAACTCGTCTGGAGCCGTAGGTGATCTGGGAGATATATACGCAAACCTGGGCAAGCTGTGTACACAGCAAGATGTTCTAGTTTCCAGACCGTGAAATCTGCTCAGCACAAATTAGCACTCTTCATTGCTAATCAAATATAATCGGCCCCCTGGGGTTTTTAAAACTGTCATGGTCCGTGCAGTTTGGTTTCTTTTTCTTCCCAATTTAAATCTCACAGGGATGTCGTGTGTCTTTACCAGACATGAGATATAAATATGAAAGTAAGCCAAGAATACGGAAGACACTGATGTACAGAAAGACTCCACAAATGTCCCACCAAATCGGGCCGTGTAAATAACAAACCGAGGAAAGACCTGCAGCCGCCTTTCATTGTAGTATCAACTCTAGACTTTCTTTCTCAGGTTTCAATGGTCTGCTTACTCCCAACGGAATGTTTTCACATAAAGATTTCATAAAATACACTGTGAACTAAGCACAGCAATGACAACCGGTTGGTGGCGGCATTGGTGGCAGCGGCAGCATTGGCTGCAATGGAGCACACCTTTGATCCCAACACTCAGGAGGCAGAGGCAGGCAGATTTCTGTGAGTTCAAGCCCAGCCTGGTCTACAGTGAATTCTAGGACAGCCAGGGCTATGCAGACAAAACAAAACAAAAAAATATAGCAATGACTTAGGCAGCAAAGGAAAGGAGTTCAGGCCCCAGCCTGTGTCTGAGGATGGCTCACTTAATTACTTAATTTATTCAGGTTACCAGGGATCTATCTTCAGCAAAGCCCTTACTATGCTCATTCAGGACTCACTAGACATGGGTGTTTCTGTTATAAAATAGTTATTCCAGGAGTTGAGGATGTAGCTCAGTGGTAGAGTACTTACTCACCATGGGTGAGGGCCTGGATTCAATCCCTAGCACTGGAAAAAAAAAATAGTAGGGCACAAGTTGGCAATGTAGACTGTGCCTGTACTGAGAGCTGAGGCGGGAGGAGCAAGACTTGAGGCCAGGTTGAGCTACATAGTAAGACCTTATCTCAGGCCAGGCGGTGGTGGCACACACCTTTAATCCCAGCACTCAGGAGGCAGAGGCAAGTGGATCGCTGTGAGTTCGAGGCCAGCCTGGTCTACAAAGTGAGTCCAGGACACAGAGAAACCCTGTCTCAAAAAAAAAAAAAAAAACAAAAGACCTTGTTTCAAACAAAACAACCAAAGAAGAGAAAGACAACAAAAACCAACCAAAATAAAAGCAGTTTTTCCAGAAGACACAGTATTTAAGACATAGTATAGCTCTGAGATTTCTTTTCTTTCTTTCTTTCCTCTTTTTTTTTTTTTTTTTTTTTTTAAGACAGTGTCTATAATGTAGCTCAGGCTGGCCACATACTTGTTATGGAGCCAAAGCCATCCTTGAACCCCTGATTCTCCTGCGTCCACCTCCTAAATTCTGGGCTTATAGCCTATGGCGTCCCTCTGGGCTTATATGGTAGGCTAGGCAAGCGCTGTCGAATCTGACCCTCACTTTGAGACATTGTCTCAGATCATTTTGTCAGACGCTGCCTCTCAGAATGCTCACGGCAAGCACGAAGCCTAGGCATCAGCTTTACTGCTGAAGAGCAGATTAGCCCCCTACTAACTGTAGTGAGTAAACACGCTGTGCCTTCCGTGGGCCGGTCAAACTCTATTGACCAGGTCTACACTCCAGTGCACACATCTGGGTATTGGCTTGACCCGAAATCTGAGGTTCAGAAGTCGTTATGCAGGAAGTGATTCACACTTATTGGTTCCCCTGTCACCAACCTCTGCTGTATGTGTTCACTCTTTAGTAACTGAGCGAGGACTTAAGGCCACCCAAGCTCACGAAGACATCACTTTATACTCTTAAGTGAGTGTGCATATTTCAGGATAGAGGAGAATGCACTTGAAAATATTTAAAGCACCAGTCACCCTTAGAGTCCCTGTTTAATGAAAGGTTTAGTTGCTTAACATCCACGGGCAGAGCCGGGGCTGAAGCTGACTTCCCCCAAGGGTTATTTTTGAATTGCAAAATCTGGAGGGAACTAAGCCTGCTATATATAAAGAAAGTGTTGCCAGAAATGCCCTTTTGTTTGCAAAACGTTGCTTCCTCTTTCCTGGGCCAGACGGATTTGGTTCACTCAGCAGCTGGGTGACCTTGGTCGAATCATTTGAACTTTTTGTGTTTACATTTTCTCTTTTCCAAAGTGAAGACAATAATAGGTGAAGAGAGCTGGGAAGGAATAAATGAGTTTGTTGTGTGAGACATTCAGCACTTGGTCCACGAAAATGCCATATAGATTATGCAGGGTTGTTTTCTTTTTTCCCCTCCCATTCAATGCAGTGGACATAATCGAGAATGTATAACCCTGACTGCATTGTTTAGGAGCCTGCCTATTCACACTGAGTTCCTCCTAGGTGTCCAAGCATTCTGGGTACATTTGGTGATGGGGACGGTGATCACTTAGTCTATGATGTTGTTGCTTGGGTTGTGTTTCGCAAGGTAATGACAGGGAACTTTATCATCCTCTTTTTGTTGAAGAAAGAAAAGAAACAAGCTGGTGACTAACTTGCGCAAGGTCCCTCATCAGCAAGAAACACAAGCTTGTCCGGCTTGTGGTTTCTCCTTTTAGCTACCAAAGTGTGCTTGAACACTTTCTGTCAGATAGTGCTTAACTATTGTCTCTTAAGCTGTCTCCAGCCACCTCAAGAGCATCGCCAGACTGGTTATGTTATCAGTTGACACTCTGTCTTAATTTAGTGAGTGCTGGTGTGGTTCTGGTTGTTAAATACGTTATGATGCCTACTCCTGAGTGTAGGTGGTAGATGAAGCCATGGTCGTAGATAAAATCTCCTTTTAAAAATGTATTTATATGCCAGGCGTGGTGGCATACATCTTTAATCCCAGCACTTGGGAGGCAGAGGCAGACGGATTGCTTCAAGTTCCGAGGTCAGCCTGGTCTATAAAATGAGTCTAGGACAGTCAAGACTACACAGAGAAACCTTGTCTCAAAAAACAAAAAACAAAACCCACAAAACAAACAAAAACAAAAACAAAAAACCCCAAAATATGTATTTATATAGTACAAGAAAACTGTGGCCCAACAAGATGGCTCTGTAGGCAAAGGACTGAGACCTTGAGATTGAAGCCCCAGACTCACTTGGTAGAAGGAGAGAACCTATTCCTGCAAGCTGTTTTCTGACCTCCACATGTGTGCTAAAGCACATGCACACACACACACACACACACACACACACACACACACACAAGTATATATACACATACATAAATATACACACACACATAAATATACACACAAATACATATATACACACATAAATATACATATACACACACACAAATACATACATACACACACACACACACACACACAGTCATGGGCCTTGCTATGTGGACCAGGCTGGCCTTGAACTCACCAGAGATCTGATGGCTCTGCCTCCCAAGTGCTGGCATTATAGGAGGGTACAACCATTCCTGGCTTCCTGAGTTCTAGGCATTGAACCCAGGGCCTCATGCATGTAACCAGTACTATACCCATGAATGGCAGCCCCAGATCAGCTTCTAGATTCTTCATGGCAGTACTTTTTAGTGGGTCTCACCATTGCTCTTGTCAAACAGGACACACACACAGAAGGAGTCATTTTATTCATCTCCAACTCCCAGAGGGTCATCTCAACCCTATAGCCCAAAGGATGTGGAGTGGAATCCTTTCGTAATGGCAGTTTTGAAGAGTAGGTATGAAAAACGTAGGCTGATGTGGGAAACTTCTTAAAATCTTAAAACAGGGTGGAAGTCCCTGAAACAAAGAAGATTATATTTTATCCTCAGTCATAATTAACACTATTATTACTGTGAACAATTTAAAAATGATGAGCACACAGTTGGTGGCTCATGCCTTTAATCGCAGCACACTAGGAGGCAGAGACAGAGGGATCTCTGTGAGTTCAAGGCCAGCCTGGTCTACAGGGAGAGTTTCTGGACAGAGAAAGCCTGTCTCACAAAAGAAAACAACAACAACAGAATCCAAATGATGCCCCTTTTCTTCAGTAGTGTGACCGGCCTCTGCCACTGTGGAAAACAAGACCACCTGGACCCTGAGGTTGGCATAGTAAGTAAGGCTGGGATAATAAAGCTAAAATGGAATCACTATGTGTTCCATACACATCTCATCCTATACCGGCTGACCTGTTCCCTCCTCCTCCTCCTCCTCCTCCTCCTCCTCCTCCTCCTCCTCCTCCTCCT
>OU015745.1:21547333-21572069 GCA_907169655.1 Acomys percivali | reverse complement strand
TCTCTCTCTCTCTCTCTCTCTCTCTCTCTCTCTCTCTCTCTCTCTCTTTCTGTTGTTTTTGGGCACATATCCTGTAACTCCCTATGTAGGTCATGCTGGCCTCAAACTCACAGAGCTCCCCCTGCCTCAACCTCCAAGTGCTGGGATTAAAGCCATTCACCACCACAGCCAGTTTATGAATCCTTTTGAAGTTACTGTATTAAGACTAAGAACTCACAACAGGAACCCCAAGTCCCTCATAACATTCTTTTTTTTTAAATATTTCTTTATTATTTATTAAGTATACAGTTGGTTTTTTTTGTTTGTTCGTTTGCCTGAATGTACACCTGCATGACAGAAGACAGAAGACAGAATGACATCTCATTACAGATGGTTGTGAGCCACCATGCAGTTTCTGGGAATTGAACTCAGGACCTCTGGAGGAGCAGGCAGTGCTCGTAACCTCTGGAGCCATCTCTCCAGCTCCCCCTCATAACAGTCTTATCTTCTCTAAATTATGCCCCACTCTGCAGCTGCTCTCAGATTGCCTCTTTCTAAGTTAGGGAGAGATGGCTCAGTGGCTAAGAGCCTTTGTTATCTTTCCAGGGGACCTGGGTTCAACTCTCGCTCCACCAGAGCAATTCACGATCATCTGTAACTATCTTTCCAAGGGGATGCAACATCCTTTCCTGATCTCCATGGCACCAGACACATGTGTAATGCACAGACAAACATACATGTTTACAAAAATAAACAAACAAAAATTTAAGTCCAGCACACAGGAAGGCAGATAGACCTATATGGGCTCAAGGCCAGCCTAATCTACTAAGGAGTCTAGGACAGCCAAGGCTACATGGAGAAATCTTGCCTCGGAAAAAACCAACAACAATGATAATAAAAGAGCAGGCAGGACCTCCTCTCTAATTCTTTGTTTCTTTCTTTCAAGATTTACTTATTTAGTTATTATGTGTTCCTGCATGTAACTCCTGTAGGCCACAAGAGGGCACCAGATCTCATTTGGATGGTTGTGAACCGCCATGTGGTTGTTGGGAGCTGAACTCAGAACCATTGGAAGAGTTGCCAGTGCTCTCTTAACCTCTGAGCCGTCTCTCCAGCCCTCCTCCTAACTCTTATCCATTCTCCACCTGGCAACTGCTGAGGTCGTTAGCTTGTCTGGAGTGTAGCTTTTCTCCCAAACTAAAAGAATTTCTGGCTTGTATTTTTTTAGGGTTTTTTTTTTGGGGGGGGGGGGCTGAGGGCTCTAGACAGGGTTTCTCTATGTTAACAACAGCCAAGACTGTCCTAGACTTGCTTTGTAGATCAGGGTGGCCTTGAATTCACAGAGATCTGCCTGCCTCTGGCTCCGAGTACTGGGATTAACAGTGTGCACCACCACACTCGTCTCAGTTATTTAGTGTGTGTGTGTGTGTGTGTGTGTGTGTGTGTGTGTGTGTGTCTGTGGGTGTGTGTCTGTGGGTGTGTGGCTGTGGGTGCACAGCACGCGCGCGCGCACCCACACACACATTCTTGGTGCTCTTCCTGGTCCCTGAGGAAGTCAGAAGAGGGCATAGGATCCCCTCAAATTAGAGTTGTGAACCACCATGTGGGTGCTGGGGCCTGAACTCAGGCCCTCTGCAAGAGGAGCTGGTGCTCTTTTGTTGTTGTTGTTGTTTTTGTTTTTTGTTTTTCTTTTTTTTGAGACAGGGTCTCTCTGTGTTAGCCTTGACTGTCCTGGACTTGCTTTATAGAACAGGCTGGCCTCGAACTCACAGCGATCCACCTGCCTCTGCCTCCCGAGTTCTGGGATCAAAGGCATGTGCCATTATGCCCGGCCGGCAGCTGGTGCTCTTAACCACCAAGCTGACTCTTCAGCCCCACCTCTGCTTTATTATAACGGCAAGGGACTAGGACGTAGCTCAGTTTTGGTAGACCGCTTGCCTAGAAAGCTCAAAGTCCTAGGTTTGACTCCTGGCACATAGCGTCTCACATCAAAAGTACTTGAGAATTTCTCAAAACCCTGACATTTCAAGTTCTGGGAACAGGTTGCTGGTCTAGAACAATACATTCTAAGCAATCCGCGTGCAAGCGTGCGCCTCGTTTTAGGCCTCCAATTCCTGGCTGCAGGAATGTGCCTGGTAGCGTCGGCCTGCACGGGAGCATGCGGGTGGTGGGGCTTACACGATTACAACCTTGCAGAAACAACGCATTGATTCACCTGCTTCCAAAGGACAGTCCTCAGAAAATGACCGTGAGTAAAACTCATCTTCCCTAGGCAGACAATGCCCCAAACTTCAAATCCCCACCAGCTCGCTGTTTGCTAGCAAGGCCTTGGGACCTGGAATGCCGTTGGTGGAGTTGGTTGCTATTTGGGTGTTGTTTGTGTCTGGGACGTCTGGGTTTGAATTTTCTTTCTTGTTGTTGTTTTTGGTTTGTTTAGGGAAAATGTTTTGGTGGTTTTGTCTTTGAGATTAGTTCTCCTGCGCTGCCTCAAGCTCCAGTACTCAGGCAAGCCCACCTGATTCTGCCCCCCAGCCTCCCTAGCAACCCTGTCCAGCTTGATCATCCTTCGTTTAGCCACCAGGGGGCAGAAGAAGAAAATTAGTTGAACGAAGGCCCAATAGGAAAATCCCTGAAAATCCTCAGGGTCTGTGTTCAGCCTTTGTGCTCTGGATTGTCTCTAGGCTGGAATGCTTTATACAGCTTCGCATCTTTCTTCATAAGCCCCGGCCCCCGCCCAATGCCCCCGGATGAATGCCTGCATCTGATCTAGCCACTCATATTTGTCACTTGGACTCTATCTGTAGTAGCCATAATATTCACGCTTTGAACAATTAATCCTTTAGGAGCCAGAAGCACCTGTATCATTCGCTATGTTATTAATACTTTTTGTTTGTTTGGTTTTGTTTCGTTTGTTTTTCAAGACAGGGTCTCTCTGTATAGTCTTGGATGTCCTGGACTTGCTTTTTAGACCAGGCTGGCCTCGAACTCGCAGCGATCCTCCTGCCTCTGCCTCCCGAGTGCTGGGATTAAAGGGGTGCGCCACCACGCCTGGCTGTTATTAATACTTTTTAATTATAAAAAATCTTTTTTAAAGTTTTTTTTTTTAAGTCAGGTGTGGTAGCACATGTCTTTAATCCCAGCACTAAGCAGGCAGAGTGTCTGAAGCAAGAAAGTAGGTACGTGTAGTTGATATAACAAAAGTTATTTTTTAATTATGCTGAGGGTCATCACGCAAGGATCACACTCTAAGCTCCTAAGCCGGTATCCCCAAGGCTGCTCACCTGTGCAATGTTATCTTAGCTAAAGGTCAGGTTCAGACTCCGACAGTAGTCTCTGGTTTGAGGCTGATGATGCTTGGAGAGACTCTCTAGATGCAGGACACATCAAGGTGGCGTCTCTCTGGTGTCACCAGCGGTCCTGAGGAAGTGCAGAACACTGTATTGATCTTGTTCTGCATTTATATCAAGTGGGTGCTGTAGGTGGAGGAGTTCGAGTCCTGCATCTGGTTATCTTGAGTAAGTAATGTCACTGGGTTCTGGTTAGCAGGTGGAGCCTTGGGTGTAGTGGGGTTCCTGACTAAGCTATTTTTATATTTCTAAAAGGTAGGTTTCTTTCTTTCTTTCTTTCTTTCTTTCTTTCTTTCTTTCTTTCTTTCTCTGTCTGTCTGTTTTGTTTTGTTTTTGTTTTTCAAGACAGGCTTTCTCTGTGTAGCCTTGGCTGTCCTGGACTCGATTTGTAGACCAGGCTGGCCTTGAACTCACATCAATCCACTTGCCTCTGCCTCGCTCTTTTTTTTCTTTTTTTTTTTTTTAACTCTGCTTGTCACATAGAGGCAGGTGGATCTCTGTGAGTTGGAGGCCAGCCTGGTCTACACAGTGAGTGCCAAGACAGCCAGGACTATGGAAAGAGACCCTGACTCAAAAAACAAAAACAAAAACAACAAAAAACCACTAACAGAGCAGGACGGTGGTGGCGCACGCCTATAGTCCCAGCACTCGGGAGGCAGAGGCAGGAGGATCGCTGTGAGTTCGAGGCCAGCCTGGTCTACAAAGCGGGTCCAGGACAGCCAAGGCTACACAGAGAGACCCTGTCTCAAAAAAACAAACAACAACAAAAAAAAAACCACTAACAGGCTGGGTGGTGGTGGCTCACACCTTTAATCCCAGAGCACGGGAAGCAGAGGCAGGTAGATTGATGTGAGTTCAAGGCAAAAAATATTTTTTTATTTATGTATGTGTGTGTGTGTGTGTGTGTGTGTGTGTGTGTGTGTGTACAGACACTCAAGTGTGTGTCCAGCATGCATGGGAGGTCAGAGAACAACTTGCAGGAATTGCATCTCTCCTTCCATCTTGTGGGTCTCAGGGACCAAACTCGGGTCATCAGGCCTGGTGGGAAGTGTCTTCACTCACTGAGCATCCGACCGGCCCTACTTCTCCTCACTACATAGATCAAGCTGGCCTTGAGTTCCTGAAGATCCTACTGTCTCAACTTCCAAAGTGGCTGGGATTACAGGTGTGAGCCACTGCGCCTGCCTTGCCATTTGCCTTCTGAGAACTGAAAATAGTAGTCTGTAGCTAAAACAATTTTTGTTCTCTTTTGTTTGAGACAGAATATTATTATAAAATTCTAGCTGGTTTGGAATTCCCCAGGCTGGCCTGAAACTCACAGGTCCCCGTCCCTCTGCCTTGTGAGCACTAGGATTAATGATGATCTGTGCCACCATGACCAGCCTAAAGCAATTATTCTTTTTTTTTTTTTTTTTTTTATTAAGACCAGGCTGACCTTGAACTCACAGCGATCCACCTGCCTCTGCCTTCTGAGTGCTGGGATTAAAGGCATGTGCCACCACACCCAGCAAGCAATTATTCTTAAGACTATTTCTCTGTGTTCTTTCTCAGAATGACAAATTATACTGAAATGGGACAAAGCTAAAAACTAGGGAGTTAAGTTTTTGTTCACAAAAAACATTTGTGTCTGGGGCTGAGCATGTAACTCAACTCTAGGATGCCTGCCTAGGATGCATGACACCTGTGTGCTGTCTACTGCACCGTATATTCTGGACAACAGTGTTAAACACCTATAGTAGCAGTCCTTGGCGGGTGGACAGAAAAGGATCCTAAATTCAAGATCATCCTTAGCTATGTATTAATAGCAACTTCAGAGCCAGCCTGGAATAAATGAAACCCTGCCTCAAACACAAAGCAAGGGCCACAGACATGGCACAGCAGGGAAAGGCACTGCTCACCACACCTGTGGGCATGAGTTCCATCCCCAAGACCGACTTGTCAGAAGGAGACTGACCCTTGAAATTTGTCTTCTCACCTACACACACACACACACACACACACACACACACACACACACACTTTAAAATTTAGAACAAAGCTCTGTTTAATTTTAAATACAAGGGAAAGTGGATGTGAAAACATAAAGTGCCAAGGAGCAGAGTGATGGGGAAGTCAGGGTGTGGTCAAATTACAAAGACAAGATTTGGGTGCAGGAATCAAACCCAGGGCTTTATGCTTGCTCCGTATCACTGAGCCAGGCCCCAACCAGGATCCTCCCTGAAGCAAGTCAGGATCACAAGATACCCTGGTGGGGTATCCACTAGAGAAGACTGCTCAAATTTGGAGTTAAGCCAATAGAAAGTCTTTATTAGGGCTAGAGAGATGGCTCAGAGGTTAAGAATACTGCCTGCTCTTCCAAAGGTCCTGAGTTCAATTCCCAGCAACCACATGGTGGCTCACAGCCATCTATAATGTGATCTGGTACCCTCTTCTGGCCTGCGGTGGGTGTACATGGAGGCAGAGCACTATATACATAAGAATAAATAAATGAAAGCCTTTATTAGTCAGCTGGCAACAGTACTTAGTGTTCAGGATCCCACTGTAGGCTCAAGCCTTTCTCAGGGTGAGCTTTTAGGCACAAAACCATGTCCTGGGTTGTCATACTTCAGATAACAAGCAGAATGACAGAAGCCAAAAAGCAAGGGTGGTCTATTTAAGGACTTTCCAAGAACTGTGGACTTTGTATTTGTTTTGGCAGGTGGTGCTGTCTACGTGCTGAGTTTTATGGCCTAAATGGTACTACCGTCATGGAGTCAGTTATGCTAAGGTCTTGGGGCCTGTTACATCACCTGGACTCTCGAAGGGACTGAGAGGTTGCAGAGACGTCTGGATAGTCAGATAAGGAAGGTGGGGTAATCTGCCTAACCCTAGTATAATGTTTGCCAGAAACAGACACAGAACCCCACTTCTGTCAGATACTGCAGTCAAATTCCTGTCCAGTGCCCTGAGTGTAAAGGGGGGAGAAATTCAATGCTGCTCCGGTCCAGTGGGAGTTACTGTGACTCAGGAGAGAAGCCTGGCCAATGAAGTCACATGTAATACTTTAAATCATTTCTTCCTCCTCCCCACTCCCCAGACAACAAAAACAATGATAAAGTCAACAGAACACAGACACTGACAAAGACAGCTCTGTTTTCAGCTATATCAGCAGGGTCAGATCTTTACAGACACACAACCCACTTTCTCTGCTCATAGACAAAGCACGCCTGTGTGCATGGTGATAGAGGAAGTGTTCAACACTGGTTTTCTTTGTTTTTGTTTTTGTTTTTTTGTTGTTGTTGTTGTTTATTGGTTTTTTGAGACAGGGTCTCCCTATGTAGCCTTGGCTGTCCTGGACTCGCTTTGTAGACCAGGCTGGCCTCGAACACACAGCGATCCGCCTGCCTCTGCCTCCCGAGTGCTGGGATTAAAGGCGTGCACCACCACGCCCGGCAACACTGTTTTAAATAGAGAAAAAAATGGGCTGGAGAGATGGCTCAGAGTTTAAGAGCACTGGCTGCTCTTCCAAAGGTCCTGAGTTCAATTCCCAGCAACTACATGGTGGCTCACAACCATCTATAATGTGATCTGGTGCCCTCTTCTGGTGTGCATGCAGGCAAAACACTGTGTATATGATAAATAAATAAAATATTTTTAAAAAAGAAAAAAGAAAAAAATGACAAGGAAATAAAGGGTTAAGCAGGTATGGCAGTGCAGTAAATGCTTATAAATTCCAGCAATGGGACATGGAGGCAGGAGGTCCAAAGTCTTCCTTGAGTTTCATGGTGAGTGGGAAGTCAACCTGAGCTACATGAGACCCTGTCTAAAAACATAATAAATAATATAAGAAAACTCTTAAGCAACCACTAGTGTCCCAATACGTATGTCCCATTCCTTACTTAAAATAAAAACAGGGGCTGGGCGTGGTGGCACATGCCTTTAATCCCAGCACTCTAGAGGGAGGCAGAGGCAGGCAGATCACTGTGAGTTCAAGGCCAGCCTGGTCTATAAAGTGAGTCCAGGACAGCCAAGGCTACACAGAGAAACCCTGTCTTGAAAAACCAAAGTAATAGTAGTAGCAGTAGTAGTAGTAGTAGTAGTAATATAAACAGGGGCCATGTGTGGTGGCGCACGCCTTTAATCCCAGCACTTGGGAGGCAGAGGCAGACAGATCTCTGTGAGTTCAAGGCCAGCCTGGTCTACAAACTGAGTCCAGGATAGCCAAGGCTACACAGAGAAACACTGTCTCAAAAATTAAAGAAAGAAAGAAAGAAAGAAAGAAAGAAAGAAAGAAAGAAAGAAAGAAAGAAAGAAAACCAGGTGGGGGGGTGAGGGGGTGGGCGGGGCTGAGGAAGTGGTTCAGGGGCTAAGAGTGATTGCTGCTCTTTCAGAGGACCCAGGGTCAGTTCCTATCACCCACATGATGGCTTACAGGCTCCTGCACACAAGTGGTACCCAAACTCAAGCGCACAAATACACAGCACATAAAATAAATAATAAATATTTTAAAATTAAAATTTTAAAATATGACCAGCAAGGTGGATGAGTGGTAATGGGACTTGCCGTCAAGTCTAAAGAACTGAGTTCTAATCCCAAGGGCCCATGTGATGGAAGGCGAGAACCCTCAGGTGTACACATGCACAGGGAACAGGAGGAGATCAGAGACACCTTTCTGGAGTGAGTTCTCTTCTTCCACCACTGGATTCTGTGAACTAAACTCAGTTCACAGGCTCAGTAGCACTCACCTCTTGCCTCCTGAGCATCTTACCAGTCATATTGTTTGTTTGTTTGTTTTCCCAGATAGTCTCAGGCTGGCCTATAACTCCTGATCCTCTTGCCTCTACTTACCAAATGCTGGTATTACAGGGCTTGGAGGTGGAGAAACACTACCATACCTGGCCCATGATGTCCTCAGAGTTAATACAAAGAAATTATTGTTAGGGTTTGAAAATCCAAAAGAACCTAAGCAGGCACAGGAGTCGGCCAAAGCAAGATCTTTGTTTGAGTTAGGCAGCAAAAACTCATCAGTCAGGGACGACAGCACAGGCTTGGGAGCTCACTGTGTCTTCGAATGTACGTCTTAGTAAGTGTTTAAGCAGATGACAAAAAAATGTACTGTGCTTGGGCTGCTACTGATCGTTCAGGGCCACGGAACAGACTAGGGAGCTGAGCTGCGACCCCGAGCCAAGATGTTAGTGTTTTAAAGCTCCAAAACCCGGGCTGGAGAGATGGCTCAGTGGTTAAGAGCACTGACTGCTCTTGCAGAGGTCCTGAGTTCGATTCCCAGCAACCACATGGTGGCTCACAGCCATCTATAATGTGATCAGATGCATACTGTATACATAATAAATAAAATTAAAAAAAAATAAATAAAGCTCCAAAACCACAAACATCTGAGCCAAGTTATCCCTCCAATCAGGGTCTAGGGATAGCGGACTTCCTTAGGAGCAGTTTTTTGGTGCTTCCCGCATCCTGCTCCCATGGGATGGGGTTCTTCAACTGCAGCGGTGCAACTGCCCTAGCATTCGAGTCTCAGCTTGCCGACCAGGATGTCAGCTACACAGGGAGATCTCGGGAACTTAAGCTTTATTTGATCCCTATTCAACATGGAGGTTTTATTCAATATGGCTTCGGTTTGGTTACCTTTCACATTGCCCTCTTGCCTTTGTACCTTATTCAAACCCTTGATTGTCTGTTTTAGAGTGTAAGGGGTTGTACAGCGCTCCTAGGACCATGAGCTTAGCTGAGCTGAGAACGGAAGACCCTGTGAGGAGCAGGAGGAAAAGGAGGTCCCGTAGTTCTGATAGGGTGCTGAGAAAGCTGGTTAGCCGCGCGAACCAATCAAAGAGGTTCTGGAAGCAGTTACCGGCCTGCCTCCCTTGTTCCTTCCTATCCAATCAGTTTTGTTTTATTTTCCCTGAGGTGTCCTGGGCCATCCCGGAGGCAGAAAAACAAGTTTCCCTCAAAGGGAATTTACTTTTGACTTAAGCATTTCAGAATGTCAAAGGCTCAGGGACGATGTCCTCTCTTTTGTAATTTTTTTAAAATTTATTTATTTATTTGGTTTTTCGAGACAAGGTTTCTCTGTGTAGCCTTGGCTGTCCTGGACCCGCTTTGTAGACCAGGCTGGCCTCGAACTCACAGCGATCCACCTGCCTCTGCCTCCCGAGTGCTGGGATTATCGGCGTGCGCCATCACGCCCGGCTCTTTTGTAATTATTTACAGCTGAAATTTGGGGTGTCAGTTGTCAGGGCCCAGGAAGGCTGAAAATGCTAGTCAAAGCCTGGGCAATGGGGCGCTTTTCAGAAGCATCTGATTAGCCGATCCAGCTGATGGGACAAGGGCACAGATATACCGGCTGGATTAGATTTCATCGGCTTTCAGAAAGTGAGAGCTCAGCAGCTTGCAGCCCTTAAGTGTTCCCTCGTTGGTGTTTGTCAGCCAAGTGCAAATCTCCTGAGATGAATATAGACCAGGGACAGAAGTTAAAATTTCCTGGTTTGGGGGGAAAGGGAGGCATCTCAAGATCAAGGGAGAATCCCATTTCCAGGAATAGACAGTTGCAGAAACTTAGGCTGTACTTATCTGGAGTCCATTTGACCTATGACAGGTGGGAGAGGCACGTCTTATGACTTCTTTGATTCCCTGAAGCTTACATGAGTTTTTGGTTCATAATGAGGATATATCACGGGCTGGAGAGATGGCTCAGAGGTTAAGAGCACTGCCTGTTCTTCCATAAAGGTCCTGAGTTCAATTCCCAGCAACCACATGGTGGCTCACAACCATCTATAATGAGATCTGGTGCCCTCTTCTGGCTGCAGGCGTACATGCAGGCAGAGCACTGTATACACAATAATAAATAAATCTTTTGAAGAAGAAGAAGAGGAGGAGAAGGAAGAGAAGAAGAAAGAGGAGGAGGAGGAGGAGGAGGAGGAGGAGGAGGAGGAGGTAGGCCAGGCAATAGTGGTACACACCTTTAATCCCAGCACTGGGCAGGCAGAGGCAGGTGGATGGCTGTGAGTTCAAGGCCAGCCTGGTCTACAAAGTGAGTCCAGGACAGCCAAGGCTATATAGAGAAACCTTGTCTTGAAAAGCCAAAAAATAAATAAATAAATACAAATTTAATTAGTTATCAGAAACATAAGTAGTTATTATTGAGAATAGCCATTGTAAAGTATGTTCTTTTAGTGAAAAGTTACAACTGAAAACTGTTTATCCTTTAACATGAAGCCTGTGAACAAAGTAGAGCTGTTTGACCTTTTGTAAATAAGAGACCCAGTGGCTTTAATTAATGAACTGACAAGGTGGCCGAAGCCTTGTGGGAAGGAGCTGATTGTTTGCTGTTGCTTAACCGACAGAGCTATACTTAGCTCAGGAATCAATGTGATCAGAGACCGGAGAAGAATAAATTATACTCTAAAATGACAGAGACTAAACCATAGTCCACTACTACACAGTCATCCCAGGCTCCCGTGGTCTCCATGGCGATGTGGGCAGAGGGATCAGGACAGCATCAGACACATGCCTGTGGAGGAGGAGCATGGGAGGGACTGACCTCACCTTGCCTAGGGGAAGTGAGGCAATCCACTCTACAGTGTCCTGCGTGTCCACAGTTCAAGCGGGGCCTCAGCAGTTTTCACCAGTGGTTAGCATTACTACAGGTCAAGTGGAGTCTTTTGCCTCCATGTCCACTGTCTTCTTTGAGACCATGGGGGTCATTACTAGGATCTGAGAGACTCTGTCATAGCAAAATTTAAATATCTTTGTTTTGGTTTTTGTTTTGTTTTGTTTTGTTTTTTGAGACAGGGTTTCTCTATGTTACCGTGGCTGTCCTGGACTCCCTTTGTAGACCAGGCTGGCCTCGAACTCAGTGATCCACCTGCTTTTGCCTCCCAAAGGGATTGAAGGCATGAGCCACCATGCCCGGCCTAAATGTTAAATATCTTAAATGCCATATTGAGCAAATCTCTGACAGGTTTGAGGGCCAGTGTCTACCAAGGATATCTGAGTTAAACAATCCTTGTCTGTTCAGTTGCTTTAAATTATATCTTGAAAACATAAAACAGGAGGCTAAATGCATGTTCCTGTAATTAATTAATTACATTATATTTAACTTGACTACAAATATAGTCCTGAACATAGAAAGTAACTATTAACTTGTTTTTTGTTTTGTTTTGTTTTTTATCCTTAACAGTATTCAGGCCGGGCGGTGGTAGCGTGCACCTTTAATCCCAGTGCTTGGGAAGCAGAAGCAGGCAGATCACTGTAAGCTCGAGGCCAGCCTGGTCTACAAAGCCAGTCCAGGACAGCCAAGGCTACACAGAGTGACCCTGTCCCCAAAAAACAAAACAAAACAAAACCCAAAAACAGTATACAGTAAAGTGACAATTACTGAATTGTAGCTCTTTCAGTATCAAGATGACTTTTTTTTATATAAGTAATTTATTCAGATTACATCTCAATTGTTATCCCCTCACTTGTATCTTCCCGTTCCCTCTCCCTCTCTCTTTCAACCTATTCCCCTCCCCTAGGTCTGTGACAGAAGGGGGCCTCCTCCCCCACTATAAGATCACAGCCTATCAGGTCTCTTCCTGGAGCCTGCTTACTCTTCCTCTGAGTGTCACAAAGTCTCCCCACCAAGGAGAAGTGGTCAAATAGGGGGCACCAGAGTTCATGTCCCAAGTCAGTCCCTGCTCTTCACACAACTGTGGAGAATAAGCTGTCCATTGGCTAGATCTGAACAGGGGGTCTAGGTTTACTGCCTGCATTGTGCTTGGTTGGTACAGTAATGTGAGCTGACCCCTCCTGGGTCCAGATCCACCAGCCTTAATGGTCTTAAGAAGAGACTTTTTAAATTTATTTATTTATTTATTTATTTATTTTTATTTATTTTGGGTGTTTTGGTTGTTGTTGTTGTTGTTTTTTTTTTTTTTTTAGACAAGGTTTCTCTGTGTAGCTTTGGCTGTCCTAGACTCACTTTGTAGACCAGGCTGGCCTTGAACTCACAGCGATCCACCTGCCTCTGCCTCCCAAGTGCTTGATTAAAGGTGTGTGCCACCACGCCTGGCTCTATTTTGGTTTTTTGAGACAGGGTTTCTCTCTGTAGCCCTGGTTGTCCTGGACTTACTTTGTAGACCAGGCTGGCCTTGAACTCACAGCAATCCACCTGCCTCTGCCTCCCAAGTTCTAGGATTAAAAGCATGTGCTACCACACCTGGCCTTAAGACGAAACTTTTAAACACAGAGACTGAGAACTTTCTTGATCCCTACATGGTATAGCATTATAAAAATATAACAGGTTTTTGTATGACTCAGTTTAACAATGCTAGTAAAACCAAGAAAGTTATATATATATATATATTCCATAGTTTTATAAATTAAAACATTTTAAAGGCTGTTTTTAAATATCAAGTTTTTAATTTTTTTAAAAACTCAAAACTTCTTTAAAGAAGTTTAAAATGTCTCAATTGTGTGTTTTTGCAAAATCAAAATAAACTGTCTTTTTAAAGAGTAAAGACATAGAACATAACCACAATTTTTAGAAGGTAAAATCAAGTTTTAACAATGTAAACAATTTAGTGTTTCCAAAATCAATACCAAGTGGATTACTTTTATGTTACAAAATTTGGCTGTTAGCAAGAAAAGTTCTTGTATATAAATGCATGGCGATGCAGCTTTAAGATCTAATTTTAAAAAATAAACCTGGTTTTTATTTATTTATTTATTTATGGTTTTTCTTTCTTTTTTTTTCTTTTTTTTCTTTTTTTTTTTTGTTTTGGTTTTTCCAGACAGGGTTTCTCTGTGTAGCCTTGACTGTCCTGGACTCACTTTGGAGACCAGGCTGGCCTCGAACTCACAGTGATCCGCCTGCCTCTGCCTTCCCAGTGCTGGGATTAAAGGCGTGCGACCCCACCACCTGGCAAACGTGGTTTTTAAAACAGAACAGAAGCCGGGCATGGTAATACATGCCTTGAATCCCAGCACTTGGGAGGCAGAGGTAGAAGGATCACTGTGAGTTCGAGGCCAGCCTGGTCTACAAATTGAGTCTAGGACAGCCACGGCTACTCAAAGAAACCTTGTCTTGAAAAACAAAACAAACAAACAAAAGAACAGAAATTACATAAAAATCTTATCCCAGAAATTTAAAAAAAAATTCATCCCAATTAAAAAGTATCTTTGGAGACCTGTTTCCTAGTTTGTCTCATGTCACCTGTTGCTACCCAGAATGGCTCTAACACTGAGGTATGAGTTTTAAATTAACTTTTGTTACAGACGTTATAGATTTTAACCACACCCAATCATTTAAAAGCCAATAATCTATAACCAAGACATACAGAACATACAAACCCATACATTTAAGACCATTCCAAAACAAACACATACATTTATCTATTTAAAACAGACAAAACTTTCCTCACTTCTTCCAGCTGTAATTTCAAGGGAGGGGCGGGCACCTTGCCACCTGATGAATCTGGTTCTCATGGGCACAGCACAGCTTCTGAATGGTACCAGAGAAAACTTTAAGAGCAGCTGATCAGAGGGCCAGGCTTTGCAGTCGGGCCAGCAGGAGGCGGGACTTCACCAGCAGTACTTGGCTCCCAGCTGCTTGAACAGGGCTCCAAGAGCAGCACCGGTTTATCAGGGGGTTTGCTGTTTTCCTGATTAGGCCACTTTTTCTTCTGAAAATCCTTGAGATGGGTTAAGACTAAGCCAAGGGAGCAGATAAAGTTTGGCTCATTAAAAAAAAAAAAAAAAAAAAAGTTTGGCTCATTTTTCCGAATATGAAACCCAGAGCAGCAATCAAACAAAACGAAACTAAACTACAGATGCAAACTGACATATTCAAGCGGGGAATGCCCAGACCAGAACGATGTGTTCCCCCAGTGAGAACCAGTTAGGGGGCAGGACGACTCCTGTCCACCTCTGACCCTAGAGCCAGTTTCTCCTTTCTTGGACCCCAGATAGGCTCTAACCAGAAACCAGAATACAAGCTTACCTCTGGAGGTCCAGCGGACTGAAAGACAGTCCCGTGTGCTGCTAATTCAGCTTTGGGGCTCAAGTGGGTTGGCGGTTGGGTCCAGATGTTAGGATCTGAAACTCCAAAACAACCCAAGCTGGCACAAGAGTCCAGCGAAGCAAGATCTTTGTTCGAGTTAGGCAGCAAACACTGACCAGTCAGGGACACCAGGACAGACTCGGGAGCTGACTGTATCTTTGAACATTCATCTCAGTACGTCGTGTTTAAGCAGATGACAAAAATGTAAGCACTCAGACCACCACTGATTGTGCAGGGTCACAGAACACAGCTAAACTGCGGACCCGAGCCAGGATGTTGCAATATTTTTAAGCTCCAAAACCACAAACATCTGAGCCAAGTCCTCCAATCAGGACTTAGGGATAGAGGACTTCTTTAGAAGCAGTTCTTTGTGTTTCCCGTATCCTGTTCCGAATGTTTGTGTTAAACAACTTGGCAGTGCTACTGGCCTAGCATCCATGTCTCAACTTGTCAGCTACCCACATACATGTCTCGTTCTTGTCCTAGGGACAGAGAGTTGGCGTCTGATTAACGGAGGTCAAGACCACCAGCTTGCTGTTTAAGAGATGGCTTGGGAGGTTGGAGAGATGGCTCAGTGGATACAGAGCACTGACTGTTCTTCCAGAGATCCTGAGTTCAATTCCCAGCAACCACATGGTGGCTCACAACCATCTATAATGTGATCTGATGCCCTCCTCTGGCCTGCAGATGTACATGCAGGCAGAGAGCTCTGTATACATAATAATAAATAAATAAATCTTAAAGGGGGGGGGGGCTGCTGGAATAGCTTGAGCCTCTCTGTATCTATTTCTTTTCCAAGTCTCAAAGCATACAATTTCAGTTTTATTTCCTCAAATACGTTCCAAGAAACCAATGATTCTCTGAAATTTTTTCTACAACTTTCCTTCTCATATGGCTTATTTTCCTTAGGCAGACATTTAACCCCGCGGCCTCTGTAGTTCCTGTGCTCAGCATGCTGTATCTATATAGCTGGCAGCCTATACAAGGGACTTAACTCATTTTTTAAAAAGATGTATTTATTTATTATGTATACAGTGCTCTGCCTGCATATAACGCCTGCAGGCCAGAAGAGGGTATCAGATCACATGACAGATGGTTGTGAGCCACCATGTGGTTGCTGGGAATTGAACTCAGGACTTCTGGAAGAACAGGTGGTGGTGCTCTTGACCTCTGAGCCATCTCTCCAGTCCCTGGAACTTTATGCACCTTTAATCACCTTGGACAGTATCTACACTTCTGTCCTGTACTACCACAGCCAAGATAAAGAGATTTAATCTGTTGGCACAAGAGCTGGTTGGCTTTGGGGCAACCCCTCCTGTTTTGTGACTACTTCAGGTTCTGGTACCTACACAGATGAATCCCTTGTTTTTGAACCAGGGCCCTCATGTTCATATGTAGTCATCAGTGTCTCTGATCCATTCTGGCAAGGGCTGTTTTCCGACTCAGAGGATACTATTTGCTTCTCTGAGAAATAATTACCTGCTTCAGGAGACTGTATGATCTCTATTTTATATTTCTTGACATTCTCCTGAGTTTTGAGTTGCTTCAGGAATCATCACCTCAATCCGGCCATGTATTCTTAGTGAATCCACCTCAGAATTATTATTATTATTATTATTTTTTTTTTTTTTGGTTTTTCGAGACAGGGTTTCTCTGTGTAGCCTTGGCTGTCCTGGACTCACTTTGTAGACCAGGCTGGCCTCGAACTCCCAGCGATCCGCCTGCCTCTGCCTCCTGAGTGCTGAGATTAAAGGCGTGCGCCACCACCGCCCGGCTGCACCTCAGAATTATTAAGAGATTTCTATTGTGCCATTGCCGTTCCCATCACAGACAAAGTGAAAGAAAAAGCTATGGAAGCAAACATAGTGTCACCCCACAGCCAGACCAGGAAAACCCAGCCAAGGCTGCATGCAGATTCTGCCACACCTGGCCTTGCCAGGCATACAGGAGAGTCTCCTCTGGTGCTTCCCACAAGAAGAGCCATCTGAGAAGTGCTCTGTGGTTGTTCCCTGGAACACGGCCATGGTTTCAACCACACCATTATCCTTTCAACAAGGTTTTTACTCCCCCCCCCCCTTTTTTTCTTTTCTCCTTCTCCTTTTTCAAACAAGAGTGTGTTTTTGTTGTTGTTGTTTTGTTTTTTAATGTGGCTATGGCTGTCTTGAAACCCTAACTCTCTATATATAGACCAAACTGGCCCCCAACTCAGAAATCCACATACCTCTATCCCCCGAGTGCTGTGATTAAAGGTATGTAAAAAGTCTGATTTGGGGCTGGAGAGATGGCTCAGAGGTTAAGAGCACTGACTGCTCTTCCAGAGGTCCTGAGTTCAATTCCCAGCAACCACATGGTGGCTCACAGCCATCTGTAATGTGATCTGATGTGCACTGAATACATAACGAAGAATCACCTGTGGGTGGAGGAGACTCTTCCAATTCTTTCAAAAAAAAAAAAAGTCTGATTTTGAGCCAGGCAGTGATGGCACATGCCTTTAATCCCAGCGCTCAGGAGGCAGAGGCAGGTGCATCTCTGAGTTTGAAGCCAGCCTGGCCTACAAATGGAGTCCAGGGTACACAGAGAAACCCTGTCTTGAAAAAACAAAACAACAACAACAACAAAAAGAAAGAAAGAAAGAAAGAAAGAAAGAAAGAAAGAAAGAAAGAAGCCGGGCGTGGTGGCGCACGCCTTTAATCCCAGCACTCGGGAGGCAGAGGCAGGCGGATCGCTGTGAGTTTGAGGCCAGCCTGGTCTACAAAGTGAGTCCAGGATGGCCAAGGCTACACAGAGAGACCCTGTCTCGAAAAACCAAAAAAAAAAAAAAAGAAAGAAAGAAAGAAAGAAAGAAAGAAAGAAAGAAAGAAAGAAAGAAAGGAAACACATATGAAAGATCTGGAGCTAAAGAAATGGCTCAGCAGTTAAGAGCTCTTACTGCCCACTTTTGGCATCCACTTGGAGACTCATGATGACCTGTAACTTCAGGGGAATCTGCCGCCCTCTTCTGGCCACCACGGATTCCTGCATGGGCATGGTGAACTTAACACAAGCTCAAACAAATAAATAAAAATGAGCAAATAAATATTTTTAAAGATCATGTGAGTTTTTCTATATTATATTTTCTCAAAACAAGTTTTACATTTTGCAGACACATAATTGTATATACACATGGTATGGCGCACACCTTTAACCTTAGGG
The DNA here is from genome assembly GCA_907169655.1 of Acomys percivali. Lineage (NCBI taxonomy): Eukaryota > Metazoa > Chordata > Mammalia > Rodentia > Muridae > Acomys > Acomys percivali. Next base: position 21,554,516 of record OU015745.1, on the reverse strand, counting down.
TTCGGGAAGCAGAGGCCGTTTTGATCTGTGTGAGCTTGAGGCCAGCCTGATCTACATGGTGAGTTACAGAACAGCCTGTACAGCCCTCTCAAAAATAAGTAAAAGATAGAAATCATTTGGTCCTGGTGGCACACACCTGTAATCCCAGCACTCAGAAGGCAGAGGCAGGGGTCCTGCGGTGAGTTCAAGGCCAGCAAAGGCTATACAATAAGACCTTTTCTCAAACAAAAACTCTAGCATGCTGTGCATAATGAGTAAATATATCAGAGCACAAATTAGCTAAGATTACTAGGGTTCCATAGTAAGAACACAAATACGTGTATTTATGAGGGTCATTAAACATGACGACGGACGTGTCAGATTTGAGAGAGGTCATAAGCCAGAATGGTGGTTTTATTAGAGGATTTCCCCTAAGGGCATACCAATCCTACTCCTGACACTCTACCCACACCCACACTCATCAACTACCATGTCTTCATAATGTCTGAGGATGATGGTCTCATCGTTATCTTGATAGAGCATGGACATGGGGGACAGCTTGGTAGGGATACAGACAGCCTTCGGGACCTTGGGGTCAGCCCCATGCATTAGCGCCTGCATGAATGCATAATTGGAACTATTCAAATACGTGGTCATTGAGAAGGGACAATCTCCGTGACAGTAATTTGCCATGAACCCCTTAGGGGCAATGACCCACTTGTGCCAACCCAGGTCCCGGAAGTTGATGAACAGCTGGTGACGATGGCAGAGGGTCCTGCAAGAACCCTTGGGGACAGGGATGGCCGCCCTTCTTTTTCTGGAAGAAGAGTGGCAATGCGCAGGGTTGAGGGTCACCACCAGCAGGGAGACGTGGAGGGAACGTATCAGCCGGTCGCAGGGGTTCTCAAACTGGACATGTGTCCCCGAGTATCTATCCTCTTTGGCCAGAATCTCTAAGTATAAGCCTAAACTCTTCGGTCTGTTGCTGTTCCAATTCTTAACCACACCCCGCAGGTTAAAGTGAAGAGGACCCTGAGGCCCTGGGACAGACTGCTGAGCAAGCATTCTGCCTGGCTTAGGGTGGGGTTGCCCCCACACGCCACCATCCTCAACCACAGACAAAGCTACAGCCAGTTCTGGTCCCAGGTTATAGTAGGACCTGGGCCCCAAGTCTATAGTCAGCCGGGCCATGGTCAACTTTCCCTTTTCTTTGATGGCAGATGAGTTAAAGTAGAGGAGCTTCTGGAGGCAGGAGCCATCTTGGGAAGGTTTCTGTGTGTTGAGGAAGAAACCTAGAAGCAGAAAGAGACACGTGAGAGTCACCATAATCATTTCTACTTCAGACCCACATGTGCATATGCACAAATGTGAGCAAATCTGTTCTAGTCAAACCCTCCCTTTTGGGAGGCTGTTTCCCCAATCCTCATTTAAGTCCAGATATTATGTATATGCCAGTGTCATTTCTCAGGGGATGACTATCTTGGGTTGTTTGTTTGTTTGTTTACATAAAGTCTCTTTGACCGAGGGTGGGGGGATGGGGGTGGAGGTGGGGGCGTTCACCAATTTGGCTAGACAGCCTGGCCAGTGAGCCCCAGAGATCTGCCTGTTTGTGCCCCAGAATGCTGGACTTACAGGTGTACATGTAGTCAGTCCCTGGATGCTGAACTCGGTCTTCACGCTCATAAATAAGGTAATCACATCACGGACTAAGCTATCTCTCCAGCCCCAACTTTTTGGCTTCTTATTTATTTGTTTGTTTGTTTACTTTCTTCTTTGTTTCTCTTGTAACCAAGGCTAGCCTTGACTCCATTACATAGCCAAGGATGGCTTTAAACTTCTGAGCCTCCTGCCTCCACTTTCAAGGTTCTGAGATTGTAGATACATGCCTACACACCTGGCTTATACTATGGGGAGGCCTAATCCCAGAACTTCATCGGTAAGCACTATAGCAACTGAGCTATATCCCCATCACCCTAACGTGCGCACACGTACACACCCTTTTTGCTTTTGTAGTGAGATAGTCTCCTATGCATCATCTCCCAGGCTGGTCTAAGCATCATAATCCTCCTGCCTCAGTCTCCACAGTGCTGAGATTATAGGCATTTACTACATGTGCACACACACAAACATGCACACACAAATCCTCTTATAGATGATTAAGAGGCTTAAAAATCATTATGAAAAATATAATTCAATACAAAACTGGCCACTATATATAAATACACAATTATTTAAAATATAGAAATTATACATTACTCACTAATAAAGAAATGCATACAAATGAGCTGGGGTGTGGTGTCACACAGCTGAAATCCCAGCACTCGGAAGGCAGAGGCAGGTGGATCTCTGTGAGTTTGAGTGCAGCCTGGTCTACAGAGCGAGTTCTAGGACAGTCAAGGCTACATAGAGAAACTGTTTTGAAACCTGAAGAAGAAAAAAGAAAAAGAAAAAAAGAAAAAAGAAGGAAAGAGAGAAAGAAAGTATAATAGCTCAACATTATATCCCAGTTTGTTGTTGCTGTTGTTTCTGTTTTTTAAGACAGGGTCACTATGTAGCCCTGGCTATCCTGAAACTTGCTATGTAGATCAAGCTGGCCTTGAACTCATAGAGATCCTCTTAACACTGGCTCCCAGTTTCTTGACTGGGATTAAAGGCATGCACCACCACTGCCAGGCCATATTCCCATTCTTTTTTGACAGGGTTTCTCTGTTACACAAAGTCCTGGCTGTCCTGAACTCTCTTTGTAGACCAGGCTGGCCTCAAACTCAAAGATCTGCCTGCCTCAGTCTCTGGAGTGCTGGGATTAAAGTTGTGCACCACCATAACAGGCCATATCCCTTTTCTTTTTCTTTTTTGAAAAAATATGTATTTATTATTATATATACAGTACTCTGCCTGCATGTACACCTGCACACCAGAAGAGGACATTAGATTACATTGTAGATGGTTGTGAGCTACCATGTGGTTGCTGGGAATTGAACTCAGGACCTCTGGAAGAGCAGTCAGTGTTCTTAACCTCTGAGCCATCTCTCCAGTCCCATATCACATTTCTTAAGGGGCTGAGAAAGGAGGGTTGCCCCAAGTTGGAGACCATCCTGGCCCACACGGAGAGAATCAAGGCCATCCTGGAATACAAATTGGAACCCTATCTCAAAGGATGGGGGCCAAATAAAAGCAATGTAATTTAGCCACTCCGGAGGCAGAAGAAGGCAGATCTCTGTGAGTTCAAGAACAGCCTGTCTACCAGTGTTCCAGGACAGCCAGGACTACTGCATAGAGAAACCCAGTCTTTAAGAACCAAAAAAGAGGGGCTGGAGAGATGGCTCAGAGATTAAGGGCACTGACTGCTCCTCCAGAGGCCCTGAGTTCAATTCCCAGCAACCACATGGTGGCTCACAACCATCTGTAATGTGATCTGATGCCTTCTTCTGGCCTGCAGGTGTACGTGTAGGCATAGCACTGTATACATAATAATAAAATAAATCTTTAAAAAATAAAAACAAAAAAGCAAAAAAGAGGGTGCTGGAGAGATGGCTCAGCGGTTAAGAGAACTGGTTGCTCTTCTAGTGATGCTGAGTTCAATTCCCCGTAACCACATGGTGGCTCACAACCATCTATAGTGTGATCTGATGCCCTCTTCTGGTTGGCAAGTGTATGTGCAGGTAGAGCACTGTATACATAATAATAAATAAATATTAAAAAACAAAACAAAAAAGAACCAAAGAGCCAGGCGTGGTGGCACAGGCCTTTAATCCCAGCACTTGAGAGGCAGAAGTAGGTGGATCTCTTGAGTTCGAGCCCAGCCTGGTCTACAAAGTGAGTTCAGGACTGCCAGGGCAACACAGACAAACCCTGTCTTGAAAAACCAAAAAAGAAAAAAAGAAAGAAAGAAAGGCCTTTAATCCTAACACTCGGGAGACAGAGGCAGGCGGATCTCTGTGAGTTCGAGGCCAGCCTGATCTACAAAGGTAATCCAGGACAGCCAAGGCTACACAGAGAAACCCTGTCTCCAAAAACAAAACAAAACAAAAGAGAGAAAAGAATGTAACCACATTTTGTTACCAGATTAGTGAAATGTAAAACATAGGAGGGATGCAGGCATCACTGAAGTCCAGGCTCACACTCCCTTCCAGTGTTCACAGTAACCTGCTCTTCCAAACCAAACAGCTCAACGGAGGTCCACCTGTGTAGCCTGGACACGTAAACTGTCACGCAGCAAGAGAATGATATACAATACAGCAGTCAGAATGAAAGAACTACAGATTCAAACAGCGAGCAGGGTATGGTGGAGCACACCTTTAATCCCAGCACTCGGGAGGCAGAGGCAGGTGGATCGATGTGAGTTCGAGACCAACCTGGCCTACAAAGCAAGTCCAGGACAGCCAAGGCTACAGGAGAAACCCTGTCTAAAAAACAAACAAACAAAACAAAACAAAACAAACAAACAACAACAAAAAAAACAAATTCAAAGAGCATGGATAAATCCCACAAACACGGAGTTGAGTAAAAGAAGCGAGACATGGAAAAAAATATATATATTCCACAGTGAAGAGAGCGCCAAAAAATTCGGTCTGACAACGAAGGCTGCTCTCTGCCTCAAGCTTAGAGACCCCACTGCACCGCCAGGGTTGGTTGGTTTGCTTGTCTATCTATTTATTTATTATGTCTCCCTGGATGTCATGGAACTCTTAAAAAAAGACCCAACCCCACCTCAGCCTCCAAAGTACAGTGATTAAATGTAAATGCCACCGCACCTTGGCCTCATTCTCACTTCTGTTTGTTTCGTTTTGTTTTTTGTTTTCCGAGACAGGGTCTCTCTGTGTAGCCTTGCCTGTCCTGGACTCACTTTGTAGACCAGGCTAGCTTCCAACTCACAGTGATCCACCCAAGTGCTGGGATCACAGTTAAAACAGTAAGTGCGGAGTCTAAGCGTCTCTCTAGCCCCCTCAATTCTCAGTGTTATTTTTCACAGGGGATTTGCCCTAATGTATGTCTGTGCGCCACATGTATCAGTGCCCAAGAGGCCAGATCAGGGTGTCAGATCCCCTGGGGCTGAAGTTGTGAGCCATTTAGGTGGGTGCTGGGAAATGAACCAGAGTCCTCTGAAGAGCAGTGAGTGCTCTTAACCGCTGAGCCACGTAGTGAAGCTCCTCCCGGAGCTTTAGTAGGAATCACCTCCTTCCCATAAGGCTCCTGGTTTAGAATTTCCATGTATTTTGTTTGTCTGTTTGTTTCTGTCTGCAGTTCTCCCTCCCACCTCCAGTTCCCTCCCCGCCCTCGCGCCCTGCCCCCACTTCCGTTTTCCACGCCCCGCCCGGTGACTTCCAGACCCTTTTATTATAACAACGCTCATTGGTGAAAATTTTGTAAGCCGTGAGGTGGTGGCGCACGCCTTTAATCCCAGCACTCGAGAGGCAGAGGCAGGCGGATCGTTGTGAGTTCAAGGCCAGCCTGGTCTACAAGGTGAGTCCAGGACAATCAAGGCTACACAGAGAAATACTGTCTCGGAAAAAAAAAAGTTTTGTTTCAGCTTTCTGTTAAGAGCAACCTTAGAGTTTTACTTCTTTTTAATTTATTCCTGTCTAAAAACTCTTTTTGTTTGTTTCTGGAGACAAGGTTTCTCTGTCTAGCCCTGGCTGTAAACCAGGCTGACTTTGAACTCGCGATTCACTTGCAGGGCAGGGACTAAAGGCAGGTGCGGCCACGACTAACTAGTTGAAACTCTTAAAAAGGGTAGCTCTTGTTAATGTCTGCACTCTCAAGGCCATTCCCAGGTGAGCTCACAGTAGGTATACATTAAGTACTTCAGGGATAAATACATATCCAAATCTCCTCACCATCTGCAGTAAAAATAACCACATCCTTGGTCTTCTGTGGCAGTTCATGCCTATAATCAGCTCTTGGAGGGCTGAAGCAGGAGAATTCCTGAAAAGATTGTTGCAATCTGGGACTACTTAGTGACTTGCAGACCAGTATAGCCTCTCAAAAAACAGAACCAAACAAAAACAAGAACCCAGTGACTAAGAGGGCTCTGCATCTGAATGCAGAAGCAAAGGAGGCTGCGGAGGCGCAGGAATGTGGTTAGTCAGCCTCCATCTCCAATTTTGAATAAGAATCAAGTAGAGGAGTGAGGGAGGACCTGGGGCTAGAAGAATCTACCTTTAAACCAGGTGGTTTGGTATTTGGTAGGCGGTCAGCCTAAGAAATTATGGGATGGCAGTCATTTTGACATTTATGAAGAGTGTGGTTGTGGCTTAGATCAATAGCTTTGGTCTGTATTTTAAACAATTCAAGTCGTTCCCAGCACTCGGGAGGCAGAGGCAGGCGGATCTCTGTGAGCTCGAGGCCAGCCTGGTCTACAAAGTGAGTCCAGGACAGTCAGGGCCCCACAGAGAAACCCTGTCTCAAAAAACAAAACAAAAATAAAATAAAATCAAGTTGTGTATGGTGGTGCATACCTTTAATGCCAGCATTTGGAAGGCAGAGGCAGGGAAAGTTCTCGAATCCAAAATCATGTTGGTTTACAAATCGAGTTCCAGAACGGCCGGAACTACACAGAGAAACCCTGTCTTGAAAAAACAAACATAAAATAAAATAAAAAGAAGAAGAAACAAACATAAAACAAAAATAAACAAACAAAATAATTAATTAAAAATAAATAGATATAAATGAAATCAAGAGATGTGCTGGCGCCAGATGTGGTGGTGCAGTCCTTTAATGCCAGCACTAGGGAGCCAGAGGCAGGTGGATGGCTGTGAGTTCAAGGCCAGCTTGGTTTACAAAGCGAGTCCAGGACAGAGAAGGCTAACCCAGAGAAACCTTGTCTGGGAAAAAAAGGGGGGGGGGGGGGGGGGGGTCGAGGAAGAGATGCTGGTTTTTAATCCCAGCACTTAGTACTTGGGAGGCAGAGGCAGGCGGATCTTGGCTCCAGGGCAGCCAAGGTTACACCAAGAGACCTTGCATTAATTAATTAAAATCAAGAAATGCGTTTTGCATCCAATAAAAGTAACACAGGGGCACTAGAAAGATGGCTGAGTGCTTAAGAGGACCAGAGGTCATTCGCGGCAGCCATGTTCGGCAGCTCAATCTCCTTCAGCTCCAGATGATCGGACACCTCCGCTGGACTCTTCGGAGAGACATGCACAAACACATATTACAAAAAAGAGAGAGAGAGAGAGAGAGAGAGAGAGAGAGAGAGAGAGAG
>OU015745.1:21506054-21547233 GCA_907169655.1 Acomys percivali | reverse complement strand
GAGAGAGAGAGAGAGAGAGAGAGTAAAGAGGAGAAGAGAGAAGGGGGTGGGGGCGGCAGCCGCTGATTTTAAAAAACCTACCTTGAATTCATTTCACGCCCGGCTGAATTCATTTCACCTAAGGTGTGATCTTGTCTAACTCTCCGAATGCTGAGCGGACTGCCTGAGCCCACTCTCTCTGTGTTAACTGTAAATTAAACTCCGCTAAGCCAGCTCCGCGGCAGTTAGACGAACGCGGGGAGGCCGGCGTGATAAGAACACGTGCCTTCCTGTGGGTTGATCTTGGAACTGAGATAGACTATTCAAGATCCTAGCTCTGACCCGCCAGCCATGAGGTGCCCGTCTGTTCCCTCCTCCCTTCTCCACAGTACCCACTCGAGATTTTTCTCTGACAAACACTCGGATTCCTTACCTTGGTCTGGGAGAAGCTGAAACAGGTTCCCACGGACACCCAGCTCCTTCACGTAGCATAAGTCCTGCGGGACCCTGCTGGCCGCCGCCGCAGCTTCTCGAGCCTGGAAGATTTCCCGTAAGATGCGAGGCACAGGTTGGAACCCGTGAGGTGAAGGAGCTTTCTCTAAGCCCAAAAACCGCAAAAAGTCATGTTCTTCAAACTTGGCTGTCTGGCCCCAGGCCAAGGTTCCCAGGAAGAAGACGAGAGTCAAAAGCCTTTGGGAAGGCTGCATGGCCGCCGACTGGGTGCGGTAGTGCGGTCGCTGGGGCGCGCAGCTCGGAGGTCCAGCCTCGGCGGCTCAATGCAGGAACTTGGGGGGTAATCAAGTGTGAATTGCTCTCTTTCCCAGCTCCTCAGAAGCAACGGGATGAAAAGACTGATGTAAGAGTTTTCTCCCCCTTCTCTTGCTCTACTGTCGGGGGTGGGGGGGGGGCGCATAAAAGAATACTTGTGGGTCTGTCTCTGTCGGCAGTGGACTGGGTGAAAGGGAGATAATACTAATTCAACATGCACATTATGTGCCTGTAATGTGCAAGACAGTGAGATAGCTTTCAGGAGCATTGTAGAGAATAATTTGGTGTGTGTGTGTGTGTGTGTGTGTGAGAGAGAGAGAGAGAGAGAGAGAGAGAGAGAGAGAGAGAGAGAGAGAGTCTCATGTATCCTAGGTTGACTTTCAATATCTTTCCCTTTTAACGTTACTTTTATTTATTTGTTTATTGTACACTTGAGTGGGAGTATGCATGCCCCAGTGGAGGGGTGGAGCTCAGAGGACAATTCGCAGGGCTTGGTCTCTCCTTCCATTTGGGTCCCAGATATGAAACTCAGGTTATCAGGGTTAGTAGAAAAAGCACCTTTGCCTGGCGTGGCGCAAGCCTATAGTCCCAGCACTCGGGAAGCAGAGGCAGGCGGATCGCTGTGAGTTCGAGGCCAGCCTGGTCTACAAAGCGGGTCCAGGACAGCCAAGGCTACGCAGAGAAACCCTGTCTCGAAAAACCAAAAAAAAAAAAAAGAAAAGAAAAGAAAAGAAAAAGCACCTTTACCTACTGAGCCATCTTGCTGGCCCAAATTTGAACTTCTGATCTAGCCTACGTAACGCTTCCAGTGCTGGGGTTACAGGCTTGGGCCAACACAGGTAGCTGATAAGATGCGTGCAACTCAGGCCTAGAACATGCTAGGCAAGCAATCTGCCCACAAAGCTACAGTCCCAGCCTACCACCAATCTCTCTCTCTCTCTCTCTCTCTCTCTCTCTCTCTCTCTCTCTCTCTCTCTCTCTCCTTTCCTTCCTTCTTTCTCTTATCTTCTTTCCGTTTGTTCTTTTTCTTTCACACATGGTTTGTAGCTGGGCATGGTGGCACACACCTACAATCCCAGCACTCTGGGAGGCAGAGGCAGGCAGCTCTCTGTGAAATTTGAGGCCAGCCTGGTCTACAAGTGAGTGAAGGATAGCCAAGGCTACACAGAGAAACCCTGTCTCAAAAAACCAGAGAAAGTTCCAAGGCAGCCAGCCAAGGATGCACAGAGGAACCCTGTCTCGAAAAACCAAACCAAAAGAGACAAAGAAAAAAGAAAAAAAGACATGGTTCCTTGTAGAGTGTAATGATGAATTTGTAATCCCAGTATTCAGGAAGCCAAAATAAGGCTAGCCAGAGCTACATAGAAACCTGAGCTACAATGACACCTGAGCTACAATGACACGTGACTGGGGTGGGGGTAGGGGGTCTTATTATTATTGTTCCCAAGGGAGTCAAAATCCTGGGTTTAGGTAATCCCCCTGCCTCAACCTCACAGAATAACTGTGACTAATCTATAGCTGTGCTACCATATCCACTTAGTTTGAGCTGGAGTGATGACTCAGTGGCTAAGGAAACTTCTTGCCCTCCCAGAGGACCCAAGTTCGGTTCCTAGAACCCATATCTGATGGCTCAGAATTGTGTGTAACTCCAGCTCCAGGGGATCTGGCGCCTCTGGCCTTAGCAGGTACCTGAAGTCATGTGCGCACACCCATGTGCAGGCACACAACCCACACATAATTAAAACTCACAAAAATAAATGTTTGTAATATTATACTTCATAGTATAATTACAAAAACACTAGCTGGCAGTGTAGCACAGAGGTAGATACTCAAGACCCTGAGTTCAATCTCAATACTGCAAAAAAGTTTCTCATTAAAAAAAAAAATGTGCCAGGCGTTGGTGGTACACGCCTTTAATCCCAGTACTCGGGAGGCAGAGGAAAGCGGATCACTGTGAGTTCGAGGTCAGCCTGGTCTACAAAGAGAGTCCAGGATAGCCAAGGCTACACAGAGAAACCCTGTCTCGAAAAATAAAACAAAACAAAAAAATGTTTTGGTCTAGAGAGATGACTTAGTGGCTAAGTCTGCTCTTCCAGAAGTCCTGAGTTCAATTCCCAGCAACCATATGGTGGCTCACAACCACCTCTACTGCAATCTGATGCCCTTGTCTGGTGTGCAGATAGAGCACTCATATACATAAAATAAATAAACTTTAAATCTGGCATGCAGATAGAGCACTCATATACATAAAATAAATAAATAAACTTTAAAAAATGTTTTTAAGCCGGGCGTGGTGGCGCATGCCTTTAATCCCAGCACTCGGGAGGCAGAGGCAGGCGGATCGCTGTGAGTTCGAGGTCAGCCTGGTCTACAAAGGGAGTCTAGGACAGCCAAGGCTACATAGAGAAACCCTGTCTCAAAAAACCAAAAACCAAAACCAAAAAAAAAAAAAAAAAAATGTTTTTAGCAGGCCTTGTGATACAGACCTGTAATCTCAGCTGCTCAAGAGACTGAGGCAGGAAGGCTTGAAGCCTGTCTAAACTACTAAATTCCCAGGAGCGTAGGCTGCGAAAGAGACCACGGATCTATGTATCCAATGAAAACGCCTGCATTCTCCAGGCAGAGGTGGCGCACGCCCTTAATTCCAGCACTCGGGAGGCAGAGGCAGACGGGTCTCTGAGTTCGAGGACAGCCTGGTCTACAGACTGAGTTCCAGGACAGCCAAGGCTACACAGAGAAAACCCTGTCTCAAAAAAAAAAAAAACAAGACAGAAAGAAAAAGAAGATAGAAAGAAAGGAAAAGAAAAAGCCTACACTCCTCTTCCAAATGCCTTTGTGTAGCTGCATCCTTCTTGGTTAGGACTCCGGGTCTTTGGGTCAGTTCTAGTCCATCACTTATCAGCTGTGTGGAATCAAATGCTTCATTTCATGTCACAGAATGTTGTCAACTAAAAATAAAACAGGGCTGGAGAGATGGCTCAGAGGTTAAAAGCACTGACTGCTCCTCCAGAGGTCCTGAGTTCAATTCCCAGCAACCACATGGTGGCTCACAGCCATCTGTAATGAGATCTGATGCCTTCTTCTGGCCTGCAGGTGTACATGCAGGCAGAGCACTGTGTACATAATAAATAAATCTTAAAATAAAATAAAATTAAAATAAAACAAATACATTTGCCACGGAAATGTGCTGAGGGTCTGCAGGTTGGGGCTCACACCGTCCATCACAGAAGAAAAGCTTAAGCCATGCTTTCAATTGGACAACCAAGCATTTGACTAAAGGAGCTTTGTGTGGAAAAGCACGGAACTATTGACAAGGTGAAAGGGAGGTGTGGACTCAGCATGTGGGGAGGACTAGGTACTGGCGTCCCGCATCTGTAATCCCAACAGCTAGGAGGCAAGGGCAGGGGTCCTGAGTTCAGGGTTATCCTCTGTTACCTAGCAAGTTCCAGACCACTGGACTCCATCTCAACACAGCAAAGCATCCATTTAAAAGTGTGATAGTGAGCCAGGCGCAGTGACACATGCCTGTAGTCCCAGCACTTGGGAGGCAGAGGCAGGCGAATCACTGAGAGTTCAAGGCCAGCCTGGTCTACAAAGTGAATCCAGGATAGTCAAGGCTACACAAAGAAACCCTGTCTCAAACAACAACAAAATCAAAACAAAAAGAAAAGGAAAAAAAAAAGGTGATAGTGTCTTTGTTTTGTTTTTCCTTTTAGTTTAGTTTGGCTTTCTTTTTTTTTTTTTTTGTTTTATGGCTCTTTTGTTTTGTTTTGTTTTTTTTTTGTTTGTTTGTTTGTTTGTTTGTTTGTTTTTTGGTTTTTTGAGACAGGGTTTCTCTGTGTAGCCTTGGCTGTCCTGGACTCACTTTGTAGACCAGGCTAGCCTCGAACTCAAAGCGATCCGCCTGCCTCTGCCTCCCGAGTGCTGGGATTAAAGGCGTGCGCCACCACGCCCGGCCTTTGTTTTGTTTTTTAAAGACTTATTTATTTATTATGTATACAATGTTTTGCCTGCGTGTACAACTGTAAGCCAGAAGAAGGCATCAGATCTCATTATAGATGGTTGTGAGTCACCATGTGGTTGCTGGGAATTGAACTCAGGACCTTTAGAAGAGCAGGCAGTGCTCTTAACCGCTGAGCCATCTCTCCAGCCCCTTTGTTTTGTTTTTTTCAAGACAGGGTTTCTCTGTAACAGACATGGCTGTTTTAGAACTCACTTTGAAGACCAGACTGGCCTCAAACTCACAAAGATCTGCCTCCTAAGTACTGGGATTAAAGGTGTGCCATACCCCACCAGGCTTTTTTGTTTTAGAAACAGGATCTCACTACCTAACTGTGGCTGGTGTAGATGATTCTGAGCCATCATGTGTGTGTGTGTGTGTGTGTGTGTTTTGTGTGTGTGTGTGTGTGTGTATGTGTGTTGCCTGCCTATATGTCTGTGTACCATGGGATAGGGGAGGTAAAAAGAGGGCATCACATGCCCTGGAACTGGAGTTAGGATGGTTGTGAGCCACTGTTTGGACAGGGGGATCCAAATGGAGTCTTTTGCAAGAACAAGTGCTCTGAGCCATCTCCACAGCACCTTCTGGGAACTTCCGGGTTGGCCTCAGCTGGCTTCTGACCTGTGGTGATGCTCTTGTCTCTGCCTTCCAGATACTGGGGTTACCAGTATATAGTGCCAACTCAGAGAATTTCTAACTTCTTCCCCCTCCCCCCAACAAATGACTAGAAAGACCCTCGGACCCTATTGAAAGGCTAAGTCACGTGAACTGCCAGGCAGTTGGCTCCGTGGTAGTCTGTTTGCCTGGTGTATGCAAGGCCCTAGGCCTGAACTTTTACTGTGAAAAAAAATAACTGGCTGGTCTGTCCCAAAACACTGCCCATGGGTTTTGAAACTGGGTTAACATTTTGAACTGTCTTATTCTATTAGAAGAACTTGTTTCTCCACAAAAGGGAGAGAAAAAATAAATAAATAAACAAACCAGGGCTCTTAATACCTGTTGATTTCTAGTCACAGGCTAAAACCGCACCTCTTCAGCTGGGCATTTGAGGATTCCTGTCTGGCCTTCAGCCCCTACGGGACTACACTTCTGACCTCCCACCGTTGTCGTCGTTGGTGATGCTGTTGGCCTAGCGGTTATCCTGTCAGCTTTCATCTCAGCCTGCAGGCAGAGCAAGCTCAAAGGTCTCCAGACTGCAAACACTTCCTGGACCCCTCAGGAGAGAGTCGGCTCCTTCCCACTGAGCCTTGGAGGCTATCAACTGTGGAGCCTGCCTGGGGCCCACACTGTGTTTGTTGACACTCTCTCAGAGGGAACCCCTTGGGGATCAGAACCCCAGTGGTAGATCCTGAATACCCTCTGCTTCTGCTACCTCTCCTCCACATATCACTGTGACGTAGCCTCGGCCTCCCCAGTGCTGGCATTTTTGTTGCTGTTGTTTGGGGATGGGAGTCTCACTTAGAACTCCCAGAGTAGACAAGGCTGACCTTGAATCCTGACCCTCTTACCTCTAACTCCTAAGTGCTGGCCTAGAACGCAGAGATCTGCCTGCCTCTGCTTCCCAAGCGCTGGGATTAAGAGATTAAAGGTGTACACACCACCAATGGCCAGCTACTGTGTCTTTTTTTTTTTTTTTTTTTTTTAAGATTTACTTATTTAGTGTACAGTGTTTTGCCTGCATTTAACACCTGCAGGCCAGAAGAGGGCACCAGATTTCATTGTAGATGATTCTGAGCCATCATGTGTTTGCTGGGAATTGAACTCAGGACCTTTGGAAGAGTAGCCAGTTGCTCTTAACCTCTGAGCCATCTCTCTAGCCCCCTGTTTCTTTTTTTCTTTTTCTTCTTCTTCTTCTTTTTTTTTTTTTTGGCTACTTGGTGGCACACACCTTTAACCCCAGTACTCAGGAGGTAGAGGCAGTCTACCTTAGTTCAAGGCCACCCTGGTCTACAGAGTGACTTCCAGGACAGCCAGTGAAACCCTGTCTTGAAAAAAGAGAAAAGAGAAAGAAAAACAACAACAACAGAAAAAACAAGCTGGGTGTGGTGGTTCAGGCCTTTATTCCAGCACTCAGGGAGCCAGAGGCAGGTGGATTGCTGTGAGTTCAAGGCCAGCCTGTGACAAAATGAGTCCAGGACAGCCAAGGCTACACAGAAAAACCCTCTGGGATTATAGATGTGGGCCACCACACTCAGCTAAAGTTAATGATACAAATAAAACACAGGGTTGCATGTACAGCCGCCCACCATGTACACCTGCAGGCCAGAAGAGGGCACTAGATCTCATTATAGATGCTAGTGAGTCACCTGTGGTTGCTGGGAATTGAACTCAGGACCTTTGGAAGAGCAGGCAGTGCTCTTAACCTCTGAGCGATCTCTCCAGCCCAATTTGCTTTCTTTTTTTCCTCTGTGCTGGGACTCAAACACAAGGTCTCGGCATTTGGGGTAGAGCACTCTGCGGCTGAGTTACTCCCTCAGCTGCACTTAATCACCTTTAGCAGCAGCTTCCTGTTCTGCTCAATAATTTACCTGGCTGACCCCCTATTGCTCTAGGTTGTGTATTGTGATGTTTCCAGGCTTTTCTGTTCTGTTTTTGTTTTTGTTTTGAAACAGCCTCTCACTATGTAGCCTAGACTGGCCTGGAGAGCCCCGAGTAGGCCAAAGTGATCTCAAACCTCAGCAATCCTCCTGCTTCGGCTTCCTGAGTTGCTGGATCACAGGTGTGTGTGCAGCCTTGTCCTACAGCGCAGTGGCCTGTGTTCTTCCTCTTTGTTCATCTTCTCTTGGCACCTAGGAAGCCTTGAGAAATGTATTGTTACTGGGCAGAACGCAATTCCTGTTCTTTTCTAGTAACTGTGGTCCTTCTTTCCTTCCGTCTCCTTCCCTTCATCCCTCCATCTTTTTCTTTTCTTTCTTTTTTTTTTTTTTGTTTGTTTGTTTGTTTTTGTTTTTGTTTTTCGAGACAGGGTTTCTCTGTGTAGCCTTGACTGTCCTGGACTCACTTTGTAGTCCAGGCTGGCCTCGAACTCACAGCGATCCGCCTGCCTCTGCCTCCCGAGTGCTGGGATTAAAGGCGTGGGCCACCACCACCCGGCTGTTTTGTTTTTTTGAAACAGAGTTTCTCTTATAGTCCTGGCTGTCCTGGGCTTGCTTTGTAGACCAAACTGTCCTCACAGTGATCTGCCTGCCTCTGCTGGAACTAAAGGCGTGTGCCACCTTGCCTGATTCCTTTCTCTTTATTTCTTTAGGTTTTATATGAGACAGGGCTTTTTTGTTTGGTTGTTTGTTTGTTTGTTTGGTTTTGTTGGGATTTTTGTTTTGTCTTGTTTTTTGTTTTTATGGGTTTGGGTTTTTTGTTTGTTTGGTTTTGGTTTTGGTTTTTCAAGACAGGGTTTCTCTGTGTAGTCCTGGCTATTCTGGACTCACTTTGTCAACCAGGCTGGATTTGAACTCAGAGATTCACTTGCCTCTGTCTCCTGTACACCACCATGCCTGGCAACTCCTTTTCTTTCTTTTACACAGGGTCTCACTAGTTAGTTAGTTAGTTAGTTAGTTAGTTAGTTAGTTAGTTTGAGACAGGGTTTTTCTGTGGAGCCCTGGCTGTCCTGGACTTTACATTGTAGACCAGGCTGGCCTTGAACTCACAGCAATCCACCTGCCTCTGCCTCCTGAGTGCAGGGATTAAAGGCATACACCACCATTCCCGGCTATTATTTTATTTTTTGAGAGAGGGTCTCACTATGTAGTTCTAGTGGTCCTGAAATTCATTATATAGACCAAGCTGGCCTTGAACTCATAGCGATCCTCCTGCCTCTCTCTCCTGAGTGCTGGAGTTAAAGACAAGAGCCACCGTGGCTGGTATTTATTTTATTATTTTGTGCATATAGGTGTTTGGTTTTGCCTGCAAATATGTCTGTGTTCCACATGTATACAATGCCCATTGATGCTGAAAGAAGGCATTATACGCCTGGTTTGTGAGCTCCCCTGTGGGTGCTGGGAATAGAACCTTAGTCCTATGAAAGAGCAGCCCGTGCTCTTATACTGCAGAGACATCTGCTCAGCACCACTTCCTCTTTCTTTCTTTCTTTCTTTCTTTCTTTCTTTCTTTCTTTCTTTCTTTCTTTCTTTCTTTCTTTCTTTGAGACAGGGTCTTATCTACGCCCTTGCCTGGCCTCAGACTCACTGAGACCCAGCTGCCTCCGCAATGCATGGGCCTTTACTCCTTACCTAGCTAGAAGTAGTTGCTTTGCTTTTTCTTGTACCATGTATATATGTGTGTCTGTATGCACATGATTTTGGGTGCCCAAGGACACCATAACAGGGCACTGGATACCCTGGAACTGGAGTTACAGAGCACTGTGAGTGGGTGCTGGAAACCAAGCTCCTGTCGTCTGCAAAAGCAATTGCTGGGCCATCTCTCCAGCTCCAAGAGGTAGTTTCTTAAGTGGCTATTTAAATTTTATCTAGCCAAGGATAACCTTGAACTCTAGATCTTTTTGCCTCTACCTTCAAAGTGCTAGGATTATAGACTGTATTGTGCCACCGCTCCTGGATAGTCATTATGTATTAAATAATTTGACTTTTGGAGCTGGAAAGATGGCTCAGTGGTTAAGAGCACCGCCTGCTCTTCCAGAGGTCCTGAGTTCAATTCCCAGCACCCACGTGGTGGCTCAAAACCATCTATAGTGTGATCTGATGCCCTCTTCTGCAGATAAAGCACTCATATACAATAAATAAATACATATTAAAAAAAATAAAGTATGTGTCTGTGCTTTATGTACGTGTGTGTGTGTGTGTTAAAAAAAAGGGGGGGCCTGGAGAGATGGCTCAGTGGATAAGAGCACTGCCTGCTCTTCCAAAGGTCCTGAGTTCAATTCCCAGCACCCACATGGCAGCTCACAACTGTCTATAATTCCAAGATCTGACACCCCAACACCAACACACATAAATTAAAATTAAATAAAATATTTTTTAAAAAATAATAATTTGACTGTAGTTGTTGTTTGTTTTGTTTTATTTTTCATGACAGGGTTTCTCTGTGTAGCCTTGGCTGTCCTAGACTCACTTTGTAGACCAGGTTGACCTCAAACTCACAGCGATTCACCTGCCTCTGCCTCCCTAGTGCTGGGATTAAAGGCAAGCACCAGCTTGATTTCTCTCTCTCTCTCTCTCTCTCTCTCTCTCTCTCTCTCTCTCTCTCTCTTTTGCTTTGGTTTGGTTTTTTTGTTTTTTCAAGACAGGGTTTCTCTGTGTAACAGCTCTAGCTGTCCTGGAACTCAGTCTGTAGCCCAGACTGGCCTCAAACTCACAGAGATCCACCTGCCTCTGCCTCCCAAGTGCTGGGATTAGAGGCGTGCGACATCAACACCCAGCTTTGATTTGCTTTTTTTAAGAAGAATTTTCCCCAGATTAACTTCAGAATTAAGAAAGAAAAATCCTTTTTGGCTTTGTGTTCTCATGATGTTAGGGATGGAAGTCAGGCAAGCACTTTACTACTATGTTAAACCCTAACCCAAGAAAATTTTGTAGTCTAAAGAAACCCAAAGGAGCTGGGCATGGTGGCACACACCTTTAATCTCAGCACTCGGGAGACAGAGGTAGGCAGATCACTGTGAGTTCAAGGCCAGCCTGGTCTACAAAGAGAATCCAGGACAGCCAAGGCTACACAGAGAAACCCTGTCTCAAAAAAAAAAAAAAAAAGAAAGAAAGAAAGAAAGATGAAAAGGAAAAAAAAAAAGTCCAGCAACACATGTACTCAGGGAGGTAGAGGCAGCAGGATCTCTGAGTTCAAAGCCAGCCTGGTCTATAGTGTGAGTTCCAGGACACCTAGGGCTACACAGAGAAAACCTATCTTGAAAAGGCATGATGGCATACGCCTTTAGTCCTAGCACCCAGGAGACAAAAGCAGACTCACAGGATCTCAGTGAGTTCAAGGCCAGCCTGGTCTACAAAGTGAGTCCAGGACAGCCAGGGCTATCACACAGAGAAACCCTGTCTCAAAAAACAAAACAAAACAAAAACAAAAGAAAGAAGAAGAAAGAAAAAGGCCTATCTCACGTACTCCCCAGTGCTAGAGAACTAAACAAGTGGTCCTTCCCTCCCTGAGTCTGCAGCTATGAGGAGTGGAGGGGTCATTTTTCCCTGTAAGTCTTGAACCCCCAGATAAGCCATTCAGATGGAGATTATCTTAGGAGGTTTGGCAGGAGATGGAAAAAGTGTTGCTTGTGGCCTTGCTCTTAGTTTTGGCGGTTTTTGGGGTCCTTTGCAATTCATGAGCCCAGTGTTGTGGCAGGTGCGAGCCATCTTCGCTCTTACAGGTAGAGCTGCTGGCAAGTTCTTGTCTCCTGGGGGTTGAGAGTTGTGAAGATGGCTCAGTTGGTAAAAGAGAGTAAACATGCTTTCTTTGCAAGCCGAAAGACCTGAGTTCAATTCCTATCTAAATCCTGTGGTAAAAAAAGAACTGATCTCTCAGGGTTGTCATCTGACCTCCACACTTGAGCTGTGGCACACACATAGGACACACACATACACACACACCACATACCGACACTTACAGATACAGAAACCACACATACCAGCAGTGGAGGGGAAGGGTTGGGAAATAAATGGTGGCCCTTGATTATAGTCCCACAGTTCCAAGGCTTCTTGCATTAGAATTTGAGGCTATCTTAGGTGATATGGGACCCAACTCAAACACCAAAGAAAAGCAGTGAATGGATTTACTAATTTAAAGGAAAGGAGAAAAAAGAAAAAGAAAAAATATGAAGAGAAATATATCCACTTTTCTGAACATTGTGACTTGATTTAAGGTAAGAGCATGAATGGAATGGAATATACACACCCAAATGACTTAATTCTTTGTTGGTTATTTGTTTGCTTGCTTTGTGGTGTTTTGAGGCAGGGTCTCACCGTGTGGTCCTGGCTGGCCTGGAGTTCAATTTGGAGATCAGGCAGCCATTGAACTCCAAGAGATCCCACCTGCCTCTGCCTCTGGGGTGCTGGGATTAAGGCATATGGTGCCAGGTTGATTGATTTAGCTATTATTTTAAGGACATTTATGGCATATCAACTTTGCTCCAGACAAGGCATAAGACTGTGTTCTTTAACAATAGTAAAATATTAGCTGAGTGTGGTGGCACATGGTTTTAAACTTTTTTATTCAATGGATTTGTTTATTTCTGGGTTGGGTAGTTCATGTGTGGTAATCAGAGGGCACCTTGAGCAAGTCCACTTTTACCGTTATGTGAGCCGCAGAGCTCAAACTCAGGCCAGCACAGAACAGCTTACAGTGGCCTAAAACTCCAATGTGTGGCTGAAACTGCCCCTGGATTCCGTGATCTCCAGGTTCTACCTCCAGTTGCTGGGGTGCCATCACTCTCAGCTTTGGGAATGATGTCTGTTCCTGTGCTATGTTTATAAAACCTGCCCTTAAAAAAAAAAACAAAAAACAAAAAAACTTTATTTATTATTTGTACAGTATTCTGCCAGCATGAGTGCCTGCACACCAGAAGAGGGCACCAGATCTCATTACAGATGGTTGTGAGCCACCATGTGGTTGCTGGGCGTTGATCTCAGGACCTTTGGAAGAACAAACAGACAGTGCTCTTAACCTCTGGGCCATCTCTTGTCCCATAAAACCTGTTCTTTTTTCTTTTCTTTTCCTTTTTTTTTTGTTGTTGTTTGTTTGTTTTTGTTTTTTTGAGACAGGGACTCACTTTGTAGACCAGGCTGGCCTGGAACTCACAGAGATCCGCCTGCCTCTGCCTCTGCCTCTGCCTCCCGAGTGCTGGGATTAAAGGTGTGTGCCACCACCACCTGGAAAAACCTGTTCTTATAAGCTACTCATGTGCTCTCTCCCTGGGAGGTGAGAACTGCTGTCTACTCACTTCAGATAGGGCACCGACCTAAGATGGAGCCTGAGTTCCTACCCCAGGCCACAGGTGGAAGAAGAAAACTAACACAAACCTCTGACCTCTATACCCTTGCAGTGGAATGTGAATGTGTGCATACACACACACACACACACACACACACACACACACACACACACACACACACACGCACACAGCACCTACGCCAACCCCAACCATGACCCCATTAAACAACAAGCAGCCAGAAATCCAGAGTTTAATCTGCCAGTATTGAAGGAAGAGGAAGAGGAGGAGGGTCAACTGAAATTCCTATCCAAGGATGGTGGCACAGGCCTAATTCCAGAACTAAGGAGACAAAGATAGGAGGATGTGGAGCTCAAAGTCATTCTTAGCCACAGGGGAAGTTCCAGGCCAGCCTGACCCTCTCTCAAAACAAAAACAAACAAAACCCAAAGCCAAGCAGAGTGTCACTTGCCTTCAATCCCAGCATTTCAGGCACAAGGACAGGCAGAGCTCTGTGAATTCCAGGCTAGCCAGGGCTACAGAGATATATCCTGTCTCAAAAACAAACAAAATAAAAAACGTTTCAAACTAGCCGTATGGTGGTGGTGACACACACCTTTAATTCCAGCACTAAGGAGGCAAAGCAAGAGCATCTCTGTAAGTTCCAAGCCAACCTGGTTTACAGACTGACTTCTTTTTTTTGTTTTTGTTTGTTTGTTTGTTTTGTTTTTGTTTTTGTTTTTTGAGACAGGGTCTCTCTGTGTTAGCTTTGATTATCCTGGAGTTGCTTTGTAGACCAGCCTGGCCTCGAACTCACAGCAATCCGCCTGCGGCACTTAAACTATGATCTTTGAATTGTTGACCTTTGGATGGTCTGCCACTGAGACCGGGAACTATTCAGAGGAATGCATTCTTTTCAGCCTGCCTGGGGGAAGTGAGTTTATAACAATAGCTTGGGGTGTTTTTGCTTTATAAACCGCAGTGCTTGCTTAGATAAAGTCGAGCCTTGATCAGGATTTGTCTTGGCTCCATTCTTTGTGTCTCTGTCCCCTCAATCCCCATTGCGTCTTTCAGGGACTCTGTTCGACTTGCCCCGAAGGAAGGGATAAATGGTGCCCAAACAGAGGGACTTGGAAATGAAGGGTTAAGTGATGGACGCTGCTTTGCTCTCTCTCGAAAAGTGGAAGATTTGGCATGGTAGAGGACTCTAACTCTGGATTATGGTCTCTAACCACTGGGCAAAACTGCCCCCAATGCCTCACCTGCTGCTTGGCCCAGCATGTACTGTGGACAAACTGGACACCCAGAGAGTCATTGTCTCACGTTGCTGAATATGAGGTGAGGTCAATCTCTTCCATGTTCTCCTTCCACAGAAACAGCCTCTCATCTTCTGCGCCTCTGTGCCTGATGGCCAGACTGTCTCTGCCCATGGTGCCATGTTACTGCAGGGGACAACTGGGACAACTGTCTACGTACCAGGATATGCCTAGTCACCTCTGTCATTTTGACTGGTACATAATATCATCTAGGTTACAATTCATCCTTCTGAGGTCTCTGATTAGAGACCATGGGAGTTACCCATTAGCCTTTGACTAGCTTTTCAGCCTTCCCAGGCCCTGATAACAGCACCCCTAATGTCAGCCTGAAGAAGCGACTCCAGAGCCTGCTTTTTCCTGCTTTATAGGCTGAAATACTAAGTCAAGGGCAACTCTCTGGCATGAGGGACAAATGGTTATATAAAAAAAAACCCAACAAGCTCTTACTTCTGTTTAAACCAGTCATGCTTTGTGTTTTCCATTATATCAAAGATTGGGTGCCATCCAGCTAATAGTCATGAGGGCCACAGTACCTTCTGTAAAGCATGGGGGGTGGTGAGACCACTGGGGACACTTATTACAAGCCCACCTCCAATTGGGCCACTTCTCATTCTCATGATTTTACTCACCTTTGGCCCCTACATACTCAACAGGTTACTTAATGACAGAGCCAATTTAAAAGAACATAAGCTCTGACCTCACTATTTCAGGAGTGAAATAGTTACAAGAAAGTGTGTGTATGTGTGTGTGTGGGGAGGGGGGAGATGTAAGATCCCAGGTGGCTCGAACTCAGCAGTAACATTATTAGCTAAGCAATAGAAGATTCGAGGCGACTTGGATGTAGCCATCATAAAAATAGCATCATTAGCTGAACAAAGCAAGTTAAAAATTACAAGATGATAACTAGGGCAAACAAGACAACAGTAAACAGAGAAGAACAGGTTAAAAATTCTCCACTAGCCCCCATCTCAACCCTGCCCCCGGAATTTACTGCCCCCATCTCACCCTACTTAAAACTTACTACCTCAGGCCCCCATTCACCTAAAAGGTCACCTATTGTTAGCCTATCACTTGATTACCAATCACTGTGTGCTGGGTTCTGCTCCTGTAAAGGGAATTTAAAGGCTCAGCTTTTGCAGGACGAGGTCCTCCATCCCCTCGCAGCTTGGTGGACCACCGGTGCGTGGGTTTAATAAAGTTCCTTTGCATTGACTCTGGACTCTGTTTCTCAATTGGGCTTCCAGGAATAGACTCTGACAATCTGAATCCAGCAGTGAGACCCCCTGCCCCCATCTCAAAACATAACAACAAAATAGTAAGTATACTTTGGTGGCTCCTTGCTTGAAATCCCTGTAAAAAGATCGAGCCGGGCGTGGTGGTGCACGCCTTTATTCCCAGCAGAGGCAGGTGGATCTCTCTGAGTTCGAGGCCAGCCTCGGCTACAAAGCAAGTCCAGGACATTCAAGGCTACACAGAGAAACCCTGTCTTGAAAAACCAAAAAAAAAAAAAAAAAAAAAGGGCAAAGTCATTCTCAGTTCCAGGTGTCATTGATTACAGGAGACCCAGTCTTAGAAAAAACTGAGGTGGTAGAATTCCCTATGCTCTGGGTCCTAGTTAGCCTAGATGTGATGTGTCTCAGCCCTGTGCTGACACAGCCGAGGACTTCACTACCGCTTCTCCATCAAGATGGACTGTACCTTCCTGAATTAGGAGCAACAAGTCTTTAAGAAACCCACACCCACTTTCCCCTGCCTTTCTGAATAATTTTCCTTCTCTTAACTTTAATGCCTATAGTAAAATATCTTTATCAAGCCCCAAATCTGCATAATAATAACAATGACCATGGGGTTGAGCAGTTGGCTTAGTGCTAAAAGCACAAAGGGCAGGAGTCCTCTTCCTGGTAAGGGTCTATAACTCTAGCTCAAGATCTGAAACCCAGCTAGGCTCTGTGGCATATGCCTGTAATCCCAGCACTTGGGAAGCAGAGGCAAGAGGATCTCTGTGAGTTCAAGACCAGCCTGGTCTACAAAGCGACTCCAGGACAGCCAGGGCTAACACAGAGACCCTATTATGGCACCTAAGGTGTGTTTGTTTGCTTGTTTACTTTTGCAGGGTTGGGACCTCAAACTAAGGCCTCAGGCCTGCTGGGAAAACTCTGTACCACTATGCCTCAAGAGTCCACTGCCTGCTGGGCAAACTCCATACCACTATGCCTCAAGAGTCCACTTGAGCCTTCTATTGATTTTTCTCTAACTTTTCCAATGGAATTCTCAGATGCTGAAGTGAAGAGATTCTTCCAGTAATAAGAGAGTAGATCAATAGAACCAAGGTGCTATAGAAACAAGGTGCAACAGATCAAGGGGTCTGTGAGTGCCCCCAATAAACTCTGGGACAGGGGGAAGTATCTATTGGGCACTTAGAACTGGCCTGGACCTCTGTCTCAATAGATGAAATGGTGTCTAAGAATTTCCATTTTTATCAAGACTCAGTTGATCTGACCTAGCCCTTCAAATTTGCATATCAAAGAAGTTACCCAGGTTTTGTCAATGTTGTCTATTGGAAACAACACTAGAAAACCACTATTTTGGGGACTGGAGAGATGGCTCAGTGGTTAAGAGCACTGTTTGCTCTTACAAAAGAACTGGATTCAATTCCCAGCACCCAACTGTCTGTAACTCCAGTTCCAGGGGATCTGACACCCTCACACCAATGCATATAAAATTAAATAAGTTATTTTTTTTTAAATGCTATAATTAGCCGGGCTGTGGTGGCGCACGCCTTTAATCCCAGCACTAGGGAGGCAGAGGCAGGCGGATTGCTGTGAGTTCGAGGCCAGCCTGGCCTACAAAGTAAGTTCAGGACAGCCAAGGCTACACAGAGAAACACTGTCTTGAAAAACAAAACAAAACAAAAAAACAAAACAAAAACTTTAAAAAAGTAAGTTATAAAGCTAAATTTATTTTTTATTGATTCCTCCATCTCCCCCTTCCCCCAGACAAAGTCTCACACAGTAGCCCTGCCTGACCTAGAACTCAAAGACATCCTCCTGTTCTGTCCTGGGTGTTGGGATTACAGATCTGAACCACCACTCCCAACTAAAGTTAGTTTAGATGCTCAGAAATGTTTACAGCCACAAATGCCAGTACTGGTGTAGACTGCATCAGAATTGAAAGTTCCAAACAGGGCAGTGGTAGTACACATATGCCTCTAACCTTCACTCCCAGAATTTGGGAGGCAGAGGCAGGCTGATCTCTCTGAATTGGTGGCCAGTTTTTTCTTTTTTTCCTTTTTTTTTTTTGTTTTGTTTTTTTGTTTTTTTTCGAGACAGAGTCTCTCTGTGTAGCCTTGGCTGTCCTAGACTCACTTTGTAGACCAGGCTGGCCTCGAACTCACAGTGATCCGCCTGCCTCTGCCTCCCGAGTGCTGGAATTAAAGGCGTGCGCCACCACTGCCCGGTTGTGGCCAGCTTTCTCTACACAGAGAGTTTCTGCACAGCCAGGTCTACCTTGTTTCCAAAACAAAACAAAAGTTCCAGGCCCCCCTGGGCCACCTAGTAGAGACCATAAAAGGTGCAGTGGTGGTGGTGTTCCATGCTTTCCCTGTTATTGTTCCATGCTTTTCATCCTAGCACTTTGGGGGCAGAGGCAGGAAGATCTCTTGAGCTTGTGGCAAGCCTTCCATACATACCAAGTTTCTGAACAGTTAAGACTACATAGTTTCAAACAATTAGATACTATTATTTCTGGAACAATCCAGTATTAACCATCCTAAAATTATATATATAATATATGGAATATACATCATATAATATACATCTAAGTGTTTATAACAAATGCATGTTTATTTAGTAGCATTCAAAGTGAAATAGTCTTGGAAGATTTAAGATGAGGCAGGCAAAGGAAGCTTTCATTTTCTTTTTCTTTTTTTTCAGAGACAGGGGTTCTCTGTGTAACAGAGCCCTGGCTTTCCTGGACTCATTTGTAAACCAGGCTAGCCTGGAACTCACAGAGATCCACCTGTCCCTGCCTCTTGACTCCTGGTATTAAAGGTTTATGCCACCTTGCCAGCAGGAAACTTTCTAATTAACTTAATTAGTAATTAACTGGCAGCTGGAGGGGAACTGGTGTCTATTCTAGAACATTTAAACCCAATTCACCCATCACTGGTCCTCTACAAGGCATAAACACAACATAACAAAATCCCTTATATTTCAGGAAAACAAGAGTGACTAATTTTCAGTCTTTTTGTTTAGTTTGATTTTTTTGTTTGTTTGTTTGGGGTTTTTGTTGTTGTTGTTTTTTGTTTTGTTTTTGTTTTCTGTTTTTATTTTTCGAGACAGGGTTTCTCCGTGTAGCCTTGACTGTCCTGGACATGCTTTGTAGACCAGACTGGCCTCAAACTCACAGCGATCCACCTGCCTCTGCCTCCTTAGTGCTGGGATTAAAGGCATGCGCCACCATGGCCAGCAGGGTTAGCAGTTTTGAACAGGTTAGACAAAGCAGAGGAATAGTTGTTTGTTTATTTGTTTGTTTGTTTGTTGTTTTTCGAGACAGGGTTTCTCTGCTTTAGCTAGCCTTGGCTGTCCTGGACTTGCTTTGTAAACCAGACTGGCCTTGAACTCACAGCGATCCGATCCGCCTGCCCCTGCCTCCTAAATGCTGGGATTAAAGGCGTGCACCACCACACCCAGCTGGGAATAGTTAATTTACAGCCAGGAATGACTTGCCTTTAATTCAGGTGTGTCTTTTAATCACTGCTTCATTAGCATCAAAGTAGTCTAGAGGATTGGTTTACTGGTAGTTTTTTTGTTGGTGGTGTTTTGTTCTGTTTGGGTTTTTTGTGGTGGTGGGTTTTTTGTTTTTGTTTTTGTTTTGTTAGTTTTTCGAGACAGTCTTTCTCTGTGTAGCCTTGACTGTGCTATACACAACTCTCTGTAGAGCCGGCTGGCCTTGACCTCTCAGTGATCCGCCTGCCTCTGCCTCTGAGCGCTAGGATTAAAAGGCATGCGCCACCACGCCCTGCCCCTTACGGGTAGTTTAAAAGGAAGCCAGACCTCATTTGCTGGCTCGTTTCGCCTCTGCTAGTTGGGGGCTTAGATCGTAGTCTTTCCCAAGACCAAGCGATCTTGTTTGGAGCTAGTCTTTGAGGCTTCTGCCCAGCGCTATGGCAGAGGAGTCATCAGAGATGTTGGTCTCATTTGTGGACCCAGAAACTGCTCAGAAGTACGATGAAGACTCCTCAGATGATTCAGGTAGGCTGACCCGGGGCCCTTTCCGCCCATGGTTTGGGGAAGTCTGTAAGCGGCTCCCTTTCTCATCTTACTAGGCTGGCGCTTGTTGACTGAGGACCACAAGTTTCAGGTCATCCTTTACGGGGCGTTTGGTAGTCAGTGTGACCTGCAAGAGACCCTGTCTTGGCTACAGATATAAGGAAATCCAACGCAGAGGTGGTAGGATCCGTACTTTCCTCGGGGAGAAAATACTGGCTCAAAAAGGAACAAAAAGAACCAGAAAGGGACTAGTAAAACTACGGAGTCCCAGTTGCGGGAACCTTGAGACTCTTTGGACCACGTTAGGGGACATACTGGGAAAGGTTGAGACAGCCAGGATGTGGATTACGGTTTGGTGGGACAGCATTTTCCCATGAGCCACTGGCTTTTATTATGTTTATGTATTTGTTGTTTGAGGAGGCTGGCCTGTGGCCTCCTACTTACTCTGCCTCTGAAATCCTAGGGGAAAGGCTGCAGTTGGGTTTTTTGTTTTGTTTTTAATCCATTTTGTTGTTTGTGTTTTGTTTTAGCACAGAAACCTGTTTTATTTGAAGTGTTAGGATTGAAGGCGGGTGCCCTGCTGCGAGTTTATTTTAAACCAGGAATCTTGTTTGCTGGTTTGGCTTTTCAAGACACACGGTTTCTCAGTAGACCAGGCTGGCCTGGAACTCATAGAGCCTCCTGCCTCAGACTCCTTGAGTGCTGGAATTAAAGGCATGAGTCACTTCACCCATTTTTGTTTGTTTGTTGTTTCTCTGTAGCCTTGGCTGTCCTGGACTTACTTTAGACAAGGTTGGCCTCAAATTTCGCAGAGACCTGCCTGCCTCTGCCTCCCAGAGTGCTGAGATTACAGGTGTGCTCCAGCATGCCCAGCTACAGACTGTCTAAAAGAAAAGGAAAGGGAAAAAAAAAAAGGAACTGCCTGCTGATTACACAGGAATCTTAAACTCCAACTTGAGTCTGGATTTGTTGTTGCTTCATCATGTCCTCCTGAGCCTTTTTTTTTTTTTTTAAACCTGCTTTCTGGGAGCAATTTTCCAACTAAATTTGGGATTCAAGTGAATTGTTTTTCAAGGGAGGTGGGTCCATGGCCTGAGGGCCTGCAAGTTTGCACTTCCTGGCTCAGCACTGAGATAGAGGCGGCGGCAGAGAAGCCCTCCCCTCCTCTCTAGCTCCCTTCTGTCCTGACAGAGAATCTTAAAGGAAAAGATGTTTGCCCTGAACGGTCCTATTACCTGGCAATTACTTGTAAGCCCCTTAACTCCAGTTCTGTGTGTCCTTAGCCTTTTATATTTTGTTGTGTTTGTGTCGATTTTGTTTTATTTTTTGAGACGGGTCTTTCCATGTAAACCAGGCTGACCTGACTCAGAGATCTGCCTGCCTCTGCGTGCACCACCAGGCCTGGCTCCAGCCCTTTTTTTAGTATTGACTGTTGCTCCTCCTGGCTTAATACTCACTGTCTAGGCTAGAATAGACTCAAATCCTGTCAATCCTGTCTGGGTCCCAAATACTGGGTGATTTGGGCCGCCACAACCTGGCTCAGCCTTGCTGTCTTTTCTCTGTGTAGCCTTGGCTGTCCTGGACTCAGCTTTGTAGACCAGGCTGGCCTTGAACTCACAGCCTTGCCTCTGCCTCCCGAGTGCTGGGATTAAAGGTGTGCGCCACTACGCCTGGCTGATGATTCAAATTTGAAAGAGCAAGGTTTTACCAACATGCCCTGTTTTCATAGAAGCCCAATAGGAAGGTTTTGGGCCACATTCTATTAGATTTAGGAGGAAAAAAACGAGGGTATCAGATTACATTATAGATGGTTGTGAGCCACCATGTGGTTGCTGGGGATTGAACTCAGGACCTCTGGAAGAGCAGGCAGCGCTCTTAACCACTGAGCCATCTCTCCAGCCCAATACCTCGGTTTTTTTTTTTTTGGAGAGTTTTTCAGAGCTGAAGCAGAACCCAGGACCACACCCGGGCAAGCCCTTCTTCAGCTAAGCCACATTCCTGGTAGCACAATTGGTTTATCTGGTAGAGAATCTGTATCTTCTTGCATATGGATGCCATCCCTCTGGAACTAGAATGTGCGCACAGCCTAGTACACGCTAAAGAAGTTCCACAGAAGCGTTAGCAGACCTCTCTGCCTGGGGTCTACCATGACCATGTCCTGTGCTCAGGATTTACCTCTTGAGAAAAGGGGAGTCTCTGTCTGTCACCCACTGCCTAGATTCTCTGGGTTACTGCATCTTACACCAGGGGTTCTTCACCTTTAGTTTCAGAAATCCTACAGCCGGAAACCTTAGTGAAGGTCATGAAGAAGCTGAACCTCAACTCCAGCGCCAAGCCGTCAGGACGCCGTAATCGGCGTCGACAGCGCTCCCGCCGCCCCCAGATTGAGAACGTACTATCTGAGAACAGAAGTCAAAAAATCTTAAGGGAGGTTCAAAGTGCCTTTCCCAAGAGAAGGGTCCGCACTTTACTGTCCGTGCAGAAAGATCCTATAGCAAAGATGAGAAGACTTTTCCGGGTGAGTTATGTCTGGGGACAAGGCTGTTAGATCCTCTAACGGGAATGACACCTAAGCTACCACCATGCACCTTTCTAGACAAGGCCGGGACTGCTTGTAATTCCCAGTGTTTACTAGGTACAGGGAAGCAAGGCTATCCTCTGCTCCACAGTCTTGGGGCCAGCCTGAGCTATATGCAAATAAAGTGACCCTTTGTATGTATTTGTTGTTTATTTTGTTTGATTAGACAGTGTTTCACTGGAGCCTTGGTTGCCTTGGACTCCCACTTTGCAGACTAGCTAGCCCCCTGCCTCTGCCTCCTTGAGTGCTGGGTCTACAGGTGTGGGCCAGAGGCCACTTATCCTTTCTGTTTTATAGAGTCTTCCTGTTAGCCCAAATTGGCATCTAATTCAACCCATACCCCTGCCCCCACCCCCACCCTCCATTCCTCTCCAGTGCTGGGACTACAGGCTTTTGGGTGACTACACAGGGAGGGCTAATTTAGACCAGAGCCCAGAACAGTCCTCCGGCCTCTGCCTCTGCTTTCACAGTGCTGGCAGTAACAACTTCTCGCATAGTAGGTGTTGTTTTAACTTTGTCTTGATAGTTTTGAATAATTTTTGTTTTTGTTTTCCTCTTGAAGATTGAGAAGAAGCTAAAAAGTATTGAAGGCAATGAGGTAAATACTTTTTATTGCTCCTATGGGTGGGCTGAGTGGCTGTTCACCCAAGGGTGGGCGGGGGTGGGGGTGAAGGATCTTATCTCAGCCCGCCCCTCCCACCCACCCCCACTCCCAGGAATTCTGGTTACTGAACCAAGTAATTCCACAGTAGATGGGGATTTATGTTTCTTTGGTGACAGTATCCTGTCATTTCTTTCAGAATGAAGAGCGAAGGGAGCCGTTCAGATGTCTCTGCACTTTCTGCCTGTATCGAGGGTGGGATCCTTCTGAGAATGCTAAAATAGGGGAAAATTCAGAGTCAAATTAAACTGTGCACTGTGGTTATTGCTGTTAGTACCATGCAGCAGGTGTGAAGGATTTTCAACTTTAACCGCACTAGGCGATCTTTTCCAAAGGTGTTAACCTGTAAGTTATATAGAATGTGTGACCTTTGAATATTCACAAATGACTTAAGTTTAAGTTTGTCCAAAGAAACAAGAATCAGTCAACGGTATTTTGAGAGTTTTAGAAGCCTCAAGTGTGGGGTTAAAGAATGTAAATAGAATTTGCTGTGGTTTGGTTTAGAAGGTAATTGTAATAGATCTTCAGATTTTCTAGTTTGTAGAAATTTGTAATAAGGTGATATTATCTTAATCTTTAATAAATAAATCCACAGAACAGATTAAACATTGGCATTTGGGGTTTTTTGTCTTGTTTTGTTTTGCTTTGTTGAGACAGGGTTTCTCTGTGTAGCTTTGGCTGTCCTGGACTCAAGACCAGGCTGGCCTGGAACTCACAGCAATTTCCCTGTCTCTGCTTCCCCAGTGCTAGGATTAAAGGTGTGTGCCACCACGCCCAGTTCACATGACTTTTTAATATTTTTATTTTTTTTACTTAAAAAAAAGATGTATTTATTATATATACAGTGTACATCAGATCTCACTATAGATGGCTGTGAGCCACCATGTGGTTGCTGGGAATTGAACTCAGGACTTCTGGAAGAGCAGTCAGTGCTCTTAACTGCTGAGCCATCTCTCCAGCCCCTTTTTTTTTAATTAAAAAGTATTTTAGCGGGCGGTGGTGGCGCATAATCCCAGCACTTGGGAGGCAGAAGCAGGCGGATCACTGTGAGTTCCGAGACTGGCTTGGTCTACAAAGTTAGTCCAGGACAGCCAAGGCTACACAGAGAATGCCTGTCTCGAAAAAAAAAAAAATAGAAGCATCCTTCTAGCAGGCGTGGGGCACACATTTTTAATTCCAGCAGTGGGCAGGAGGATCTCTGAGTTCAAGCCCAGCCAGATCTACCAAGCAAGTTCCAGGACAGCCAAGACTACAAGAGAAACCCTGTCTTGAAAAACCAAAAAATAAAAAAGAAAGAAGGGAACAAACAAACAAACAAACAAACAAACTGGAGTGGAGCTGGGAGGGGAGAAGGAATTTTAAGAGACTTTTTAAAACTCTGTCAGGCAGTGGTGGCTCATGCTTTTAATCCCAGCACTCAGAGGCAGAAGCAGGCAGATCTCTGAGTTCGAGGCCAGCCTGGTCTATGGAGTGAGTCCAGGACAGCTAGGGCTACACAGAGAAACCCTGTCTCAGAAAAAGATCTCTGCGTTGGCCTCTCTGGATCGGCAAGAGAACACGAGGGCCTGTCGCCACCTAGAGGTAAAGTCCATTCATTACAGCAGCGGTGCCAGGAGCCTGTGGTGTGGTACCATCCTGTTATTTTGGGATACAGAAGGCAATGTGTGCTTCCTATGCCATCAAGTGGCACCACATAGTGTGCCTGGCTGCAGACACTGTCATCAGGGTCCTTGTCAGCCCTTTTCAAATGGTTTTGATGACTGTCCTTCTTTACTATTTTACCCTTGAAATCCAAGGCTTCGGGGATTCTCTGAAGACATTTGCGGGCATGCTCAGAGGACGGGGACAAAGGCACGCAGGAGGGAAGGATGGGAGGTCGGGGGAGTCTGAGCCAACAGCGCTTGCTTAGCTGTTCATTGTCCTTGGACCCACTCCTTTTCTTTTCTTTTTTGTTTTGTTTTTGTTTTGTTTTTTTGAGACAGGGTTTCTCTGTGTAGCCTTGGCTGTCCTGGACTCCCTTTGTAGACCAGGCTCGCTTCGAACTCACGGCGATCCGCCTGCCTCTGCCTCCCGAGTGCTGGGATTAAAGGCGTGCGCCACCACCGCCCGGCTTCCACTCCTTTTCTTTTCGCCTGCAGCCATTCTATAGACTTGGCTGCCTTGAACTCACAAGAGGTCCTCCTGTCTCTGCCTCCGGAGTGCTGGGATTAGAGGGGTGTGCCACCAGGCTGGATGGTTCTTTTAGACAGTCTCTCTGTGTAGCCTGGTTATCTTACTGCATTAACCTCCCCAGTGCTGGGATTTTAACTGTGTGACCTCATACCTTTCTTAATTTCTAGACTGTTTGTCACATTGACTTTTTTTCTTTTTCTTAAAAGATTTTATTACATATACAGTGCTCTGCCTGCTTGTACACTTGCACACCAGAAGAGGGCACCAGATCTCACGATAGATGGTTGTGAGCCACCATGTAGTTGCTGGGAATTGAACTCATGACCTCCGGAAGAGCAGTCAGTGCTCTTCACCTCTGAGCCATCTCTCTAGCCTGACTTCTTATGTTCTTATTTCTTATTTTTGTTCTTATACAGCCATGTTCCTGTGGCTGGGATTTTGCTTGTTTGTTTGTTTACTATTATTGTTTTGCCTTGTTTTTAGTGTCCAGGCTGGCATAGAGCTGAAAGTGATCCTCCTGCCCCATCCTCCCCCTTCAAGGATTGCAGGCAGGAGTCACCAGACCTGGCTTACTATCTGTGTGTGTGTGTGTGTGTGTGTGTGTGTGTGAAGTTGTGTCAACCTAGGATATTTTTAGAAGCTATCCATCTTAGTTTTTTTGGCAGGATCTTTCCCTGGGACTTGGGGCTCCCCAATTAGGCTACCCTGGCTGGCCAAGGAACCCCAGGAGTACACTTGTCTCCACCTCCCCAGCCCTGGGATTACAATCCACCAGCACAGCTGGCTTTTCCTGTGGCCACTAGGATCAAGCCCAGGTCCTCCTGTTTGCATTTGAGCCTTCCCACCGGTTCTTTGTTTTCAGTCTTTATTCTTTCCTATGATACCAGGAGTTGCATGTGCATCTTCCACAGCTCTAGCCTTTAAAAAAAAAAAAGTTAAAATTTTTTTTCATTTGTTTGTTTGTTTGTTTTAGTTTATCTGCATGGATGTTTTGCCTGAATATATTTCTGTGTTTCCCGTGCATTCTTGGTGCCCATGGAAACCAGAAGAAAATATTGGATGGCCTGATACTGGAGTTAACAGATGGTTGTGAGCCACTATGTGGGTTCAGAGAATCAAGCCCAAGTCTGCCTTTAACTCTTATGGGGGGGGAGGGCAGGTCACTGACAGCCTTAATGCCAAGTCTCAGGTATGTCCTGGTTACAGGGAAGGCTTTCAAAGGTGAAGACCACAAGAAGATCCTCAATGTCTGAGCAAGAAAGGAAAAAGCAGGGCTGGAGAGATGGCTCAGTGGTTAAGAGCACTGTTTGCTCTTCCAGAGGTCCTGAGTTCAAGTCCCAGCAATGACATGGTGGCTCACAAACATCTGTAGTGAGATCCAGTGCCCTTTTCCGGTGTGCAGGCATGTATAGGAAATAAATATTTTTTAAAAGGGAAAAAAGAAAAAAGAAAAAGAAAGCAAATAAGCAAGTAACAGAAGCCATAGAGACCAAACCAACGCCGTTTTGTATTCAAGGCCTGAACACCTGGTACTCTGCCCCCGCCCCCATGCCCCAGAGTTTCCAGGGAAAGCCACAAACATATAGTTAGTAACCATTCCTAGGAGCTTGTACCCAAGGCCAACCAATCAGAGCTACATGTCACACTGACCAGAACAAACTAAAAAATTTCCCCTGAGGTCTGGCCCTGGTCCCCCAGCCAGTCAGCTTAAAGGGCAACTTTCCTGTATTCCTCTGACCTAACATGTAACAGCAAGGCTTAGAAACAGCTTGGAAACACTGCCCGCCCCCTTTAAAAAAACCGGTTTCCCCAGGACTAGGGGATGCCATCTTCCCTACTCATGAAGGGCCTGAAGGTCCAGGCTCTGAGCTTGAAATAACGATTCTGTGATGTGCATCCAGCTGATTCCTGGTGGTCTTTGGGAGGGAGGTCTCACAACTTGGGCATTACATTGTGATGGTGGATTTAAGCAGACTCCAAACAGTAAGAAATCTAGTTCTTGGGCTGGAGAGATGGCTCAGCAGTTAAGAGCACCGCCTGCTCTTCCAGAGGTCCTGAGTTCAACTCCCAGCAACCACATGGTAGCTCACAACCATCTATAGTGAGATCTGGTGCCCTCTTCTGATGTGCAGGCATATATGCAGGCAAAACACCATATACATATAATAAATAAATCTTTTTAAAGAAAAAAAGTAAAGAATGAAAAAGAAATCTAGTTCTCATCACTTTTATAAAATCATTTCTGGAAATCTACTTGTCTTTTTTGTTTTTGTTTTTGTTTTTTTGAGACAGGGTGTCTCTGCGTAGCCCTGACTATCCTGGAACTCAGAGATTCTCCTACCTCTGCCTCCCAAGTACTGGTATTAAAAATGTACACCATGGGAGCTGGAGAAATGGCTCAGTGGTTAAGAGCGCCACCTGCTCTTCCAGAGGTCCTGAGTTCAATTCCCAGCAACTACATGGTGGCTCACAACCATCTATAATGTAATCTGATACCCTCTTCTGCACATAAAGCACTCATATGCAATAAATAAAATAAATAAATCTTTAAAAAAAATGTACACCACAATGTCTGCAGAGGTAGCTGAGATTTCTATTCTCTTTTTTTCTATAAGGCCTCACTGGATTTCAGGATGAAAGTTTCTTCTAAACTCAGGTAAAAGCTCTCTACGTCCTCTACAGTATACAGGGCTACTTGGACTGAACATAGAATACAGAGCTTTCCTTCTTAGGGCCCTAATTCAAGATGCTCAGCTGTTACACATCTAACAAGGCCAACTGTGCAGGCCCACCAAGTCCCTCAAGGAGCTTGGAGTGCTCTGGTATGTCCCTTGGCCATAAATTGAGGAGATTAAATAAGCGCCTTTCTCTTGCCTGCCATTTGGATGGATGAGCTGTGACTCAAAACAGGACCCAGTAGCTCAGTGTGGACACTTACATGGCAAGTATGTACATTTTTATAAGTGATTTTTCTTATTTCTCCATATTAGTCACCTTATGTGTTGCTGGCACATGTGAGAGGCCAGGCAAGGATGTCCTCTTGGGGTCCTAGTGTTCTCAGCTTGACTGGAAACCAGCAAGCACTGAGTTCCTCATATCTCTCCCTCCCTCCACGCTGGAGCTACAGGATTGTCCTTGGGATGCCTGTCTTGTTCAAGGGGTGCCGGGACCTAAACTCCAGTTGTGCGGTAAGTGCTCTTAACGGCTTACCCATTTCTCCACCTCTTATATTTTTTTCCGAGACAAGGTTTCTCTGTGTAGCCTTAGCCGTCCTGGACTCTTGCCATCCTTGTGTTTCCCAGTGTGTGTACCACCATGCCTAGCCTAATTTTTATTTCTTTTCTTTTAATTTGGTTTGTTGTTTGTTTTTGAGACTGGGATTAAAGGGGTGTGCCACTACTGCCCAGCATATTTTTGTGTTTTTAAAGAAACCAAGATTCCAGAATTTACACTACAGGTATGACCCCCATAGACTCATGTGTTTGAATACTTGGCCATAGGAAGTAACGTTAGGAGGTGTAGCCTTGTTGGAGGGAGTGTGTCACTATGTAGGCAGCCTTTGAGGTCTCCTATATGCTCAAACTAGACACAGTGTGGCACACAGTCTGCTTCTGATACCTATTGATCAAGATTTAGGACTCAGCGGGGTGTGATGGCGCACGCCTTTAATCCCAGCACTTGGGAGGCAGAGGCAGGTGGATCTCTGTGGTTTTGGGCCAGGCTGGTCTACAAAGAGAGTTCCAGGACAGTCAGGGCTATTACACAGTGAAACCCTGTCTTGAGAAAAAAAAAAAAAAAAGACAGAACTCGCTGGGCATGGTGGCCGCATGCCTTTAACCCCAGCTCTTGGGAGGCAGAGGCAGGTGGATCGCTGTGAGTTCAAGGCCAGCCTGGTCAACAAAGTGAGCCTATGACAGCCAAGGCTACACCGAGAAACCCTGTCTCAAAAAACAAACAAACAAACAAATAAATACCATGTCTGCCTGGACACTGCCATGCTTCCCACCATGATGATAATGGGCTAAATCTCTGTGGACTGTAGTGCAGGCCCAAATTAAACGTTTACCTGTATAAGAGTTGCTGTGGTCATGCTGTCTCTTCACAGCAATGAAACTAAAACATGTATTTTAGGAAAATGTGACGTCTTATTCTATTGCTGGTGGGGCTGAAGCTTAGAGAAGGCAAAATCTGGCTAATAAGACAGAGCTCATTGGGGTTATCCAGATTTTGTTTTGTGTTTGGAGGTTTGTCTGTCTGTCTGTCTGTCTGTCTGTCTGTCTATCAAGACAACATCTCCCTGTGTAGCTCTGGCTGTCCTGGAACTCTGTCTCTGCCTCTGCCTCCCAAAGTGCAGTGCTGGAATTAAAGCTGTGTGCCACCGTGCTGGCTAGGATTACCCTGAATCAAGCCAGGTAACCTTACGTATGTCTTCTGCCATTCTAGATTCTTGGGAAACTGGGACAACTGACTTCATCTTTTGGGGGAATTAGAGTTTTCACACACACACACACACACACACACACACACACACACACACACACGATTGAGCTATGCCATTCAGATTCCTCCCAGCTGCATGTTTGTAACAATCACTTCCTTATAGAGAAATGACTGTTTGGTATTAATAGAACTATTACTTCTTCCAAATTAGGTGTCATCTACCGAGCTGGCATCTGAGAGGCCAATGCCAACGCTCCAAAGCCAGGGAATGTTCACTGAAGAAGCCTTCAGTGGGTGTATTAGCATATAGCACTTCCTGCCTGCAGGGTGTCCAGGCTAAGGTGCCACAACGGTGCTATTTCTTTAATTTTGTTTTCTGAGATAACAGAGATTCCTGTGATCCAACCAGGTCTTGAACTCTCATGTAGCTGAGGCTGATCTGGAATGCCTGATCTTTTTCTTTGTTTGTTTTTGAGACAGAGTTTCTCTGGGTCACCCTAGATGACCTGTACTCACTTTGTAGACCAGGCTGGCCTGCCAGCCTCTGCCTCCCAAGTGCTGGGATTAAGGGTGTGCGCCACCATGCCCAGCTAACTTTTTTTTTTTAAGATTTATTTATTTTATTTATTGCATATGAGTACTTTATGTGCAGAAGAGGGTATCAGATTACATTATAGATGGTTGGGAGCCACCATGTGGTTACTGGGAATTGAACTCAGGACCTCTGGAAGAGCAGGCGGCACTCTTAACCTCTGAGCCATCTCTCCAGCCCCACCCGGCTAACTCTTGATCTTCTTGTCTTCACCTCCCCGAGTGCTGGCATTGGAGGAGTGAATCATTTCAAGCAGTTGTGCTCTTTATAAATAACATGCCTTTAATTCTACTACTAGAGAGCCAAAAATTAGGTGGATTTCTGAGTTTGAGGCCAGCCTTACAGAGTGAGTTCCAGGACAGCCAGGGCTACACAGAGAAACCCTGTCTCAAAAAAAAAAAAAATCCAAAATAAATAGCACTGTGAAGAGCATGAGGGTCCATGCCTGGAATCCCAGGATGCAGGAGGAGGATGGCTGGAAGTTTGAGGCCAGCCAAGGATGCTCAGTGAAACTCTGCTTCAGAGATTCAAATTAGTGGTCCAGAGAGACGGCTCAGCAGGTGAAGTCACCACTAAGCCTGAAGGAGTTTCTTCTCCAGGGCTCACATAGTGCAAGTACAGAACGGACACCTGCAAGTCTTCCTCTGATGGCTACACACAACACTTAGCATGACCCCTCCTGAATTTTAAAGAATATAAACAACTAAGTATAAATAACACAGGGCTCAGTAAGTAGGAACACATGCTACTCTTCCAGAGGACCTATGTAGGCATGAGGTTATTGCGAAGTTTAAATTCTGATTTTCTGTCT
Source organism: Acomys percivali (assembly GCA_907169655.1). Lineage (NCBI taxonomy): Eukaryota > Metazoa > Chordata > Mammalia > Rodentia > Muridae > Acomys > Acomys percivali. The sequence continues at coordinate 21,516,773 of OU015745.1, read as the reverse complement.
AAATGGTGTGTAAAATCTGCTCCCCAATTGTCCCCTTGATATGTCAATAAAGCAGCATACAGCCAATCAATGAACAGGGGAGGGAATAGGGCTGGACTTCCTGACAGCCAGGGAGGAGGAGTTCGAAGAAGAAGCAGGGGATTCAGCCATGGGCAGAGGTCCAAGGAAGATCAGGAGGAAGGAGCTGGAGCTGAGGAAAGCTATAAAGTGCAAGTATTACTGGGATGTTTGCTGGGAGGAAGACAAGATAACATAGAGGGTTAAGAACAGACTTAAACTGCTTAGATTGTGTTGTGAAGCCTTGTATTATAAAAGAGTCTCAGGATAGCCTGGTCTACAAAGTTAGTCCAGGACAGCCAAGGCTACACAGAGAAACCTTGTCTCAAAAAAAAAAAAAAAAAAAAGGGCTGGAGAGATGGCTCAGAGGTTAGGAGCACTGACTGCTCTTCCAAAGGTTCTGAGTTCAATTCCCAGTGACCACATGGTGGCTCACAACCATCTATAATGAGATCTGGTGCCCTTTCTGGTGTACAGGTGTGCATGCAGGCAGAACATTGTATAAATAATAAATAAATAAATATTAAAAAAAAAAGTCTCAATTATTTGTGTGATAGCTGAGTTAAGAAATAAGCTAAGAAAGAAAAAAGAAATAAGCTAAGAGAAAAAACACTGTTTTATAAAAATAACTTCAACAGGGCTGGGCATGGTGGCACACACCTTTAATCCCAGCACTCGGGAGGCAGAGGCAGGTGGATTGATGTGAGTTCGAGGCCAGCCTAGTCTACAAAGTGAGTCCAGGACAGCCAAGGCTACACAGAGAAACCCTGTCTCAAAAAACCAAAAACAAAACACTTCAACGAGCCTGAGTTTAGTTCTCAGCATGTTTAAGGACAGATGATGCTTTCTTTTTTTTTTTTTTTTTTTTTTTATTGCTCTTAGGTTTTCTTCATCTGGAGAGACAGGCAGATATAGAGATAGATAGATAGATAGATAGATAGATAGATAGATAGATAGATAGACAAAGAGATAGGGAATAGACTAGGCTGGCCCTGGTTCAATCTCCAGTACTGGCAAAAGAGGCAGAGAGACAGAGACAGACAGACAGACAGACAGAATAGACCAGGCTGGAATTGAACTCAGGACAATCCTCCTGCCTCTTCCTCCCACATGTTGGTATTACAGACATGTGCCACCACATGCAGATACTCTAATGTGCATTCCACTACATTAGGTTATCAATTAGGAAAAGAGTGGACCTTAAAATTAAATTGTAGAGGTTTATGAAAACTTCTGGTTATGAAGACCTCAGGTCCCTCACCTTAAAAATCTCTGAACCCTACTCCATTTTCCTCTTTAAAAGATGATACTTGAATCCGGGCATGGTGGTGCACACCTTTAATCCCAGGGAGGCAGAGGCAGGCAGATCTCTGTGAGTTCGAGGCCAGCCTGGTCTACAAAGGGAGTCCAGGACAGCTAAGGCTACACAGAGAAACCCTGTCTTAGAAAACCAAAAAAGAAAAAGAAAAAGAGAGAAAGAAAGTGAGAAAGAAAAGAAATGATTACTTGGATCTGGATAAATGGGTTAACAGTTCAAAGCACAAAGCACTGGCTGAGCCAGGTGTGGTGGCACATGCCTTTAATCCCAGCATTCAGGAGGCAGAGGCAGGTGGATCTCTGCAAGTTCTAGGCCAGCCTGGTCTGCAAAGGGAGTCCAGGAAAGCCAAGGCTACACAGAGAAACCCTGTCTTGGAAAACCAAAATAGAAAAAGAAAAAGAAAAAATAAAAAAACAAAAAATGGGGTCTGGGGCTGGAGAGATGGCTCAGTGGTTAAGAGCACCACCTGCTCTTCCAAAGGTCCTGAGTTCAATTCCCAGCAACCACATGGTGGCTCATAACCATCTGTAATGTGATATGATGCCCTCTTCTGGCTTGCAGGAGTACATGCAAGCAGAGCACTGTACACATAATAATAAATAAATCTTTACCAAAAAAATGGGGTCTGGAGAGGTGGCTCAGTGGTTAAAAGCACTGCCTGCTCTTCTGAAGGACCCAGGTTCAATTCCCAGCACCCACATGGCAGCTCACAACTGTCTGTAACTCTTAAGATCTGACACCCTCACACCAGTGTACATAGATTAAAGTTAAATAAAAGATTTTTTTTTTAAAAAAAAGAAAGAAAAGAAATGATTGCTTGGATTTGGAGAAATGGGTCAGTGGTTAAAAGCACTGGCTGCATGGGGTTGGGGATTTAGCTCAGTGGTAGAGCGCTTGCCTAGCAAGCACAAGGCCCTGGGTTCGGTCCTCAGCTCTGGAAAAAAAAAAAAAGTAAAGAAAAAAAAAAAAGCACTGGCTGCTCTTTCAGAGGACCTGGGTTCAGTTCTTAGCACCCACACAATTCCCAGCTCAGGAGTCTGTGACTCCAGTCCTAGGGGATCTGGCACCCTCTTCTGGCCTCTGCCAGCACTGCACACACGTATGCACATGCAGGCAAAGCACCCATACACATAAAATTAAACAGAAACAATTACTTGTATAAGAAGAAACCAGGCTTGTCATGTAGCAGTTGTAGTTTTCCCAGACAGGGAAGGGGCTGGAGAGATGGCTTAGTGGTTAAGAGCACTGCCTGCTCTTCCAAAGGTCCTGAGTTCAATTCCCAGCAACCACATGGTGGCTCACAACCATCTATAATGAGATCTGGTGCCCTCTTCTGGCCTGCAGGCACTATATACATAGAAAAAAAATTTTTTTAAATTAAAAACAAAAAACAAAAAAAATCAGGGTATAGTAAAAAAAACAGTCTAGTTTTATTTCCAACCCACATTGGGTCAGTGGTCATCTGGTCTGCTGCTGGAATTTAGTCTGTGTGTCCCTCAGAATTACACTCGTGAGAGCATATAGACTAATGGTATACAGGAAGAATATAACGCAGAACGTGATGATTATCACAGAGAGGACCGTCATCAGTACGATGCCCATTAACTTCTCCTGTCTCGCCATTAGCATGCACAAGTACGGCCCTTGACACTCCGCTGTGTGGCACCAAATGTCTTCCTTAACCATGGGTTGTTGATAGAACCACATGATGATGATAAGGGCTCCTTTTATGGACAGCTGAACCAGGTAGTAGACAAGGAATGCGGACAACAGGAGCTTCTCCGTGGACAGGCTTACGATGATCTCCTTCCTTTTCGCGTCACTTTTGTGACAGGCCGGTGTGTTGGATGGCCCCTCCTCCGAAGGTTGCTGTGGGTACGATATGTTTTTGCTTAAATTGTGAAAGACGGAGAACTCCATCATAAAAAAGATGGAGTAGACGGTCAAGCCAGTCACGTTCCAGATGCCTATCACAGGAATAGAGAAGTGATCGTTATAGCACTCAACTAAACAGGCTTCGGAGATGTTCCCGTGGCACTGAAAGTCGTTCTTCCTACTAAACCAGGGCGTTTCCGCTAGATATATAAAGGAAAGGTAAAGGAGCGACATTACAAGCCACGTTGTTTGCCCCTTATAGAAATCTGTAGAATCTTTGCTCATTTGCAGGATCATAGCCACCACGCCCCCTTGTCTCGTCCCTTGTCCAGCCATCTTGGGACCTAGGAAGAAAAAAGAATAGTAACTAGAGGGAGAGAAATGACTGAGTTTACCGATGATAGCGCCCCTGCCGTTCCCCATCATAGGCTCTGTCTGTGGCGCTCCGTTGTCTCAGGTAAGAGGAGAATGCCAAAGAAAGCGAGTGCTGAAGAGGAAGGTGCCCAGTTCATGGTATTCGCTTAGAGTTCTTTCTTTTTTTTTTTTTTTTTTTCGTTTTTCTTTTTTTTTTCCCCCCTTCCCCCCCCCCCGCCCCGCTTAGAGTTCTTTCATTCACTGACTCCTCTTGCTCATAAACTTTCTCTTCTCCACTGAGTCATTTCCCAAGCCCCTCCCCGAGGTTATTTCTATCTGCATAGCTCTTCACACTCTCCGTTTGCTCCATTTTATAGCCCCAATACCAACCTGTGCCAATCAAGCCGTGCCAACCAACTGTGCGTTCCAACTGTCGTAGAACTGCCAAGGGCACCTGGATAGCAGCCCTCAGAGGCAGCTCTTCACTACTTACTTCTGGGACGGACTTGCGATGGCTTTTAGTCAAATGGGCTGGTTCCATCCCGAGTCCATCTGCGCTTCCCCGATGTTTGCTTAAGCCATGGACCAACACTTGATTCCTTCCTACTGGGAGAGCAGCTTGCCTGCTCTGTCTGCATCCTGCTGCGTGTCCGGAGTTCTTATTGGACTGCAGAGGCCTACCAACGTGATCTGCTACAGGGAAAGAGGACAGGCACAGCTCACCAGCGATCACAGACGGAAATGCGTGCCCCGCCCCTCGGGTATTTATTGAGCTATCATCCTGATGGCTCATTTTATGTTTGGGGGGCTATGAGACTATCGTTGGGACAATTTCTTGGTAACTTAGTCTGGCCTGGCCCCACCCTTTCTTTCCAGTTGGCTGAGCTCTGTTGGGCATGCTTCCCAGTTCAAATTCGTCTCCTTTTTTCTTTCCTTTTTCTTTTCTTTTTTTTTTTTTTTTTTTTTTTTTGGTTCAGATTACATCCGGATTGTTATCCCCTCACTTGTATTTTCCTGTTCCCACTCTCCCTTCCTCGTCTCCTTTCTTGGGCACAGGATGCTACATTGTAACTCATGCTATCCTGAAGCTCATTAAGTAACCAGCTTGGCTTTGAACTCATGGCAATTCTCCTGCCTCAGCTTCTCAGGTGTGCATCATCAATCACATCCAGCTTTCCACTTCTGTTCTCTCACCAACTCCAACTCTTCTTCCTTTAAAAAGTGTTAGTCTAGCCGGGCGTGGTGGCGCCCGCCTATAATCCCAGCACTTGGGAGGCAGAGGCAGGTGGATCGCTGTGAGTTCGAGGCCAGCCTGGTCTACAAAGCGGGTCCAGGAGAGCCAAGGCTACACAGAGAAACCCTGTCTCGAAAAACCAAAAAAAAAAAAACAAAACAAAAAAAACAGTGTTAGTCTTAGCTGGGCGGTGGTGGCGCACGCCTTTAATCCCAGCACTCGGGAGGCAGAGGCAGGCAGATCACTGTGAGTTCAAGGGCAGCCTGGTCTACAAAGTGAGTCCAGGACAACCAGGTATACACACAAAGAAACTCTGTCTTGAAAAAAACAAAAAACAAAACAACAAAAGTGTTAGTCTTGGCTTGGAGAGATGGCTCAGAGGTTAAGAGCACTGACTGCTCTTCCAGAGGTCCTGAGTTCAATTCCCAGCAACCACATGGTGGCTCACAGCCATCTACACTGAGATCAGATGCCCTCTTTTCGGGTGTGGGTGTACGTGTAGATAGAACACTCACACACATAAAATAAATAAAATATTTTTTAAAAAGTATTAGTCTGGGCTGAGCGATAGTGACTTATGCCTTTAATCCTAGCACTTGAGAGGCAGGTGGATCTCTGTGAGGTCATGGCCAGCCTGGTCTACAGAGGGAGGTTTTTGTTCTTGTTGTTGGTTGGTTGGTTTTTGTTTGTTTTTCCAAGACAGGGTTTCTCTGTGTAGCCTTGGCTCTCCTGGACTCCCTCTGTAGACTAGCCTGGCCTCAAACTCACAGTGATCTGCCTGCCTCTGCCTCCCGAGTGCTGGGATTAAAGGCGTGCATCACCACGCCCAGCTTCAGAGAAACCCGCCCCCCCTCCCCCAACCCCCTACAAATGGGAAGGCAAGACAGACAAAGCTGGCAAGCTATAAATTATCAACAGCTACCTAGAAGGAAAAAAAATGGAGGCACAAAAGGAAAGATCTGTGATGTTTAGGCTGGTATAGAGAGAGATAGAGGAAGGACTTCTGTTCTGCCCAGCATCCCAAAGAAGAGAAGGAAAAAGGTGAAGGAAATGTCGTGCTCATCTGACTCTGGTCTCAGAAAGGTTGGTAGTCTCAGCTACAGCTCATCGTGGCCCATAGGGACTGTGCTGGGCTTAGGAATTCTGGGAAGGAGAGCGGTACCTTATTAAAGGAGAATTGGCCGGGTGGTGGTGGTGGCAGCGATGGCAGCGGCGGCGCACGCCTTTAGTCCCAGCACTTGGGAAGCAGAGGCAGGCAGATCACCATGAGTTCGAGGCCAGCCTGGTCTACAAAGTGAGTCCAGGATAGCCAAGGCTACACAGAGAAATCCTGTCTAGAAAAACCAAAAGAAAAAAAAAAAAGAAAGGAAGAAAGAAAAAGAAAAAGAATTACTCCACCCGTTCATTAGTATGACTCAGTGTGAGCCTGCCTTCCTAGGTCAGTCCCTCAGCCAAGTGACTGACTTGCCCAGCTGGAATGTTAGGCCACATCTATTCTCTTGACTGGAAGGAGGCCTTCATTGTTTGCTCTAACATTATTTTTCTTTCAGGTGATGCTTATGCATGACACTGCAGATCACAAGGGATGTGGTACCTTGAGCATTTGATCCACCAATGTCTGGGAAAGTAGAATAGCTATTTATTAGACCATTTGGACAACTATAAGTATGAATTAGACTTTTTTTTTTTAAGATTTTTTTTTTTAAGCTTCCACAGTGTTCTTACGTTGAGAATGGCTTTGGTTATGCTTGTTGTTTTTGAAACACCATGACGAGAGCAAGTTGGGGAGAAAAGGGTTTATTTGCTTCTACTTCCACATCATGTTCATCAGTGAAGGAAGACAGGACAGGAACTGAAACAGGGCAGGAACCTGGAGGCAGGAGCTGATGCAGAGGCTGTGGAAGGCTGTTACTTACTCTCTTGTTTTCTTATAGAACCCAAATCTACCAACCAATGGACGGCAACACCCACGATGGGCTGGATCTTTCTCTTGTCAATCACTAATTAAGAATGTGCCCTTCAGCCAGGCGTGGTGACGCACGCCTTTCATCCTAGCGCTCGGGAGGCAGAGGCAGGCGGATCGATGTGGTCTACAAAGTGAGTCCAGGACAGCTAAGTCTACACAGAGAAACACTGTCTCGAAAAACAAAAAACAATGAGAACGTGCCCTTCAAGCTTACCTACAGATCTAACTTAAGCAGGCATTCTTTCTTTCTTTCTTTCTTTTTTTGGGGGGGAGGTTTAAATTTTTGTTTATTTTTAACTTATTTTTTAATATATTTTATTAATTTATTCATATTACATCTCAATGGTTATCCCATCCCTTGTATCCTCCCATTACTCCCTCCCTCCCATTTTCCCCTTACTCCCTTCCCCTATGACTGTGACTGAGGGGGACCTCCTCCCCCTGTATATGCTCATAGGGTATCAAGTCTCTTCTTGGTAGCAGCAGGTGTTTTCTTAATTGAGGTTCTTTCCCCTTTGATGACTTTAGCTTAGATGTGTGTGTGTGGAGGGGGAGGGTTGTAAAGACATCTAACAGACTGTGAGATACTGCAGAGAATCAATTATTCGGGCTCTTGGTCTCAAACATTTGAGGCTAGGGTCCCTCATCAGGTGGGCGTGTGGGTTGAAGAAGTGCCTTACTTCCTGGAGGCTGGCCAGCAAGGAGAAAGGAAAGGGCCACACCCAGTGACCTGACTTTCTTCTATCAGGCTACATCTAGAAGTTCCACCACTTCCTGAGAGTTTCATGGCTGAAGTTTTAGGCTTACACTCACAGGCCTTGGGAGAGCTATAGAGTTTAGGTTTAGCCTAATATTGCAGTTTAAAAAAAAAAAAAAATCAAGTGCTGGGTGCACTCCTTTAGTCCCAGCACTTGGGAGGCAGAGGCAGGTGGATCGTCGTGAGTTCAAGGCCAGCCTGGTCTACAAAGCAAGTCCAGTGACTGGGAGGAGCCTTTTCTATTTATACATACTTGGAGGAGGGAGGAGCCTGTTGAATCTGGTGGATTTCAGGGACTTCCTGAAGTTGAGTTCTTTACTTTCTGTCTTAATGAGGGCTCCTGCAGACAGAATGTTTCAATCTCCAAAGAAACTGCTACACAACATGGTTATTTGTTGGGTTTGTTTGTTTTTTGTTTTGTTTTGTTTTTATTTTATTAAAACTTTTTTTTATTAATTTATTCTTGTTACATCTCTATGGTTATCCCATCCCTTGTATCCTCCCATTCTTCCCTCCCTCCCATTTCCCCTTATTCCCCTCCCCTATGACTGTTCCTGAGGGGGATTACCTCCCCCTGTATATGCTCATAGGGTATCAGGTCTCTTCTCGGTAACCTGCTGTCCTTCCTCTGAGTGCCACCAGGTCTCCCCCTCCAGGGGACATGGTCAAATGTGAGGCACTAGAGTATGTGAGAAAGTCATATCCCACTCTCCACTCAAGTGTGGAGACTGTTCTGACCATTGGCTAGATCTGGGTAGGGGTTTAAAGTTTACTGCCTGTATTGTCCTTGGCTGTTGCCTTAGTTTGAGCGGGACCCCTTGGCCCAAATCTGCCTATCATAATGTTCTACTTGTAGGTTTCTAGGACCCACTGGATCCTTCTACTTTGCTATTCTCCCATGCTTCTCTCATCTAGAGTCCCAGTAGGATGTCCTCCCCTCTGTCCCAGTTTCCTGGTAAGTGAAGGCTTTCATGGGACATGCCTCTTGGGCTAGTATGCAGATATAAGTGAGTATATACCATTTGAGTCTTTCTGCTGGTTGGTTTGTTTTTCAAGACAGAGTGTGGCTATGTAGAACAGGCTTGCTTCCCGCATACACAGAGAGAAATCTTGCTTATTTTGCCACCTGAGAGTGCTGGGATTAAAGGCCTACGCTACCATGTCTGGCTTGAATTTGGTGGGGTTTTCCTGGCCCCACCCCCTTGCATTTTAAATTTCCCTTCTGAGCTAGAGAGATGTCTTGGCAGTTAAGATCACCTGAAGTCAGCACATGGCAGGCAGCTGACAGTACCTCTAACTCCAGATCCAGAGAGTCACTGTCCTGGCTTTTGTAAGCACCCTAACTTAACAGGTTTTATCCATAGGGGGGAAATCTATTTAGAGTCAGAAATATTTTCATTTGTAAAAAAAAAAAAAAAAAAAAAAAAAAAAATCAGTTTCTTATAGTCAGTTTATTTACATTCACGGGAGACACGTAATAATGTGTAAGAAGACTAGACTTTCACCAAGAGAAATGAGTTTTTAATGGATACCAATCAGCTGTATGACATTCCTACAACTGGGATTTGCCTTTTTTGAGACTATGCCAAGTGTGGTGTACTGTGTGTAACTTTGTGCATATGTAATAGGGAATGTCACCTCAGGTGCGACAGTGTCACGGGCTTGGAAGGGCCACAGCATGCAACCACTAGGCTCTGCTTTAAAGGCTCCTGGTTCATGTGGAGGGCTAGAGTATGGAGTGTGCCCCCAAAGCAGGGCCTGCACATGCATGAGGCATGGGAAGGCAGAGAGCAGACTTGGAAAGTCCCCCCCTGGGCTAGGAGAAAAGTTTCTAACAAGCAGATGCTGAGCTTGACATCATGATGTAAACCGCTGAGGCAAAACTCAGGCTTCCTAACTGCGCCTTGGGCCTGGCCTCCCAGAGGAGTCTCCCTGCGCTGTAAACTGATGCAAGCTGTGCTGCCTTCAGGGCCTGCCTCCTCACTGTGGCTGAGAAAACTTTTAATTGCTTTATTATCTTACTCTCAACTCTCCTTTCCAACAGCAAGTGAAAATTATAGTCCTTTAAAAGTTTGTGCCCCGTGGCTCCCCACCTGCCTCCAATTAGAACGAAAAACTTTGTGTGACAAATATGTTTGGACTGTTCCGGAGCTCTGAGGGAGGCACTGCCTTCAGCAAGCAGAGGCCTTTGGAGAGCTCTGAGCGGGAGTTCAACCTCTGCCCCAGCTGCGGCCCTAAGTTTCAGGTTGGTGCCTGGAGGCCCTTGTTAAGCCGGGTCAGGAAGTCACAAAGTACAGGGAAAGCTAGAAACTTTCCCAAGGCACAGACTCCTTCGGAAAGTTCAGTTAGGCTCGCAGTCAGTCAGAGGACATTAAAAAGAAACTAGGCACATGCTGTTCAGACTGTTGACTGTAACTGGTTAGTGACTTGCTCCAAATAGAAAATTGTTAATATACCAGCCAGTCCAAACATTCTGCAAGCACATACGTGGGAACATGTCAGTTGTCTTCTTCTGAACAAGAACACACTATCTCATGAGAAATACACGTAAGGAGAATCTTAGTGACCAAAATCACCCATTTGCTACCTATAACAAACCCGGCAAAACCATGTCCTGAGAGCCTGCTGCTTAGATGTGGTCCACAAGAGCAGCGTACATGTGCAAGGAATAGGCTGAAGTGCTCTTGACTGCAAATGCTGCCCTCGGGTATGTGGGTGACAACTTCCAGGACACAGACATTCACAGTGGCCGGAAGATTAAATCTGCACTTTGAGAAAAGGACATTTCTGTGGGAAAAGCCAAGCTCTGAGAAAAACACGACAGTGTTCATCTGTTTCTGTAATTAAAATGTGAGGGCAAAGCCATCATGGTGGCGCTCTCCTTTAATCTCAGCACAGAGACAGAGGCAGGTGGATCTCTGGTGAGTTCAAGGCCAGCCTGGTCTATCTAGCAAGTTCCAGGACAGCCAAGGCTATGTAGTAAGACCCCATTCAAAACAACAACGAAGGAAGTCAGGACACTACACAGTGATTGGTGTGTATGTGTGGGTCCTGGGGGGGGGGGGCCCTCAAAATAAATAAGTGGGTAAGAGGTGGGACTGGCAGGAGAGCAAAGATGACAGTGTGGGGTTCTTTGGTTTGGCCAGGAGGATGATTCC
>OU015745.1:21445694-21484374 GCA_907169655.1 Acomys percivali | reverse complement strand
ACAGTCTTTTTTCTTTTTATTTCTTTCCTTCATTCTCCCCCCCCCCCCCCCCCCCCCCCCCCCCCCCCCCCACATAGGATTTCTTTGTGTAGCTTTGGCTGTCCTGGACTCACTTTGCACACCAGGCTGGCATCAAACTCAGAGAGATCCACCTGCCTCAGTCTCCAAAGTGCTGGGATTAAAGGTGTGCACCAATACACCAACCCCACTTGTATCTTTTTATTTTTGTTTGTTTGTTTCCAAGACAGGGTTTCTCTGTGTAGCCTTGGCTGTCCTGGAACTTGCTCTGTAGACCAGGCTGGCCTCGAACTCACAGAGATCTGCCTGCCTTCACCTCCCACGTATTGGGATCACACTTGGTGTGCCATCCACCAACCTCATGATGTCATCTGTAGGCTGCTGTTTGTTCTGGCTCCAACAACCCACAGTACCAAGAGTGAGACACGCATATGTCTCATGCTTGGCAGCTCGAGGAATGCCTGGTGCCAGACCTCTGTGGGTGGGGAGGAGTTTCCAGCTGGACGTGTAACACAGTGTTCACAGAACACTTCAGGCAGCAAAACTTTTCAGGGCCAGGACTGTGAGTCACTGTGAAGCTGAGTCCTGTGTGCGCCAGAGCCTCGGCCTCCAGCATTCTGGGCAGCAGGGAAACAGCAAGTCTGATGCTTTTCGACAGTTATGAACCACCTAGGAACTCTGTCCAAATACAGCCTGAGTGGGCGCTTGTACTCCATTTTAAAACTGTGTCTCATGCTTTTCCATTGCATTGTGAGTTTTAGTTCAGGCTGGTAAGGGTGCTTTCGTGGCATGGAAAGAACCCTGGGGTTCATCCCCAGCACTGTATAAAACAGGTGTGGCAGTGAAGGCAGAGTTATGAGCCCTGAGAAGGAGGAGCTGGCATAGGAAGGCATCTTCCTCTATACAAGGAGTTCAAAGCTAGCCTGAGCTACATAAGACCCTGCCTTAAAACAAAAACAAAACAAACAAAAAACCTGGGTATGGTGGCTCACACCCAGCACACAGTAAAAAAATGTAGGTCTGTTAGAGGCCAGCCTGGTTTACAAAGTGAGTCCAGGACAGCCAAGTGCCAAGGCTACACAGAGAAAACCTGTCTCGAAAAACCAATAAATAAATAAATAAATGCCGGGTGTGGTGGCGCACACCTTTAATCCCAGCACTCAGGAGGCAGAGACAGGTGGATCTCTGTGAGTTCAAGGCCAGCCTGGTCTACAAAGTGAGTCTAGGACAGCCAAGGCTACACAGAGAGACCCTGTCTCAGGGGGAAAAAGTGTTCCTGCCCCCTCCATTTCTGGCTAACTTGTTATTTTCTATTTCCTCCTCTTAGTAAAATGTCAGACTGACAAACCTCCACTGGGTTTAGGGTTCTAATAGTGTTCTGTGCGTGACTTCTTGCTCTCTCACTACAGTGATGCTCACTATTGTTCCTTGTGTCCCCAGCATCCTCTCAGCACTTTCTTCTTGACAGCAGCAGCAGCAGGCACACAGGATTCTGCAGCCCACTGAACACAGCTCCTTGTGTAAGGGTGGGACCTTGTGCCTTTGCTTCCTTCCCTCAGTCCTGGGACCCCTGCTGTCCACCCTTACACAAGAAGCTATTTGCAATTGATACCTGCAGGTAAAAGAAAAATCCGTTTTCCCTGCAGTGTTACAGGGTTTATCAACTGCACTCCAGGGCAGGCTCCTGTTAGTGTTCGGGAACAGCCACACACTGACCTTGAGACTCAGATTGATGGAAGTTTATCTGAACACTGAACAAGAACTGACCAGTCAGGGTTACCGTCCAAATTTGGATGTTAGACTGTAACATTAGTCTTTCTTTATGAGAAAACCCATAACCAGGTAACCAGGTGGGAAGCAAGGGGAGGGCAGCATGACGTCACTCTGACTAGATGAACACAGGAAGAATCTATTTTGTTCTGAGCACAACGTCCAGGTGGCTGGACAAAGCATTTTGAGCTGATTGGTTGGGATTTAGGGCAGGGGAGCTCTGGGGGGCTTTCAAGCTCTCTGGGAGTAAGGAACAAAGCAGGACATTGCATCCTGAACTCCAGTAGAACATCATTTATCCTTAACCCAAGCAGAACAGGCATTTACCACCTGTTGTTTTACTGTAAGCAGCAAGCATTGGACCTTCCTGGTTTCAGGCATGCAGAGCCTGAGAACTTGAACTTAATTTCACCTTATGCTCAAAATGGAGACTTGGAATCAAAATGGTTTCTGATATGCTAAAAGTATATCTCAATGGAGGGGCTGTAGTTTACACAGGTTAAGCAGGTTACAACAGCAAGATGCCCAGAAATAGTTGGCCAGCACAAATTGGACTCCGTTGTTTGTTTTTTGGTTTTTTTTTGGTGTGTGTGTGTGTGGTGTGTTCAAGTGTTCAAGCTTTTTGTTTCATTTTGATTTTGTGTGTACGTGTCTTATTGGATTTTTGGTTCTGATTTTTGTTTTTTGCTTTCTTTTTTTTTTTTTTCTCTTTTGAGACAGGGTTTCTCTGTGTAGCCTTGGCTGTCTTGGACTTGCTTTTGTTGACCAGGCAGGTTGGCCTTGAACTCACAGTGATCCGCCTGCCTCTGCCTCCCAAGTAAATATGTGAATCTTTAAAAAGTAAAAAATTTAGGGGTGGAGAGATGGCTCAGTGTTTAGAGCACTGGCTGCTCGTCCAGATGACCAGGGTTCAATTCCCAGCACTCACATGGCAGCTCACAACTGTCTGTAATTTCTGCCACAGGGAATATAATGCCATCTTCTCTCTTTTAAAGGCACTGCACACACGTGGTGCTTAGTTACATATGTAGGCAGAATACTCACACACAAAATAAATAACTCATAAGAAATTATATGTGGCCAGGCGTGGTGGCACACACCTTTAATCCCAGCACTCGGGAAGCAGAGGCAGGTGGATCCCTGTGAGTTCGAGGCCAGCCTGGTCTACAGAGTGAGTCCGGGACAGTCAAGGCTACACAGAGGAAACCCTGTCTCAAAAAACCAAAAGAAAAAAAAAAAAAGTGACATCTGTTCATTTATTGGAACCAGTGGTGCCATGTGTGGGGAGGTCGGAGATGAGTTGCAGGAGTCAGGGCCCTCCTTCTATCCAGGGGGATCAGGAGGATCAAAATCAGGTCCTTACCAGCTGAGCCATCTCACCAGCTACTCCCCGTGTATACCTAGACTACTGTGGTGCCCTAAAATATCCTGAATATTATTTTTTTGGCATCACTAACAATCATCCTAGGACCTTATCCACGCTTGCTGAGAGACCCTCAGCCCCTGTGTGTATTGAAATACAATGCCATCAGGGGATTAAAGGCGTGAGCCACCACTGCCTGGCTTCTTTTTATTCTATTCTATCCCACCTAATTAGGCCCAAGGGTACTAGATTTTTTTCCCCATGATCCTACCCAACCCAACTTCCATTTCACTAAGCTTCTAAGAAAAACTATGGTCTTCCTCTAATGGTTCTGAGCTGTGGGCCGAGACCCCTTTGTGGTCACAAATGAGATATCCTGCATATAATGTAATTACCTTACAATTCATTACAGCAGCAACATTACAGTTATGAAGCAGCAACAGGAGAATGTTATGGTTGAGGGTCACCACAACCTGAGGGCCACAGCATTAGGAAGGTTGAGAACCACTGCCCTACTACCTACAGAATAAGTAAGGAGCTGTTCTCTCCAGACTATTCCAGTACAATCTGATGCTTGCTGAAGTTTGGTATGCCTTCTTGGTATTCCTCCCAAGCCTGGAAGTTACACCCACTGAGGAAAATATCCATATTTACTTAAAGTCGAAGATGCCCAGAAGGCAGGGTGGGAAGAGGGAGTAACTGCTAAGGAATGGGGTGTGGAGCAGGGGCGTGGTGGCACACGCCTGTAAACACAGCACTCAGGGAGGCAGAGGCAGGTGGATCTCTGTGAGCTTGAGGCCAGGCTGCTCTACAAAACAAGTCCAGGACAGCCGAGGCTTCACAGAGAAACTCTGTCTTGAAAAAAAAAAAAAAACAGGCTAGGCAGTGGTGACTGATGCCTTTAATCCCAGCACTCGGGAGGCAGAGGCAGGTGGATCACTTGGAGGGGTCAGGAAGCAATATTGATATTGAACCAAGGTATCAGTATAAAATCACTATGTGTGTTCTATAGATGTTTGGCCCCCTTGTAGGGTCCAGCTTGACTCAAGGCCAGCCAGCCTACGCTGAGGGTTCAGCTGTATAAAAATAATGAGGGTCCAGTTTGACTCAAGGCCAACCAGTCTGTGCTGAGGGTCCAGCTGTATCTAAAAATATTCCACTACCCTTGGAATGTACATATCCCTCCTAGCTAGCCTGCTAAATTCTGCTTTTACAAAAAGATATAAAAAGCACTTGCGCCTGCTTTCGGGGGTCGGCAGCTTGAAAGAGCTTGTCATACCTCAATGCGCATCGACTCAATAAAATTCCTGTGTGTATTGCATCGACATCGGACTCCGTTTCTCTCTGGGGACTCCGGGTATAGACTAGAGATCTCTCTGGAGGTCTCAGTCTTACACACTGTGAGTTCGAGGCCAGCCTGGACTACAAAGTGAGTCCAGGACAGCCAAGTCTACACAGAGAAACCCTGTCTCAAAAAACAAAACAAAACAACAAAAAAAAAAAACAAACAAACAAAAGAAAAGAAAAGAAAAAAGAAAGAAAGTTCGTTTGGAAGGCGGAAAGATCCACCTGTTTCTCCCTCCTAAGTGCTGTGATTGAAGGTACATGCCACCACACCCCAACTTTTAAAAACAAAACAAAACAAGGTCTCTGGTAGCCTGGGTTGGACTTAAATTCACAATGATAAGGATGTTGAACGTCTGACCTTGGTACTTTGTCCAATCGTTGAGATTACAGTTGTGGGTCAGCATATCACTTTCTTCCTCCTCTTTTATTTGAGAGATTGGAGAGCATCAAGTGTACTGAGCTGCTCTTCTGGGGACCTGCATGCCAAGCAAGCCCTTTATCAACTGAACTACATTCCTAGGCCCTGCTCTTCCCACTGTGTGTGTGTGTGTGTGTGTGTGTGTGTGTGTGTGTAGTGTGTAAGTCTCATTTTGTAGCCCAGGATGAGCTAGAATTCAATAAATATCCCAGGCCGGTTTTTGAAGTCAGAATAATTCTGCTTCCAAATCCCAAGTACAGCGATCACAGCGATGAGCCACTAAGCCCAGGTAAACTTTCCTATTTCACAATAAATAAGGGACTGGACAGACGGGTCAACAGTTGAGAGCACTTGATGTATTCGTAGAGGATGGGAGCTCAGTTCCCACCACACACATAGGGCAGTTCACCACCCCCTGTAACTCCAGCCAAGATGGTGTCTTATGGCACCCACAAAGCTGGCAGGTGCACAAACACGTGCTGCACACATATAAACATATATTTTTGTTGTTGTTTTTGTTTTTTTCTTTTTCTTTCTTTCTTTTTTTTTTTGGTTTTTTGAGACAGGGTTTCTCTGTGTAGCCTTGACTGTTCTGGCCTCACTTTGTAGACCAGGCTGGCCTCGAACTCACAACGATCCGCCTGCCTCTGCCTCCCGAGTGCTGGGATTAAAGGCGCGTGCCACCACCGCCCGGCTTGAATACTATTTTCTATGGGCCTACATGTACCTGTTCTGGTCACCTTTGTCCTTCTGTCCTCAACCATCTGGATCAAGGACATGAAAACCCTGGACTTCTGAATAAGACACACAAAATTCAACCATTTTCTGTTGCTCCTTCCCCATCTAGAATAAAGCACCCTTATTCTTACTGGGTTCTTTGCTCCACAGCCCACTACACCCCTGCATCCCCTCTGCTTCCTCACACCCCTCCTTCCCTCCCTCCTCATCCCACCCCCACCTACTCCAGTCTTGGTGAGTCTGTTCTCCCCTCCCCCGCCACAAGAATCTATGATGGCACCTCCTGGTCCTTCACTGGGAGCATGAGCTGTCTCACTTCATGGCTGCTTCCACCTTCTCTCCTTTTCTCTCTCACTTCTCTCTTACTTTCTTCTCCCCCCACCCCACACTCCTCCTACCCTTATTTTGGTTGTTGCTGTTGTTTTGTCTGATTTTTGTTTTGTTTTTGAGACAGGAGCTCATATATAGCCCAGGCTAGCCTCCAACTCCATGTGTGGCAGAGGTTAACCTTGAACACCTGATGCCTTTGCCATCAAAAAGCTCAGGTTATAAACCTACACCACAGCCAGGCATGGTGGCACACGCCTTTAATCCCAGCACTCGGGAGGCAGAGGCAGGAGGATCTCTGTGAGTTGGAGGCCAGCCTGGTCTACAAAGCGAGTCCAGGACAGCCAAGGCTAACACAGAGAAACTCTGTCGCAAAAAAACCAAAGCCAAAACCAAAACAATAACAAAAGCCCAGACTGTGCCTTGAAAATAAAAATGCTCAAGAGACTAGCATCCTAGGCTCAACAGTTGAGGGTGATTGCTGCACCTCAAAGGAAGGAAGAAGGAAATGTCCGATGTAGCCTACACTTGTAATTCTACTGCTTTGGAGGTAGAGACAGGACACCCTACAAATTCCATCCCAGCCAAAGGTAAGTAAGGAGAAAAGAAAGAAAATGACTTGGGACTGGAGAGATGGCTCAGTGGTTAAGAGCACTGACTGATCTACCAGAGGTCCTGAGTTCAATTCCCAGCACCCACTTAGTTGTAGTTTACAAGGTAACTTCAGTTTCAGGACTGGGTGTGGTGGCACACACCTTTAATCCCAGCACTCGGAAGGTAGAGGCAGGGGGATCACAGTGAGTTCGAGGCCAGCCTGGTCTACAAAGTGAGTCCAGGACAGCCAAGGCTAACACAGAGAGCCCCTGTCTTGAAAAAACCAAAGAACAAAAACCTTCAGTCTCAGGATTCGGTGCCCTCTTCTGGCTTCTGAACGTGTCAGGCGCACAAGTGGTGTGCAGACATACACGCAAGCAAATCACCGATATATGTGTAAAGTTTGTTTGTTTGTTTGTTTTTTGGTTTTTCGAGACAGGGTCTCGATATGTTGGCCACCACACCCGGCATAAAACTTTTTTCAAATTAGAAAAAAAAAAAACAAGCTGGGCGTAGTGGCGCATGCCTTTAATCCCAGCACTCTGGAGGCAGAGGCAGGTGGATCGCTGTGAGTTCGAGGCCAGCCTGGTCTACAAAGCCAGTCCAGGACAGTCAAGGATACACAGAGAGACCCCGTCTCGAAAAACAACAACAACAACAACAACAAAAAGTTTTATAATTTATGTAAGATGATAAGATAATAAGAGATGATAAGATGCCAGGCAGCAGATGTTATATTATATGAGGTTTATTAAATGAGCATGGGAGAGAAGGAAAGGGGGGATGGGTATCCCCAAGAGAGAGGCAGAGACAAAGGAAGAGAGGGAGAGGGAGAGGGAATAAGTGAGGAAGAGAGGGAGGGGTGAGGTGGTGGGTCTGCCCTTTTATATACTGGGCAGGGCCATGCCCCCATGGCAGGTAGGCAATGGCATCACAGGGAGGCAGACTGAAGCAGAATTCTAACAGAAAGTGGTCTGGAAGTTTAGTTTCCTTGGTAAACTTAAAAATCCCAGCACTTGCCGGGCGTGGTGGCGCATGCCTGTAATCCCAGCACTTGGGAGGCAGAGGCAGGCGGATCGCTGTGAGTTCAAGGCCAGCCTGGTCTACAAAGTGAGTCCAGGACAGCCAAGGCTACACAGAGAAACCTTGTCTCGAAAAACCCAAAAAAAAAAAAAAAAAATCCCAGCACTTGGGAGGCAAAGGCCGGTGAATCTCCATGTTCCAGGCCAGCCTGATCTACAGAGGGAGTTCCAGGACAGCCAGGGCTACACAGAGAAACCCTGTCTTGAAAAGCAAAATAAATAAATAAATAAATAAATAAAACATAAGGAGACCAAAGAGAAGGCTTATACACTGCTTTTGCATAAGACTAGAGTTCCCAGCACCACAGAGGATAGGTATAAACAACTGTCACTTCAGAACCAGGGGATCCCATGCAGTTGTCCTCACAGGGACACACACACACACACACACACACACACACTTAAAAATAATAAAAAGAGCCGGGCGTGGTGGCACACGCCATTAATCCCAGCACTCGGGAGGCAGAGGCAGGTGGATCTTTGTGAGTTCGAGGCCAGCCTGGACTACAAAGTGAGTCCAGGACAGTCAAGGCTAAACTGAGAAACCCTGTCTCGAAAAACAAAAAACAAAAAACAAAAAACAAAACAAAACAAAACAAAACCAAAAAATAAAAATAAAAAGACCCGGAAGCCGGGCATGGTGGCAACGCCTTTAATCCCAGCACTCAGGAGGCAGAGGCAGGCGGATTGCTGTGAGTTCGAAGCCAGCCTGGTCTACAAAGGGAGTCCAGGACAGCCAAAGCTACACAGAGAGACCCTGTCTCGAAAAACCAAAAAAAAGCCGGGCGGTGGTGGCGCACGCCTTTAATCCCAGCACTTGGGAGGCAGAGGCAGGTGGATCGCTGTGAGTTCGAAGCCAGCCTGGTCTACAAAGTGAGTCCAGGACAGCCAAAGCTACACAGAGAGACCTGTCTCAAAAAAAAAAAAAAAAAAAAAAAAAGATTTATTTATTTATTGTATATGAGTGCTTTATCTGCAAAAGAGGATATCAGATCACGTTACACGTGGTTGGTGGGAATTGAACTCAAGAGGTCTGGAAGAACAGGTGGTGCTCTTAACCTCTGAGCCATCTTTCCAGCCCCCAAATGAATTAATTTTTTAAAAAGATATAGATATTAGGTATTTAAGTTGATAGAACATGCATTTCATTCCAGCACTCAGGAGGCAGAAGCAGACATGTCTTTGTGAGTTCCAGCCCCCTTGGTCTACAGACTAACTTACACTGCAGATCTTTACTGCTATGTAGCCTCTCTCTTACTTAAGATTTATTTATTTGGCTTTAATCCCAGCACTTGGGAGGCAGGAGAGTTTTATTTTATGAATACATGCCAGAAGAGGGCATTATAGTTATTTCTGAACCACCATGTGGTTGCTGGGAATTGAACTCAGGACTGTTTTTTTTTTTTCTTTCTTGAACATTTCTTGAGCATTTCTTTAAGTGTTTCTCAGCCATTCGATACTCCTCTGTTGAGACTTCTCTGTTTAGTTCTGAGCCCCATTTCTTTTTCTTTTTCTTTTTTTCTTTTTTCTTTTTTTGGTTCTTCGAGACAGGGTCTCTCTGTGTAGCCTTGGCTGTCCTAGACTCACTTTGTAGACCAGGCTGGCCTTGAACTCACAGCAATCCGCCTGCCTCTGCTCCCGAGTTCTGGGATTAAAGGCGTGCGCCACCACCGCCTGGCTATGAGCCCCATTTCTTAATTGGGTTATTAGGTGAGAGAAGTGTGGGAGAATGGGGAAATAGAAGGATCCAGAAGGTCCTAGAAACCTACAAGAAGAACATTATGATGGGCGGATCTGGGCCCAGGGGTCCTGCTCAAACTATGGCACGAGCCAAGGACAATGCGTGCAGTAAACTTCGAACTCCTGCCCAGATCTAGGCAATGGACAGGACGTTCTCCACAGTTGAGTGGGGAGTGGGGACTGACTTTCACATGAACTCTAGTGCCCCATATTTGACCACATCCCCTAGATGGGGATGGGGTTGGCCTGGTAGCACTCAGAGGAAGGATAGCAGGCTACCAAGAAGAGACTTGATACCCTATGAGCATATACAGGGGGAGGAGGTCCCCCTCAGTCACAGCCATAGGGGAGGGGAATAGGGGGAAAGTGGGAGGGAGGGAGGAATGGGAGGATACAAGGGATGAGCTAACAATTTAGATGTAATATGAATAAAGTAATAAAAATTTTGAAAAAACAGTAGTCAAACAATAGAAAAATGTAAAGATAGGCTCCTCTGTGTGTATGTGTGTGTTTATGTGTGTGTGTGTGTGTGTGTGTGTGTGTGTGTGTGTGTGTGTTCAGCATGTGGCTTGAATGCAGGGCCTCCTCATGCTAGCTGGGAGTCTACCAAGGAAAACTTGTTTTGTTGAGGCTGGAGATTCTCTTTCAAGGGCAAAGATTAAAAATCTGAGGCATTAAAAAAAAAAAAAAATCTGAGCCACCACATCCTGCTTTAAGAAAGATTTCTGAAATACAGATTTCTGGTCCCCGCCACCTGTGAGGAGGAGAAGCTGGTGGGTGGAGGGGCGTAGGGGGAGGCGGGGGCGGGAATAGTAGCAGGAGCTCACTGCTTCTCTCTCTAACACAGAGTGAGATGCTGGTGATGTCATGATGCTGGTGATGTCAAGAGCCTGTTCTGTAGAGATACACTAGACAAACAGGCAAAAGTGAGATTGTCACCACTGAGCTCAGAGTCTGATGCCAGGGAAGATGGATCAGCAGATAAAAGATGGCGAGATGGATGGATGGATGGATGGCTAGGCAGAAAATAAATAGATGGATGGATAGATACAGACAGGCAGGTAATAGATGGATGGATGGATAGGTAAATAGATAGATAGATAGATAGATAGATAGACAGACAGATAGACAGATAGATATAGCCTGGAGGACTCCAAGGCCTCAGATTCCCCTCTGCCTCCGCGCCTGTTTTCCAGACACTGCACACTCTACTTTTTCAGCACTAGGGATACAAGACTACGTTCATTTATTTTTTATTTTTTATTTTTTTTTATTTTTTATTCTTGTTACATCTCTATGGTTATCCCATCCCTTGTAACCTCCCATTCTCCCCTCCCTCCCATTTTCTCTTTATACCCCTCCCCTATGACTGTTCCTCAGAAGGATTACCTCCCCTTGTATCTGCTCATAGGGTATCAAGTCTCTTCTCAGTGACCTGCTGTCCTTCCTCTGAGTGCCACTAGGTCTCCCCCGCCAGGGGACATAGTCAAATGTGAGGCACCAGAGTACTTGAGAAAGTCAAATCCCTCTCTCCACTCAAGTGTGGAGACTGTCCTGTCCATGGGCTAGATCAGGGCAGGGGTTTAAATTTTACCGCCTGTATTGTCCTTGGCTGTTGCCTTAGTTTGAGCGGGACCCCATGGCCCAAATCTGCCTATCATAATGTTCTACTTGTAGGTTTCTAGGACCCACTGGATCCTCCTACATTCATTCTACATACATTCTACTTTCATTTTTTACTTCTGTTTTGATATGATTTACCACACTATTGGGCCCACTTAGCACACCCCTCCTGCACCCACACGGCCTATTCAGATTGGTCCCCTGTGGAAGGACTGTAGCAAGCCTGCCTTTCGGCTGTAAGCCTCTTTTTCTGTTGTACCCTTCATTCCAGAGACTCTCACCCTAGACACAGAGGGGCAGGGCAAGAATGGAGTTTGAGGAGGTACCCATTGCAGGCCCTCATGCAAAGATCCCTTTGGCAAAGAGGTGTGCTCCCGGTACCAGCCTTTGCCAAGCTTGGGGTAAACTCAAGGATTTGGTAGCCTTGACCCATGGACCCAGAGACAGGGGTCAAATGTTTCCCCTTTTAGAGGATTCACAGTTTGTTTCTAATTTGAAGTGAGAGGCGGCTTTGAGTTTGAAACACCCAATTCTTTGGACTCCTCCCCGGCCCTCTCTTACAGTTCCCCTCCAGGAAGGTTAGAGAAGACAAAGACGTGTTTACCCAAATTTTGTCTTCCTTGGGACACACCTATGGCTACCTAGTGACACCTTTGTTTGCATTATAAACAGGAGTCCCTCTGTGCCTTCTTCTTGCGGGAGCAGAGCCAGCAGCTGTGGGTGGAGGACCTCATAGGCCCTGCGAAGGGAGGTTCCTGGGCTATATAGTTGTGTGCCCCCCCCCCCAAAAAAAAGAAAGAAAGAATCAGTGGTTATTTCAAATCCTAAGCTGGGATTTACTAAGTTTTCCCTGGTGAGACTGAGCAAGAGGATACAACCTCAGATTCCTTGAGTGTTGGGTTTAGGAAAAGGGAGGGGAAGAAGAGCAACCACAGATTCTCTATTGTCCTTAAATATGTTAGTGATGGAGCCCAGCATTTTAGGCTCGAATTTGCTTTTTTTTTTTTTTTTTTAAATTTTATTTTGTTTGTCTTTTTCCAGACAGGGTTTCTCTGTGTAGCCCTGGCTGACCTGGACTCGAATTGAAGACCAGGCTAGCCTCGAACTCACAGCAATCAGACTGCCTCTGCCTCTTGGAGTGCTGGGATTAGAGTGAGCCACCAAGTCTGGCTTGTTGTTTCTGGTTTTTTAGGCAGTGTCTCACTATGCAAAGCAGGCTGGCTTTCAGCTCCTAGCATTCCCCTGAGGTGTGACTGGCAGAGTGCTCAGCAGGTAAACCACTTGTTCTTTAAGCCTGAGGTTTAAACCTACAGAGGAAGCTGGGCATAGCAGCACATGCCTTCAATGCTGGCACTCAGGAGGCAGAGGTAGGCCAGCCTGGTCTACAAATCAAGTCCAGGACAGCCAAGGCTACACAGAGAAACTCTGTCTCCAAAAAAACCGAAACCAAACAAAAACAAAAACTTACAGAGGAAAGAGGACCAAGTTCCAAACATTGTCCTTTGACTCTCAGGCACATCATGGAACCTCACACCTGTTTTCTCTCTCTCTCTTTCTCTCTCTCTCTCTCTCTCTCTCACACACACACACACACACACACACACACACAGACACACGAAACATAGATAATAACAAATACAATTGAAGAAAAACAATTCCACACCAGAGTGACGATGCCCATTTTTGATCCCTGTACTTGGAAGGCACACAGAGGTACAGGGATCCCTGGAAGCTCAAGACCACATTGGTTTGTATAGTGAATTAGTGACAGGCCAGACAGGAATACATCAAGACTCTGGTTTTTTGTTTTTTGTTTGTTTGGTTTTTTTTTGTTGTTGTTGTTGGTTTTTTGAGACAGGGTTTCTCTGTGTAGCCTTGGCTGTCCTGGACTCCCTTTGTAGACCAGGCTGGCTTTGAACTCACAGCGATCTGCCTGCCTCTGCCTTCAGAGTGCTGGGATTAAAGGCATGCGCCACCACGCCCGGCTTTTTTGTTTTTTGTTTTTTTAAGTTAAAGAAGAGCCTGGTGTGGTGGCGCACGCCTTTAGTCCTAGCATTCAGGAGGGAGAGGCAGGAGGCAGGTGGATCTCTGTGAGTTCCAGATTGGTCTGGTCTACAAACTGAGTTCTGGACAGCCAGTACTACAAGAAAAACCCTGTCTTGAAAAACCTGAAAAGAAAGAAAGGAAGGAAGGAAGGAAGGAAGGAAGGAAGGAAGGAAGGAAGGAAGGAAGGAAGGAAGAAAGAGATGGGCTGGAGAGATGGCTCAGCAGTTAAGAACTCTGGCTGCTTTTTCAAAGGGCCTGGGTTCAATTCCCAGAAGCTCACAAGTCTCACAAGTGTCTGAAATGCCAGTTCCAGTGAATCTGGCACCCTTACACTAACATGTGTGCAGGCAAAACACCAGTGCACATGAAAATAAGTAAAATGTTAAAAAAAAAAAAAAGTTGTCAGAGGATGGCGATAAAACAGAGAATCTGAACACCAGGAGAGAACAGGGTTTGGGTAAGATGTCGCCCTCCACTTCCTAATGGTTGGGTGAGGACAGAGGTCAACCAGCCACATTAAGTTATGTCGTTATGTCTAGTAGTGTCCAGTTGAAATAAATGGCAAGCCAGGCGTGGTGCAGCGCACCTTTAATCCCATCACTCAAGAGGCAGAGGCAGGTAGATCTCTGTGAGTTCGAGGCCACTCTGGTCTACAAAGTGAGTCCAAGACAGCCAAGACTACACAGAGAAACTCTGTCTCAAAAAACCAAAAAAAAAAAAAAAAAAAAAAAGGTCAGACCTGGGCACTAAGGGGACCCAAGAGTCCTAAGCAGACCACAGACATTTCCTTCAGAGTTTTGTTAGAAACGGAATTTTTGGTAGAACGACTTTCCTATCTTCCCCAAAATGAAAACCAAGAAAGAACTAAAGTGAGTGCTGGAACGGAGCACCATGTTTAAACAAAGACGCTGGCAACAAGCTCTGAGAATTTTCTTATGTCTGTAGGAAGACTGGTAGAGAAAACCGCCCTACCCGAGATGCCCATGGTTTAGGGGTGCAGCCGTGATTTAACGGTGCAGCATGGTAAAGCCTCAGGTATGAAACCAACTTTTTTATTTGATTTGATTTTTTGTCTCTAGGTCAGAAGGGCCCCAACCTTTTCCGTCTCTCCTTCCGTCTGGGTCACTTTACAGCTTCCTTTGCATTACAATGTGCGCGGTGGGCCTGGCAGGTAGGATTTGAATTCACAGGGCTGGTGGGGCATAGGTGCTAGGGGCGGGAGGCGGGGCCGCAGGATAGGTCTGGGTGGGGGTATGGGGCTTTAAGGGCGGGGAGTGGGGGGGGCCGGGGGGCGAGCCAGAGGCTTTTAAATCTAGCGCCTTGTGTTTTCTAGCCTTCAGCTAGGCTGACTTGGTGTCTTGGTCTTTTGAGGGAAGACTGAGGCTTGCTTCCTTCCAGTCTCTTGGTAATTTTGCACCTGAACTTGGAATATTTTTTGTTTGTTTCTGAAGTCTTTCTTCTTAGACACTGAGTTTTAAAGTCTTAACCTTTTTGTTGTTGTTGTTGAAAACTTTTTTTTAAGTCACTTTTTACCTCCCCTCGCCTTCGCACTGACATGAGTGTGGATCCCCCACCCCCTCGTCCCGGAAGCGTCGGATTCCGGGGACTCCTCGCCAATGCCTGCAGCTCATGGGCCTGTGGAAAATTATTCTTCCGTACAAATGTCTGCTGCTGAGAAGCTCCGCACAGAGACCGCCTCTCCTCGGCCTTCCTCTATGGACCCACCTCTTCAAGACAGCCCCGATTCTTCTACCAGTCCCAAACTGAAGTTCTGTGGTCCTCAGTCTGAAGAGGGCCCTGAGGAAAAGGGAGAGTGCAAGCTCCACATGAAGCAGCAGAAGATGAGGACTGTGTTCTCTCAGGAGCAGCTGTGCGCGCTTAGGGACAGGTTTCAGAGGCAGCGGTACCTGAGCCTGCAGCAGATGCAGGAGCTCTCTGCCCTCCTGAACCTTAGCTACAAGCAGGTTAAGACCTGGTTCCAAAACCAAAGAATGAAATGTAAGCGGTGGAAGAAAACCCAGTGGCTGAAGCCTGGCAACAGTGTGGCTCAGAAGAGCTCAGCATCGTCAGTGGAGCATCCCTGGCTCTATCCCAGCTATCCCCAGAGCTCTCTGGTCAACACATCTGGAAGCCTGCCAGTGTGGGGCAGCCAGACTTGGACCAACTCGGCTTGCAACGACCAGACCTGGACCAACCCAACTTGGAGCAATCAGGCCTGGACCACTCAGACCTGGTATACTCAAGCCTGGGACGGCCCAACTTGGACCACTCCGTTCCAAAGCTTTGGGGAGGACTCCCTGCAGCCTTGCATGCAGTCACAGCAGCAAAACTTCTTTGCCAGCGATTTGGAGGCTAATTTGGAAGCCCCTAGGGAAAGCCACGCATGTTTTAGCAACCCACAAGCCATGGAGTTATTCCTGAACTGTTCTGTGAATTCACCGGGTGAAGTGTAAGGTGTGCACAGTTCAGCTTAAAGTCAGGGCAGTGGCTGGATTCCTTCCTTTTTCCAAAAGTTTTCATTTTTTCTTACCATTGCTTTTTGTTTTTTCTTTCTGTTTTGTTGTTTGTTTGTTTGTTTGTTTGCTTGTTTTTGAGACAGGGTTTCTCTGTAGCCCTGGACTCCCTTTGTAGACCAGGCTGGCCTCGAATGCACAGTGATCCGCCTGCCTCTGCCTCCCGAGTGCTGGGATTAAAGGCTTGCACCATCACAGCCTGACTTATTGTTTTTAGTTTTATTCTTTTGGTGCCAAAAGAGCAAACCTAGGACTTTGAACATACTGGGCACCGACTCAACCACTGAGCTCTACTTGCAGCCCTGTATTGGTGCATGTGTCTTAGCTGTGTAACTGTCTTTTTCTTTGGTGCTGTGCTGTAGATGTGATTTAACTAAGGGCTTTAGAGACAAGGCACACAATACCCTCTCCTCCCCCACATACTGACATCCTTACCCACCCCAGCTTCAGCTTGTCTTTTTCTTAGAAGCTTGGGTCTTGGTGTACATGTGATTTGAGTAGTGGGGTTTGGCTACTACTAATTAAGGAGGTTTGAATAACTTGTCCTGCTACAGAAATAGACATGGTGGCGTAGCTATAGATCCAGTGTTTTTGGTTATCTTTTATCTTTGGGAAACAGAATCTAAAACTGTAAAACTTAAAGACTTACTAGGTTTGGTGGCACATACCTGCAGTCCCAGCACTCGGGAGGCAGAGACAGGTGGATGGATCACTGTGAGTTTGAGGCCAGCCTGGTCTACAAAGGGACTCCAGGACAGCCAACACAGACCCTGTCTCAAACAACCAAAAACAAGGGGCCTGGAGAGATGGCTCAGAGGTTAAGAGCACTGACTGTTCTTCCAAAGGAGCTGGGTTCACTTCCCAGCACCCACATGGCAGCTCACAACTAACTGTCTGTAACTCCAAGATCTGACACCCTCATACAGACATGCATGCAGGCAAACACCAAG
This sequence comes from Acomys percivali, assembly GCA_907169655.1. Taxonomy (NCBI): domain Eukaryota; kingdom Metazoa; phylum Chordata; class Mammalia; order Rodentia; family Muridae; genus Acomys; species Acomys percivali. Next base: position 21,467,845 of record OU015745.1, on the reverse strand, counting down.
GCACATAAGATAAAAATAATTTTAAGAAATGTTTGTGTTTGTCTGTACCATGATAAACCAATGCCAGTTTGACTAGTTTAAGTAAAATAAAACACTAATTTTACCTTTAGTGCTTTCATCTCTTGTCTTGCTTTCACCTAGTGGGGTCAATATACATTATTTTTTTTCTGGTGTTTGAGGCCGGGTCTCATAGCCCAGCTTGGCCTTAACAATGTTGCCAACACTTGAGGCCAAGATGAGAGAATCAAGAGTTCAAGGCCAATCTGAGCGGAAACCCTGGCATGTGGCATGGTGCTCATGAGTGGATACAATGGAGTGCCGGAGCAGCCAAGGCTACAGAGCGAGGCCCTGTCACAAAATAAAGTGCTGCTGAGATGGCCCAATATGGGAATGGCCTTGCTGCCAACCTTCAGTCAGTCCCTGGGACCCACGTGTTGGAAAGGGATAACCAAACCCTGTGAACTGTGTTCTGCTCCGTGTGCCCGCTGGACACACACAAGCACAAACACTTCGTGCCTGTAAAAGAGCAACAGCTGGGGAAGCCATGACAGGTTAGCTGCTGGAAATTTGCCCAGTACCGATTATTAAAACCTCCTGTGGTTGATTGCTCTTGTGTGGCGTTTACCTCGCCAGAAAATGCTAAGCTGGAATGGCTTTTGGTTTTTTGAGACAGGGTTTCTTCTGTGTAGCCTTGGCCATCCTGGACTCGCTTTGTAGACCAGGCTGGCCTCGAACTCACAGCGATCCGCCTGCCTCTAGTTTGAGGAAGAACAAAAACTTACCAATGAGCCATGAGGCTAGCTTTTATTCCTATGAAATAGGAATTGGTAATGGGTGCGGGGGTGGGGTGGGACGGCGGCGGCGCATCTGACGGCCCCCGTAGTGCTTCTGTGAGAACCACAGGAACCATGATCTCAACATCTCTTGTTTTTGTGTCACCCTGGGGATTATCCTGGGCCTTCCTGAGTCTAAGCTGAGGCTCCTCCCTGAGCTTTGCCCACCCCCGCCCCCACCCCCATCTAGTGTTCTTCCAGGATTCTGAGACTGAAGGGATGAGGGGGCTGGCGCTTCAGAAGTGAGTTTGTGGTTTAAGGGTGAGTTGGGAGTGGGAGGGTGGGAGAACGGCTGGGAAAGATTTAATTTTGTTGAAAAGACAAAAGGTAACTTCATCTGGTGTAGTTGCGTGTAAACATTCTATCTCACTGTGGGATAAGAAGGAAATTAAGATAGCATAGCTCCTAATGCATTAATTATAGATGACCTAGTCATTGACCAGTTTTTATTAGATTTAGCTAAAGCATAACACAGAAAAAAACGTGGAAGCAAGCGACACCTAGTAACTGCCACAGTTTTACCTGTTAGTCACAACATCAGTAACTCATGACTGCTCAACGTAGGCTCCATAGCTGCTCCTCAGCTAAGGAGAGGGCTACTCTGGCAGTCAGAATTATTGTGCCACGGAGGGACTCATGGACACAAAGGAAGTGCACATTGCAAAGCCCAGACTAAATCCCGTCTAGGCCTCTCATCCTCCGTCTTCCGTCCTTGTCCCCGTCAGTGGAGATGGCTGGTGTGTCAGAGATGGGTCCCTGCCGCCCCCCTTCTCCCCCGCCAACCCTGGCCACCCTTACACAGAGGCCGCCACTTCCCTTCAAGTTTTACAGGTTTAATTGAGTCACTAGGATTCTAAAATGTGGGTGTGTGGTTGTGGGGATCCAACCCAGGGCCTCTTAGGACTTAAGTGCTATACCATTGAACAACACCCTCCGTCCTCCGGTGTGAGACTCCTGATTATCTTTGATTTGACCCTTTTCAGGGTTGAAGAGATTACACCAACCACCCAGGGGTGGGGATAGTTTGAGAGGCCTCCCCAGCTGCAGCTTTCCTGGGCTTTTTTTTGCTGCGACCTCTCACCAAGGGACCTATTCAAATGCCTTAGTCAACTGATTCCTGAGTGCCAAGCTGCTGCGGGAACCCAGCTGACTTCTTTATTTAACAAATTCTCTTTTTCCCCTACTTGGGCCCTTCTTCCCTCCTCTGTCTGGCAGCTATTGACCCTCCTCTTTGTAGTTCACCCATCGGGACCTGTTTTCTCCCCCACATCGCCGGGATATCTGAAGACTGGGCTTATTCAAAGCAGAATGAGCCTTTTCCTTTCACCTTAAGAAGCAAGCACTTGGAATTCACGGACGGAGCGAGGCCTGTGCTTCTGAACTTGGAGTCTGTACTATTCAATACCCAAGAATTCCCAGGAAAATTCAATGCAGGGTGCTTGTGTTAGATCGGGGGGGGGGGGGGGCGGCATTCCAGGGTTGTCGGATTAAAGCAAGCTTTATTTAGAGGTGCGCCAGGGACTGAACTGGCCACCCATGCACGGGAATACAAGCAGCTTGCTTTAAGTAACTTGGCCGTGAGCTTGGTTGGAAAGGATAATAAAAGCTGGAAAAATCAAGGGAGATCCAAGGTTTACACTAAGACATAAGCAGGAGTCTGTAAGGAAAGAGAAGTGTGGAAAGGCTAGCCCCACTTTCTCTCCTGTCATATCAACTTGTGCACTCCGGAGCCTATGGGAAGGGGAAAAAGGGAAGAAAGGTCCGGAGGAAAATCCTTAAAGTAGATTCACACCTTTCCTAATGTTCTGATGACCCTTTCAAGCTCTTAAGGTGACTTATAACGCACAGTAAAATTAAAAATAAATGATTTAGGGGCTGGAGAGATGGCTCAGCAGTTAGAAGCACTTCCTGCTCTTCCAGAAATCTGAACTCAGTTCCCAGCACCCGGGGCAGGTGGTTTCATACCACCCCATAACCCCAGGACCCCAGGACCAGGGGACGCCCTGCGTCTAGCTTACTTAGGCACCCATAAACATTTACAGATATTCACACTAACACATAATTGCTAAACAAAATATAGAAAATTTACCCACCCCAAAAATGTTAGTAAAGCCACAGCTTTTGAGTGTCTGTCTTCAAAGCTCACGAGCCACTTCCATTTTCCTAATAAAGCATCTCTATTTCTATCACTAAAAAGGAGAGATGGGGAGATAGCACCAGAGTAGAAGAGTGGGTGTCTTAGCTGGGCATGGTGGCACACACCTGTAATCCCAGGACTCAGGGAGATCTCTGTGAGTTCCAGGCCAGCCTGGCCTACAAAGTGAATTCAAGACAGCCAAGGCTACACGGAGAAACCTTGTCTCAAAAAAAAAAAAAAAATTGTGGTTGTCTCTTAATTTTCTGTAATATGCTACAGCTTTTGTTGTTGCTTTAAGGTGAGAAGAACCGCGAAACCTTTCATCTTTGGGCAGGCATCATCATCACAGCATCTGTAGTCCCAGCGCTAAGGAGGCAGAAGCAGCTAGGAGAACTGTCAGTGACTTCAAGGCCTACTTGCCCTAGAGGGTGAGCTTCAGATTAACCAGGCTGTGTGGTGAGACCCTGCCTCAACACCAACACTCAAAGACTGGGCCTGCAAGCTATCTCATTGGGTAGAGGTGCCTGCCACAACTCTAGCTTGTTCACGTGAGTTCAATCTCTTGGATTCACATAGTGAATGGAAAGAAAGAAAAGGTGCCACAGAATCACCCTCTGACCCCCACATACAGGCAATGCCACCTCTCCTCTCCCCCTCAAAATATAATAAATGTAATGTAATGAAATAAATGTAATCACTGGGCAATGGTAGCACATGCCTTTAATCCCAGCACTCAGGTGGCAGAGGCAGGCGGATCTCTATTGAGTCTGAGGCCAGCCTGGTCTACAAAGTGAATCCAGGACAGCCAAGGCTACAAAGAAAAAAAACCTGTCTTGAAAAACCCTAAACTGGGCATGGTGGTGCACGCCTGTAATCCCAGCACTTGAGAGGCAGAGGCAGGTGAATTGCTGTGAGTTTGAGGCCAACCTGATCTACAAAGTGAGTCTGGCACAGCCAAGGATATACAGAGAAACCCTGTCTCGAAAAACCAAAAAAGAAAACCGCTAAAATAAATAAATGTAATCATGATAACTCTTCAAACACAAGAACCTCATTTTATTTTTTTCCTGAGACAAGGTTTCTCTCCCAGACAGGGTTTCTCTATGCTATCTTGGCTGTCCTGGACTCATTTTGTAGGCCAGGCTGGCCTCGAACTCACAGCAATCCGCCTGCCTCTGTCTCTGAGTGCTGGGATTAAAGGTATGTGCCACCATGCCCGGCTGACACAAGGTTTCTCTATGTAACAGTCTTGGTGATCCTGGACTCACTTTTGTAGACCAGGCTGGTCTCACACTCACAGAGATCTGCCTGCCTCTGCCTTCTTTCAAACCTTTGATCTGAATGGTTTTTTGTCTTTTAATCAGTCCTCGGATCAAAATAATTTAATGCTCCTACTCAGCTTTGTGCTTCTGGCTCTGACTGTGAAAGCAGAGAACTTGTTTTTTGTTTAATTATTTATTATGATACATTATTCTTCCAGGGTGTACCCCCTGCACGCCAGTAGACGGCATGGCACCAGATCTCATTATAGATGGTTGTGAGCCACCATGTGGTTGCTGGGAATTGAACTCAGGACCTTTAGAAGAGCAGCCAGTGCTCTTAGCCTCTGAGCCATCTCTCCAGTCCAAGAGAACTTGTTCTTTTGTTTGTTTGGCTTGGGTTTTTAGAGATAGATTTTCTCTGTGTAGTCCTGGCTGCCCTGTAATTCCAGCACTTAGACGGCAGAAGCAGGATTGCCAGGTTCCAGGAGCCCAGGTTGGTCTACATAGTGACTTCCAGACCAGTGTGTCCCAACAAATAAAGCTCACTTGACACAGCGGTGCACCCCTTTAATCCTTATGCTGAGGGACTTGAGGCCAGACCCAGCTACCCAATCAAATATTTGTAGCCCACAGCAAGAACAAGCACATGAAGTGTGGCATGGGAACAGGGGCATTAGGTGTGTGTTATATGAACAAAGGTTGGAAACAAAACGGAAAATCAAACCAACTCTGTAGACTAGACTGTCATTGAACTCAAAGAGATTTGGCTGCCTGTACCTCCCCCATGCCCCACCATGTCCAGCAGACTTCATGTTTGTTTTATGTGCACTTTTTAATGTTTTTTTTTTAAGACAGGGTTTCTCTGTGTAGCCTTGGCTGACCTTGACTCACTTTGTAGACCAGTCTGGCCTCAAACTCACAGTGATCTGACTGCCTCTGCCTCCTGAGTGCTGGGCAGCTTCTTAAACATTTTCAAAGATGTCTTTATTCTTTTATGTGCAGAGTGCAAAACAAAGCAACTCTGCTCTGGAAGGGAGCACAGTACACTGCAGGCTGACTGGGAGCTAGCTGCCTCTGCATCTCCGAGAGAGCGATGGTCACACTGATCTCTGTAAAATCCTGGGATGGGCTTCCAAGAAACATGAGAGGAAAATGGGAGAACCAAGAACAGCACTGAAAAGCCTTTTTAACTAGCCCATGTAGGAAGTAATACTGTTCTTTTGGTTTTTCAAGACAGGGTTTCTCTGTGTAGCTCTGGCTGACCTGGACTCACTTTGTAGACCAGGTTGCTTCTGCCTCCCAGTGCTGGGTGGGATTGAAGGGGTGTGCCACCATCCTCAGTAGTAATGCTGTTCTACCCATGGTTTGTGGTGGGCCTCAACTTGCTGTCTAGGAGAGGCTCACCCTCATGTTTTTCCTGGCTCATTTGTGGGGTGCTGGAGGGTGAACGCAGGGCCATGTGCTGTCTGGACAGCACTCTACCCACTGAGCTATATTTCTAGCTCCACTGCCATGATTTAAAGGGTTTTAAAGCCTCATGAGAAAGAACAAAAAGGAGAAAATAAGCTTGTGACATGACATATACATTCAGAATTTTTATTTCAAAACAGAAACTACAATAACAGTAATAGAAAGAATATATGAATATATTCACAACTGGCCACTGACAAATGGAAAAACTCCACCCAGCGTTACTGCCAACTCACTGAGGAACAGAAGAGGTAAGTTAGAGGGGTTGCCTTCCCTGGCAAAGCCCCTCTTCATAGCCATGTGAGTTTTTAATCCAAAGTCTCAATGACCACGGGGAGTGGGGAATGAGTACTGAGACTGAGTACAAAGTACTGTACTAAGCAAAGGTTTGCCTAACGCGTCTGAAGTGTGTAAGCACCAAGGAGGGTCCATGGGGTCCAGTGACCTATGCAAAAGGGACGAGGGTCGCCCAATAGTCTCCATTTATGGAAGTGGAGAATGAGGGGATGGTTGTGGAGGTATTATCTGTGACCTGTGGCCAGAGCAAATCCTGCCACTGCTCCCAACATACTAAAATGCCGTAGAATTTACTAATCCCTTGGAAAGAAAACCTTCCTCTCCCACAACTAGGTCTTCGCGAACCACAGCTCTGACCTCACACTTTTGCCCTGTCCCAGCTGGAGTGAGGCTGAGCTTTTCACCTTCAACCTCAAGGAAGCACCCCTCTCCAGCAAGAACAGGGGGCGCCAGATGAGTGGAACTTAACCCTGGGTGCCACCTCCACCCAGCGGAGGCCGGCAGTGCTGCTTATGTGTGAGGGGATGCATTTCGGTAGATGTCATTAAAAAAAAAAAAAAAAGCTACAGGAACAAAGGGGACAGGTACGTAACATCCAGAGCAAAGTGACAGTGCACGTACATTCACATCCTCAAGCATGGGCCACACTCACACCGTCCCTACTGTGTGTAGCAGAGTCAAGGCCCCTTGGGCACTTAGCACAGTATCCCAGGATCATGGAAACAGGAATAGCCTGAGACTGTAACAAACAGACTAGCATGGGGTGACCCCAGAGCAACAACATACCCAAACCAGGTAATTAATAATCATTCTGGAAAAAAAGCTGAGGTAACAAAGTCCAAGTTAGCTGTGAATCCCTTTAAACCAAAATAAAACTAGTCAACACATTAAAAAGTCTCTTAACAAGTCAAAATTGAAAAAAAAAAATCGTAAATGCCTATCAAGAACTACTGTATTTGGTTAGGTCTCTCATCTGTGTATGGCTCACTCCACCAGCCAGGTAGTCGGGGTACCAGAGGGGAAGAAAAAGGTGAGTTCAGCAGGACAGACAGGAAGGAGTTGTTGGTCCAGGGAGAAGAGAGGGACTTTCTGCAAGCCCTCCTTAATTCTGGACTCCATGCAAAACAAAAGGCCACCAACACCACTAACTACAAAGCCCACTTTAGTAACAAGCCTAGATTTCAAGTAACACTACATAAAAACTATATAATCTTAAAAGAAAAGGCCCACAGAAAGCCATGAGCCTATTCATACAGGCACTCGCTCTCCTGAGAAAAACCGCAGGAAGACTCTCCGTCTAGAATGGAGGTGGCCCCGCCTGCCACCACAAACTTTTGTTTTCCCTTGTGTTGCCCTTTGTCACCCTCCTGCGCTCACCTTCTTTCCTCCAGAACTTCTCTTTAAACACCTCCCTCCATCCTCAATTTCCTTACTCTTTCATTATTTGGTAAAATTACACTTTAAAAAAAAAAAAATTAAATATTTATGCAATAAAACCTGAAGGTAATATAAATAAAACTCAAGTTACTTTGCTGTGCAGAGCTGTACGGAGTGAGGAGGGCTCGCTTGTTTAATCCCCACAGCCCTCCTCCACACTGGGTCTGAAGATCTGTTTCCTGGCAAGCTGACTGTGGGGAGGGGGTGCTCGCTGGACCCCACTCCTACTCTCTAGGTGTCCTAGTGAGCTGGGAACCTAAGGGGAGCTGCAGTCACCCCTTCCTGACGTGAAGGCAGGCTCACTCACTCTATCCAAGAAAACTATCCAAGAAAATGAAAGACTTAAAAGATCCGACTGACCCCAGCATTGGGTGCAGCTGAGTGTTCATGGAGTGTGTGGGGTGAGAAAGGATCAAATAGCAGCGGTTCAGAGAAGCAATCCTGGGTTCATCCTGATGAGGTCTCCCCAATTCAGGGGAGGTTGCTTTCCATGTTGGAGGGAGGTGAAGGAGGTCTGTCTGCATCAGGCATTGCTGTGGGTCTCCTTGGCAGACTGCAGCTCCATAGCATTTTTTACAGCCTGCCCCTCGAAGGCCCGGGCAATGTCCTCGAAAGTCCTGCCTTTGGTCTCAGGAACTTTGAAGTAGGTGAAGATTAGGAATAAAACAAGGAAGACAGCAAAGAAGAGAAAAACGTAGGCTCCCGTGTAGGCCTAGAGGATGGGGAGGAGAGAGAGGGATGCTTATAGGCAGTTGACTCAGACAAATGTACCAATTTGAATGGTTAGGAAGGCAAGGGAAACCTCCCATGTCTATCTCTGACTGGCCTTAAGCTGCAACTCCTCCATATTGAAACAGAATAGCAAGGTCGCTTATGATATGTCTATTTCTTGGCGATTTTTTTTTTTTTTTTGAGAAACGCCTTGGTTGTCCTGGACTCGCTCTGTAGACCAGGCTGGCCTTGAACTCACAGAGATCCGCCAGCCTCTGCCTCCCGAGTGCTGGGATTACAGGTATGCACCACCAAGCCCGGCTCCAGGTCATTTTCTAACAGGAGCTGCCTGGCTCATTAACAACTTCATCTTCATGACTACCTGGCATGTAGGAGCACTCAGTTATCAGATTTACTGAAATGATGGTTTTATCATTGGCCTGGGAAATCTGGGTACTTGGTACTCTCCTTCTATTCCTAGGCAGAAACAACCTTGCGTCTCTTAACTTTTTGTTGTTTTGAGACAGGGTCTCATTGTAGCCCAGGCTGGCCTCAACTTCATGCCAACTCTCCTGCCTCAGCTTCCCAAGTGCTGGGATTGCAGGGGTGACCCACCGTGCCTGGCTTGCCCCTCCCCTCTCCTGTGTCCCTGAAGATGAAGAGGGAAATCTGGCTTAAGGCTCACTACACACACTCTTTCCCGGAGCTCCCACTAAGGCACACAAGTGTGTTAGCACCAGTAGGCTGCTTTGTGATGGACCATGTCTTGATTTCAGCTTTACTTACTGCAGCCGAGGGGAAGAGCATGCCAACCATGAAGTTGGAGGTCCAGTTACAACAGCCAGCCACGGCCATGGCAGCTGGGCGGGGGCCCTGGCTAAAGAGTTCAGCCACGATAAACCAGGGAATGGGGCCCGGTCCAATTTCAAAGAAGGCTACGTAGACCAAGATAGCCACAATACAAACAAGGCTCATGGATTCATACTTATCCTGTAAGAGAAAGAAAGCAAAGGCTGAGTAGGAAGCAGCATGACAAAGGGTCCGCCCACTTTTGAGCAATTTTATCAAGCAGTCCCTCAACTTGGGAGTCAAAAGCCCAGTGCTGCTAAATTCGAGTTATGTGATCTCACCCCGCATTTTGTACCAAGACCATTTGAACATCTATAAAATGGAACTACCTAAAGGTGATTTCTGTTATCGTTTTTGTTTTGTTTTGTTTTTCCAGACAGAGCTTCTCCGTGTAGTGCTAGCTGTCCCAGAACTCACTCTGTAGACCAGGCTCACCTCGAACTCAAGAGCTCTGCCTGCTTCTACCTCCTGACTGCTGAGATTAAAAGGCTTGCAGTATTTTGAGATAGGGTCTCTCACCAAGTAGCCCTGGCTGATTTTATTTTATTTTATTTTTTAAGATTTACTCATTTTGTATACAATGTTGTGCCTGCACGTACACCTGCCGGCCAGAAGAGGGCACCAGATCTCATTATAGATGGTTGTGAACTACCATGTGGTTGCTGGGAATTGAACTTAGAATGTTAGGGAAAAAAGCCAGTGCTCTTAACCTCTGAGCCATCTCTCCAGCCCCCCTGGCTGATTTTAAACATGTAGAAACCTGGGCTGGAGAGATGACTCAGAGGTTAAGAGCACTGTCTGCCCTTCCAGATGTCCTGAATTCAAGTCCAAGCAACCACATGTTGGCTCATAACCAACATGAGGATCTGATGCCTTTTTCTGGCGGGCAGGCACACAAGCAGGTAGAATGCTGTATACATAATAAATCTTAAAAAAAAAAAAAACCCAAACCAAAACAACAACAACAAAACCCCCTGCCTTTGCTAAAATTGAGATTATAGGTGTGTACTACTACCAGTCTCTGGCCTTCAAGACTCCTGTTAAGGATTAAATTACGCAGGGCCCTCCAGATGGCTCAGCAGGTAAAGGTGCTTGCCACCAAGCCTGAGGACCCAACCCCAGTGTCCTGGACCCACAGGTGCAAAGTAACTGGAAGATTAGGAATTCAAGGCCATGCTTGCTTACTTCCTTGGTTTACCTAAGAATTAAATTAGACAATGCATCTTACAAGCCATAATTTATGCACACAAGGATACCCATTTACCTATCGCTGAAGGTGCACTTTTATCAATGACTTGGAAGCTCAACACCCCATCCCCTCCCCAACTCCGAGAGCACTCACCTTCAGTAACAAGGAGACGGTCATGAAGATGGAACACACAGCCATGCCACCCAGGCCTGTCATTTGCAGGGTTCTCCGCCCTGCCCGCTCCACCAGGAACAGCTACAAGGCAAGACATTTCTGACGTCACGAACAGGCTGTGTTCAGCCTTCTACTGTCTTATCCACATCTCCAGCACCATCTAGGTCTTTCCACACTTCCTCTTTCCCATCCAGGCCAGATGTGCTGGGTGAGTGAAGACGACTTACACCCATCATTCACTATTCTTTTCCCCAGGGGAATAAAAAAAAAAAAGGATTAACCAAATGTGAAGTCTGAAATATAGGCAGTCCATGTTCGAACCCTTGTAGGAAGCACTCTTGTCTCACCCACCGCACCCCTCATTCAAAGTAGCCAACTTACAGAAACCACAGTGAAGATAGTGTTAACCACCCCTGCTCCAATCGTAGCATAGATTGGCTCCTGGACACCTGCATCTTTGAAGATGCCTGTTGAATAATAGAACACCTAGGAGGAAACAAAAACTGCATCACCAATTCCACCCCAGGAACGCGGGGGGCCCTCCTCAGCACCTCTACCTCCCGGTGCTCCACCTCAGCTACTGTTTCCTTTCTGTGCTCATCCCCCCTTTTTTGGGGGGGGGTAGGGTAAGGTGCGCAACCATCCCACTCAATAGCCTGTCTCTCCAGTACTGAGGTTACAGATGTGTTACCAGGTCCATCTATCCCATTCACATCCTTTTTTATATATACAGCATTCTGCCTGCATGTACACCTGCAGGCCAGAAGAGGGCATCAGATCACATTATAGATGGTTGTGAGCCACCATGTGGTTGCTGGGAATTGAACTCATGACCTCTGGAAGAGCAGGCGGCGCTCTTAGCCATCTCTCCAGCACCCATTCACATTCTTATGTCTTCTTTGCTAATTTTTATTTTTCTTTTCTTTTTTTCCCCCAGACATGGTTTCTCTGTGTAGCATTGGCTGTCCTGGACTCCCTTTGTAGACCAAGCTGGCCTGGAACTCACAGCAATCCATCTGTCTCTGCCTTCCAAGTGCTGGGATTAAAGGTGTGCACCACCACCGACCGGCTGGGTAAGGTAAATTTCTAAGCCTACTGTACACTAGATTTCCTTTTTTATTATTTTTGTCTTTCGAGACAGGGTTTCTGTGTAGCCTTGGCTGTACTGGAACTTGGGTGGTTTTACTTTTTAACAAATAGGTCCAGGCCACATTCCTAAGAGGCTCAGACCAATCCCACCCTGCAGGTTGGGTCAGAGTGTACCAAGGTTGAACTCTGCTTGCTGAGGAAGCTGGGAGTCATCCTAGTACAGTGATGAATTTCCTGACGTGGAACAAGGGCATTGGTTCACTATGCGCCTCAATCATTTGTGATGCTCTTGCCACAGACTTGAGCATATTATTATTATTATTATTATTTTTTTTTTTTATTATTATTATTATTATTATTATTAGTTTTTGTTTTGTATTTTTCTCTATGTATCCCTGGCTGTCCTGGACTCGCTCTGTAGACCAGACTGGCCTCAAACTCACAGAGATCCTCTACTTCCTGAATGCTAGGATTAAAGGTGTGCGTCACCACTGCCCAGGCTGAGCAAATTATTTTTTAACTCTAATAATAGATGACTGTACTATCATTATCAAATAGGGAAATCTGTGTGGGGTCCATTAGAATTCTTTGGGTGGGGGGCAGGTAAGAAGTCCCAAAGGAAGCTTTTCAAACTACTTAGATTTGGTTTTCTTTCTTTCTTTCTTTCTTTCTTTCTTTCTTTCTTTCTTTCTTTCTTCCCCTCCTTTTCTTGGAGAGGGTCTCATGTAGCCCAGGCTCATCTTCAACTCAGTATCTATTTGAGGATGGTCTTGAACTCCTAATCTTGCTGCCTCTGCCTCCTGAGTGCAGGGATTGCAGCCATGAGCTACCACCACACCAGGTTTACATGGTGCTGAGGAAAGCACATGGCTGACTTAGCTACAGCTCTCTGAGGTCTCATGGAACCCTGGCTAACCCGGAGCTCAATAGGTAAGATCAGGCTGGCCTCAAATCTGGGTGACTGATCTTCCTGTCACAGATGTATACCACCACATATGATGCAGATTTATTGTTTTGTTTTGTTTTTTCTTGCAGTAGGATGTTAGTATTGCTGCTCTTACTGTTACTTCTGCTGTAGCTGGCCTCCGATTCCTGGGCACTTGTGACCCTCTTATTCCAGCATCTATAGTAACTATACATCCGACAGACACATGCCGGCCTGCCGTCGAGATGAAGCAACCTCAGGAGGTTGGATACTCACAGCATTGATCCCAGAGAGCTGCTGAGACAGCTGGAGGACGACCGAGATGAGAAGGGGCTGGAAGTAGTTAGGCGACCTGAAGAGCTCCAGCACGGTGATCTGCTTCTCCTGTGCCATCCTGGCGCTCTCATCTTTCATCTCCTGGATGTCTTGGTCTACATCCTGCATGCCCCACAACTGCTGGAGGACTGGGGGGGAACAGGCAAAAAGTATACAGATATTGCATGTGCCTTTAATCCCAGCACTTGGAATGCAGAGGCAGCTGGATCTCTGTGAGTTGGAGGCTAGCCTGGTCTACAGAGTGAGGCCCAGGACAACCAGTACTGTTACACAGAGAAACCCTGTCTCAAAAAAAAAAAGGAAAAAAGGAAGAAAGATATTGTGTGTCTCCTACCCCTGCCACCAAATTGTTTCCTGTCAGTCAGAAGTTAAGAAAGCACATAAGGAGCTGGGCTTGGTGATGCACGCCTTTAATCCCAGCACTCAGGCAGATGGGAGGAAAAGAAAAGAAAGAAGACCTAAGATGAATGCACCTACAACATCCAATTTTGCTTGTCTTCAATCTTCATTCTTAGGTTCTGACTCAGTCATCAGTGTCGGAGCACCACCAAAAGACTGACCCGGGATGAACAGGCCTTGGGGAACTGTGGGAGAGGCACCAGGACAAAAGGCAGAGGGCCTTTTACCTCAGGTGCATTTTGTTCCCTGGATTGTTCTTGGATGTGATTTTGTGCCTTCTGTGACAAACATTTGCATTCAGTTTGTAGACAGGGTTTCTCTGTGTAGCCTTGACTGTTCTGGACTCACTTTGTTGACCAGGCTGGCCTCGAACTCACAGCGATCCTCCTGCTTCTGCCTCCCGAGTGCTGGGATTAAAGGTGTGCACCACCACGGCCTGGCTTGACATGGTCATTCTTGCTGGATGTGGAGCACAGCTATAGAACCCAATCTGGCCAGTGTGTCCTGAGCTGGATGTGGCCTTCTGCTTTGCTTTTGTGCTTTCCCAGATATAAGCTACGGTACGTGCCAGGCAATGGTGTTTAAATTGCTCTGTCCTGAGAAAGTGCTGGGAAAGGACTGCTCTGTTAAGATTTAGTAATGTACGCTTACTGGCGCTTATTTAAATGTTTTTCTGGACTTGAACGGCCTTCATTGGGTCATTGCTTTCTTTGTTTTAGTCATGTATAGAGGTGCACTGACAGTAGAGTAAGGTTGGCTATAGCAGTAGACTGTAGTCTGCCCCATTCTTTCGTGTCCTTAGATCCCAGATATTGTAGACACACACATCTGCACAGATCAGCAAGAGTCCAGGCAGAAAGGAGATGAGAGCTATACCAATGCCCTCGCCCTTAGCCACCCCCAAACCATATTCCTGGGGTAACATATGAGGAGCACTCACTCTCCCTCGCCTCATTTTCCTTCTGCCTGTTGATGAGCAAGAATCTCGGACTTTCAGGGCAGAATATCAGGGCAATGCTCTGTAGGATAGCCGGAAGAACGGTGAGACCCAGCAGCACAGGCCACAGCTCTTCAGTGCCCAGGATAAATTTCAAACCAAAGACCTAGAAGCCAGACAATGAGAATGTTCAACCCCAATCACATTTCTATGCCGTAAATTCACTATTAAGAAAAAACAAATCAGGGGGCTGGGGAGATGGCTCAGAGGTTAAGAGCAGTGACTGTTCTTCCAGAGGACCGGGGTTCAATTCCCAGCACCCACATGGCAGCTCACAACTGTCTGTAACTACAAGATCTGACACCCTCACACAGACATACATGCAGGCAAAACACCAATGCACATTAAATGAATTAAATAAAAAAAAGAAAGAAAGAAAGAAAAAAAGAAAAAGAAAAAAAACAAATCAGCCTGGCGTGCTGGCGCACGCCTTTAATCCCAGCACTCGGGAGGCAGAGGCAGGTGGATCACTGTAAATTCAAGGCTAGCCTGGTCTACAAAGGGAGTCAGTCCAGAACAGCCAAGGCTATACAGAGAAACCCTGTCTCGAAAAACCAAAAAAAAAAAAAAAAAAAAAAAGAAAAAGAAAAAGAAAAAACAAATCACTTATCCTTTTACCATACATAGAAAAGAAAAAACAAAAGTGTTTCTCTTCCTTTGTGGGCCCTGCCTGCCTCATTAGCTACCCTGTGAACTATAGTAATAGTATCTGAAACATATAAATACATAATTGAGCACATGCCACATACAGGTGACAGCTCATTCATGAGCTGGCATTCATTAAATATGTAAAACTATAGGGTACCTGAGCCACCAGAATCCCGATCACGATGCCGAGCTGGTTTAGCGTGCCAAACGCACCCCGAAGGGCAGTGGGAGACACCTCTCCAATGTATATAGGTACAAAGCCTGTGCTTAGTCCACAGAAGATGCCAATGACCAGGCGGCCCAGGATCAACATTTCAACAGACTCGGCCATCTTGGAAAAGGCCATGAGGCAGCCGCCACTGATGGACAGTAGGTTGACTATCAGCATTGAGTTGCGCCTGTAAGGTTAAAGACAGTGTGGTTAGCAACATCAGAGGCTCTAAGTCTCTCCTTTTCTCGTTCCTCTGCAGATTAAACCCCCTCCCTTTTATTGCTGTGGGCTTGTATCTTTGAGGGAACCACCTTACCATGAAGCTACACCCCAGGACTTCTTTTATTTTGTTTTTGTTGTTTTTTTGTTTTGTTGTTTTTTTGAGACAGGGTTTCTTTTTGTAGCTTTCGCTGTCCTGGACTCTCTTTGTAGACAAGGCTGTCCTCAAACTCATCTCAATCCACCTACCTCTGCCTCCAGAGTGCTGGGATTAAAGGCATGAGGCACCACTGCCTAGCAAGGATTTTTTTTTTTTTTTTTTACTTTTTAAAAAAAGACTTACTCAGAGCCGGGCGTGGTGGCGCACTCGGGAGGCAGAGGCAGGTGGATTGCTGTGAGTTCGAGGCCAGCCTGGTCTACAAAGTGGGTCCAGGACAGCCAAGGCTACACAGAGAAACCCTGTCTCGAAAAACAAAAAAACAAAACAAAACAAAAGACTTACTCATCTATTAAGTATAGAGTTATGTCTGCATGTGTGCCTGCATGCCAGAAGAGGGCACCAGCTATTATAGATGGTCATAAGCCACCATGTGGGTGCTAGGAATTGAACTTAGGGCCTCTGGAAGAGCAGGCAATGCTCTGAACCTGTAAGCCATCTCTATAGCCCCTGATGGTAGGATGTCTGGACTTTCCCTGAAAATAATACTCAAAAGGAACCTGTACCTGTTCTCTGTGTCCAATAGTTAAAGTTTGCCTAATTAGTGCTGAAAACTGGTGTGACTAATGCTTTATGTGCCGAGCTTGTGTCAAAGTCACAGCTGAGAGACGCAAAAGACTGACCCTGCACTCACTCGGGAGGGAGGCAGAGGCAGGTTGATTGTTATGAGCTTGAGGCCAGCCTGGTTTACAAAGAGAGTTTCAGGACAACCAGGACTGTTATGCTCTTAAATTTAATTTACATACCTAAAATAGCTAATTTTTTAAATTTAAAGATAATTTTGGTGAATGCATATAGCAAGGTGTGTGCCACAGGGAGCATGTGCCTTAGTGTTTGTGGAGGTCAAAGTCAACTCGTGGAATTAAGTTCTTTCCTTCTGCCAAGTGGATGACAGGCTGACCTCAAGCCTTGAGATCCCTGCCTGAGTCTCCTTGAGTGCTGTAACTGTGCTTGTGCCACTACATGCAGCTGTTACACTATCTAGTTTATTTTTATTGGTTTTCTGGTTTTTCAGACAGGGTTTCTGGTTGTACTAGACTCACTCTGTAGACTAGGCTGGCCTCGAACTCACAGAAATCCACCTGCCTCTGCCTCCCAAGTGCTGGGATTAAAGGTGTGTGCCACCAAGCCCTGCTCAGTATCTAGTTTATTAATAGCTCAGTCATTTCCAAAATCCTCAATACATTTTATTATTTTATTCAATTTTCTCTTTTTAGGGAAAACTCAGTTATTTAGCCATTGTTCACATTTTCCACAAGGCACCCAGGAAGCCAGCCTGGTCTACACAGTTAGTCAGTGACCCTGCCTTGGGGTGGGTTGGGGAGAAGCAACCTTTGACCTTAAGGAACTTTTAAGGAAACTCTGTAGCTGACTCCCTAGCCTAGGAACTAAACTGGGAAGGTCAGAGGCCAAGCACTCACACAGCAGATCTCTAGGAGAGCCAGCTGGAGGTCACAGGGCAGTGGCCACATTTCAGGCCAGGTGGACTGGCTTTCCTTAAGTATAAAGCGAATAGATGGTCTCACGCATGCGCATCATCGCCCTCACCCAACGTGCTTTCGCTGTCTTTAGCATAAGCAGTACTGGCCTAGTCATTGCTTATTGTCTGATCAGTACCTGCCAAAGCGGTCAGCAAAGAGTCCTACAGAGAAGGAGCCAATCATGCCACCGACGGAGAAGATGGCCACACACAAGGACCAGAGGGTCGTCAGCAGCACCTCACTTGGCAGGTTTTCTAAGCGTTCTTCCAAAGTGTAGTTGAGAAAATCCTTTATGATCTGCATGGTAAAATGCACAAACGGTTCAGTCTGGATGAGAATAGCAGACAAATACCAGGGAGGCTCCTCCCTTAGAGAGGACAGGAGGAATACGCGGGAGGAAAGGAGGAAAGGCACTTGCTTTGAAAAGAGCAGTGCTAGGGTGTCACCCTATGCGGCCAGTAGGTGGCAGCGCGGATGTTCAATGGGCCACCGCACCCAGTCGCAGCTTCCCACAGTCTTAGCAATCCTTGGGGAATAATACGGGAAATGGATCACTACTTGGTGAGAGGGCAAGAGGCCAGAGCATGAGGCCCAAAGAGCCTGTGCACTAGTCATCCTCTATCTTAACCAGGCATCTTAAATTTGCAACTCTACTTAAAACAAAACAAAAACAAAAGTTGCTATTCCCTTTCACTCAGGTGCTTGACACTCACCGCCTCAGGTGCATTGATGACACCGGTGTTGTAGCCAAACTGGAAAGAGCCGACCGTGGCTATGGCAACCGCGAACACCAGAGACGGCGTCAACTGGAGGAAAGACAAGGGGAAAACACTGACAAACTTTGACGAGTGATGATGTCTGGTTGATGTCCTTCCTGAGGCAATTCTTTTGCCTTTGCTTCCTAGAACCTAGGGTTTCAGGCTCATTTGAGGAGAAAGACCTTAAGAGGAATGAGTTAAGTTCTTTTTTTTTTTTTTTTTCTGGTTTCTTTGAGACAGGGTTTCTCTGCATAACAGTCCTGGCTGTCCTGGATTTGCTTTGTAGACCAGGCTGCCCTGGAACTCAGCAATCCTCCTGCCTCTGCCTCCCAAGCGATGGGATTAACGGTGTGCACCACCACACTCGGGTTTATGAATCGATTCTTTTTTTTTTTTTTTTTTTTTTTTTGAGACAAGGTTTCTCCTGTGTAGCCTGTAGCTTTGGCTATCCTGGGCTCCCTTTGTAGACCAGGCTGGCCTCAAACTCACAGCAATCTGCCTGTCTTTGCCTCCCAAATGCTGGGATTAAACGCATGTGCCACCCTGCCCTGCCCTATTTCTGTGTTTTTTAAAAGAACCCAAAATTCCAAGCCGGGCATGGTGGCGCATGCCTTTAATCCCAGCACTCAGGAAGCAGAGGCAGGCAAATCGCTGTGAGTTCGAGGCAGCCTGGTCTACAAAGCAAGTCCAGGACAGCCAAGGCTAACACAGAGAAACCATGTCTTGAAAAACCAAAAAAAGAAAACAAACAACAACAACAAAACATAACAAGTCCCACACTCCCCAAAACATACAGCATTAAACTTCCTAAGAACTGACTGTACTACAAAACCACACTCAAGGTGTGGACCTACCCGTCCCCCGACTTCAGAGGCCAGAACAGGAGCAGCTTGGACAGCCTGGCCGTTGGGATGCGTAAAGCAACAATAAAACCCCAAACAAGCTAATAGTATAAATTGCTGCTTTCAAGCTGGGTGGTGATGGCGCACGCCTCTAATCCTAGCACTTCGGAGGCAGAGGCAGGAGGATCTCTGTAAGTTCCAGGCCAGCGAGGGCCACAGAGAGAGTTCTAGGGCAGCTGGAGCTGTTACACAGAGAAACCTGTCTCCCCCCCCCCCCCAAGACAGGGTTTCTCTGTGTAGCCTTGGCTGTCCTAGACTCCCTTTGTAGACCAGGCTGGCCTCAAACTCACAGCGATCCTCCTGCCTCTCACCTCCCGAGTGCTGGAATTTAAGGCACCACCATGCCTGGCCGAGAAACCCTGTCTTGAAAAACCAAAATAATAATAATTTAAAATAAATAAGTAAATTGCTGCTTTCTCTCCACCCCCAAAAGCTCCACTTACTTTCAGGTCATCTTTTCTCACCCCCTTTACAGCTTTTCTTTGAGACAAGGTTCCACAGTCTGTATTCCAATCCCCCTGCTCTCGTAGGATCATAGGTGTGAGCCGCTATGCCCAGATTTTTTTTTTTTCCTTATCTCTAGACTATGCAACCTACCAGCGACATCCTGGACCCTCTTGAGAGTCTTCCTGTTGGCTAAATACCACACTATTCTCCACCTTGCTGGACAGAGTGTCTGCTCATGTGAACACAGTATTAGGAGCCATTTTTAGCAGAGGGGAATCAGCCAGACATCTCACTTTACTGGGCAATCACTCAAGTGGTGAGGGACAACTCAAGCTTGAGTCTGAGGACAACCTCTTTGGCCCACCACCTCAATCTCTTCAACTGTCCTTAAGTCCTTCTCTGTAGGGTCATTCCTGGCGGCAGGCTGGGAGCTTCTAACCAGCGAGCGGACCTTCCCTGCAGCTTCCCTGTGGCTTAAGTGCTGTCCTTTCCCGGCTTCTCCTTACATCTTTTCCCGTAGTAAAAGCCTCTTTCCCCCATCTCCTCTTCTAGACAACCTTTCCCACAGTCTAACTTACTTTATTTTCAAATTAATTAACCTTTGTGAAGATGCCCTTTCCTTCACAAATACTGCGTCCTTCGCCCACAGTAATACAGACTCCTCCTACACAGTGAGGGAAACTGGATTTCCCCCTCCACAGTATCCGACGGATGGCTGGATGCTGAACTGCAAACCCAAGCCAACCCCAGGTCCTCCCGAGGTCTAATGCTTTCCCCGACCTTCCCGCCGGCTCCGAGACCCACGCATCATCCCCACGGCCGAGCCCCTATCCTCTTTGCTCTCAGCACAGCTACATCAAGCACACGCGAGAAGCTAACAGCTACTTGGGTGACTTTCACATGACAGGAAAGTGTCCGGGAGGATCCTCATCAGGTATGAGATACTCCGAACGGTAACACTAGCATCAAATGCTGCAACCGATGGGAAAAGGCCTCGCTCCGGAGGGCTCAGTGACTTAGGAGAAACCGGAGCATGGCAGTCGGCGCCAAGACCCGCCTTTGTGAGGACCCCAAACAAGCAAACGCAAACAACCACCTCTTACCTTCATGGTCCCTAGAGTTCCTAACCTAGTTCTCAAGTCTTAAGGTAGTTCCAGCGGTATCCGGCCAATGTCCCCGGCAGCAAGGTCTCTTCAGGTCCCCGGCAGCTCTCAAGGATGGAAGACCATCACTGGAACGTCACAGCCAGAAGCCCAGCCTACCTATTTATCATCTCTGCAAGGGGTGGAGCCTGAAAGCCCCCCCACCTCCAAAGCTTAACCTATGACCCCCAACAATCTCTTGACCTCTTTATCTGATCTTCACCGCCCCAGCCCCCTCGCTTCTGCAGGCAATCAACCCCCTCCCACAACACCCATCCACCCACGTCCTCCCCTTGCTTTTTTTTTTTTAAGCTCTTCCAAATTCCTTCCCTTTTTCAAGAGCCGACACCCTTTTGTTTCACAGAAAAGAAACACTAAAAAAAGTTTAGAGGGCGGGCAAATTTGAAGGCGCTCGGGTGGAATCAAAACTAGAGAGCGGAAATTCTATCTAAGGCAGAGTTGAGTGGGTGTTGCTCTCAGCTGAAAGCCATCCCAGAGAGTGGGCAGCGGAGGCCTGATATCGCCCTGCTTCTGTCAGCTGCGTTTTCATTATAAGGCTAGGTGGGTAATCTTGAAGGGAAGGGAAGAGAAGGGAAAGAAGCCTGCCGCAGGAAAACTAGCAAAAACCAAAGCAACAACAACGTCCAGGTTTGAAGACAGCCTGGGTGTCTTTGGAGCCTGACCAACGTTCCTGGGCTGCCGGAAGGAAAGGCTCAAGTGAGGAGGCACACAGCCCCAATTCCTTACCACAGCATACACCACCCACCCCTTGTGAATTCGGCTACTCCCACCTTTGTTCTGAGGTTTACAGCATCTAGAAGCACAATACCTAATCAAATGACCAGAGATATTTGCTGAGTGCATACTTTAGGGGGGGGGGGGGGGGGAGTGGTTAAGAGGACGGGGAATCAGTGGTAGAGCACCAGCCTGAGATCTAAGTTAAAGCCTCCGCTCCCCAGATCAGTCAATCAATGGGCAAGGATACCTGATTCTCATATAGGAAACGTTTGCTAAAATACTATTAGCTGGGGATTGTATTTTTTTCTTTTTTTGGGGGGGAGGGTTTCGAGACAGGGTCTCTCTGTGTAGCCTCTGGCTGTTCTGGACTCACTTTGTAGACCAGGCTGGCCTCGAACTCACAGCGATCCACCTGCCTCTGCCTCCCTAGTGCTGGGATTAAAGGCATGCGCCACCACGCCCGGCAAATGGTGCATTTCTTGAATGACAAGCATGAGACCCAGATCTTGAACGAGACCTCAGAGAGGTCAGTGACCGCCGGCGGCGGCGGGAGGCATTTCAGGTGAGTTAGCAAGTGAAGGAGTGGTGCCTGCCGCATGGCTGCTCTGACTTTCAGCAGCGACCCCTCCTCTGAAGGAGCTGGCCAATGAGGGTGCCTTGGTGTAGACACGAGGAAGGAAAGACATCTTCACTTGATAGCTTTATGACCAGAAATCCAGACTGAGGGGCTGAATGGGAAGCAAGCCTGGTCCTTCTCTCCTTAAACGAGGGGCTTTCCTCTGTCTAATCGGAGAGGCTTTCCTCTATCTGATCCGTACTGAGGAAACTGAGCTTGAGTGAACTGCGACATCCGAGAAAACCTTCCCTGACACTGTACTTGCGTCGTCCTTCCTTTCCCTTCCCTGGGATCGCATCTCCTCCTCCCTTCATTTTCTTTTCCAATTAGCACCAACTTGGAAGGCCCACTGAACTACCACAGCAACTGAATTTAGCAGTCAAAGGAATAACAATGCTGCCAGCCAGCAGAAGTAAAATCCAAGCCATTTGTGCAGTACTACATTTTCTGGTAACCAATTAGAAAGAATGAAGGTTGTCACTGAGCATGATGGCACACGCCTTTAATTACAGCACTCTGGAGGCAGAGGCTGGTGGATCGCTGTGAGTTCAAGGCCAGCCTGGTCTACAAAGTGAGTCCAGGACAGCCAAGGCTACACAAGGAGACCCTGCTTCAAAAAAAAGAAGAAGAAGAAGAAGAAGAAGAAGAAGAAGAAGAAGAAGAAGAA
>OU015745.1:21421237-21445684 GCA_907169655.1 Acomys percivali | reverse complement strand
AGAAGAAGAAGAAGAAGAAGAAGAAGAAGAAGAAGAAGAAGAAGAAGTTGTCAAGATGGCCCGGCAGGTGAAGGTACTTGCTACCATGCCTGGCCACCCGAGTTCCATCTTCAGGACCAGCATGATGCCAGGAGAAAACCAGCTCCACAAAGTTGTCCTCTTTTGTTTTTTGTTTGTTTGTTTGGTTGGTTGGTTGGTTTGGTTCGGTTGGTTGGTTTTTCAAGATAGGGCTTTCCAGGCTATGTAAAGAGACCCTGTCTCAAAAAATAATAAGAGCTGGGTGGTGGTGGCATACGCCTTTAATCCCAGCACTTTGGACACAGAAGCAGGGTGATCTCTGTGAGTTCGAGGCCAGCCTGGTCTACAAAGCAAATCCAGGACAGCCAAGGTTACACAGAGAAACCCTGTCACGAAAAACCTAAATAAATAAATAAGCAAGCAAGCTTTGATTTGCTTCTGAGAATCCAGAATAATAGGTTGTACTGAAGCAAACCTGATCCTTCTGCAGGACAGGCAAAGCTACACAGCGAAGCTCTGCCTTGAAACAACCAACTAACCAAACAAGAAAGGAGGGAAGAGAGAAGAGAAAGAAAAAAGCAGCTGGGCGGTGGTGGCGCACGCCTTTAATCCCAGCACTCGGGAGGCAGAGGCAGGTGGATTGCTGTGAGTTCGAGGCCAGCCTGGTCTACAAAGTGAGTCTAGGACAGCCAAGGCTACACAGAGAGACCCTGTCTCGAAAAACCAAAAAAAAGAAAAAAAAGAAAAAAGAAAAAAGAAAAAAGCAATGTGAAAGAGAGAAAGACTTGAATGGGACCTGTTTTCTTTGGCAAAATTCAGTACAGGAAAACTACTTTTATTTTTATCTTTTTTTTTTTTTTTTCCTTAAGTTGGCCTGGTACTGGCTCACAACCATCTGTAATTCCAGTGCTAGGGCATCCAATGCCTTCTGGCCTTCCAGGTGCTGCACACATATGGTGCACAGACATACAAGCAGGCAAAACACCTACGATGCATTAAAAAAAATAAAGGTGATTTTTTTTTTCTTCTGTTAAAGGCACTCCAGAGGTGGAAGTGGGCTAGTGATGTGGGAAAGACAGATGCTCCAACGCCGAAGATTAGCCCTGGAAGAGGCGGTCCACCGAGATTAGCCCTGGAAGAGGCGGTCCACCGAGATTAGCCCTGGAAGAGGCGGTCCACCGAGATTAGCCCTGGAAGAGGCGGTCCACCGAGATTAGCCCTGGAAGAGGTGGTCCACCGAGCAACGACAGAGAAGGTTCTACTTGCAGCAGCGTATGTATTTCATAGATTGTGGCTGGAATTCCACTGGATCCCAAGAATACGAAATGTGCTGAGCAAATGGCAACAAATGCGGTTTGAACCAGCAGCTCATCGGATGCTCAAGCTTCAAAGCTTTCTGCTGCCGCAGCAGCCCCCATCTCGAGCGGTGACCGGCTGCCTGGTCCTCAGTGCCCTGTGGGACGGCACGTGACCAGTTGCCTGGGGTCCTAGGTGCGCTATGGGAGTAGATGATGATAGACTGAAAACTACTGGTCCCAGTGAAGGTGACCAACCCTGAGGGGTGAACTGTGTACCAGAGGGCCTTGGGGCTGAGAAGAACTAACAGGCTATCCTTAGATATCCCTAGAGTGCTTGTGAGCACCTCTGTCTTTGCTGCATATCAAAGAGGAGGAAGGTATGACGGGGACTTTTAAAAAACCGTACCCAGTTGGGAGCTAAGAGCAACGTAGGTGTGTAGAAAGGCAACAGCCGGAACAATAACCTGGGATATCAGTTGTTCCACATGCTGACACCTGCAGAGTGAGAGCCTCAGTCTGGCCTCCTGCTGGCTTGTGTTGAGGTTTGCTAGTGAGAAAACTTAAGCAGAAGGACAAAGAATCCTACAAAAGGGCACTCAAGATGTTAAACTCTGCACAGGAAGGGGCTGGGGAAACACAAGCCGGGACTGTTTTAATGACTGCCCAGATTCTGCTACGCTTCGCCTCTGTACCATTCCTCACAAATAACAACTTGCATGGTTTTATCTGCCCCATTTTAATTTCTTTCTACCAGGTGAGGTGTTCTGATAATTCACTTTGAATCTGAAAACACTGTTAAAAAAGAAAAAAAGAGAAAGAAAAAAAAAAAAGTGGGGTGGGGGCGGAGGGGAGGAGCAGCAGCCCTGGGGTGAAGAAAGGAAAAATCTAAGCAATGCTGCTTGCCCTGTTTCCACCCTGTTTAAACCATCCACTGCTGCCTCTGGTCCTGAAGCGCGAATTCCACTTCTCTCCGGTTCTCATCACAACTGCAGATCTTTCCTGTCCCAAAGTTTCCAAGACCAAATTCCAAAGTAGTGCTGACCCTAAGTTAAAATTCAAATCACACCAATCTCTTCCAAGATCCCCACTGATTACTCAGTAATCCCTGGGCTCAGAGCACCTTTGACTAGAGATAAGTGGGCGACAGTTTAAAACTTTCCAACAGCGTTAAACAGAAACCCAAGACACACAGTTAATTTTTATTATATAATAGTTAGCTTATCTGATATGTCCCAAATTCTGTCCTGTCTCTTTTTCTCTTTGCAGCACTGGGGATTAAGCTGGGAACCTCATGTATCCTAGATAGAGCTCTACCAGTCCTAGCCCTCAAAAGTCTCATTAAAATATTTAGCCAAGGTAAAAATTATCGACAGGTAGTGGTGGCACACTCCTTTAATCCCAGCACTTGGGAGGCAGAAGAAAGCAGATCTCTGTGAGTTCGAGGTCAGCCTGGTTTACAAAGCAAATCCAGGACAGCCAAGGCTACACAGAGAAACCCTGTCTTGAAAACAATGTGTTAATTGTGCATGTGATGAATTCGGGGCTAGAGACTTCCAACCGCATCTTTAGGTATCTGTTGCTAGCACTACAGACATGTAGAATTAAAAAGGCTGCACAGTTTGGCATGGGGTGGCACACTTAATTCCCTTCTCAGCCAGCCTTGCCCTATTTACATGACCCAGAAGCATGGCCGCATCACTTTGCCAAGCTAAATGCTTGAGCAGAGTTTCTTGAGTTGCTGCTGTATAAACTTGTTTGTTCATTTTGTCTTCGGTGCATCCACATATGCCCAGTGCTGTGTAAAGCGCCTGAGGACAGGTAAAAGGCCCCAAGTCCCCTGCTTTCAAAGTGTGCACTAGGGAGACAAGGAAGGGAACAGATGGAGACATAGGCTTCCTAGACAAGGTGATATTTCAGCCCAAACATGGGGCTATTTTAGCCCTGTGTGCAGGCACACACCTGCAGTCCCTGTTACTCAGGAAGTCTGAAAGGATTATTTTCTTTGAGTAGAGTACTCTACATTTCTAGAAACAACACCTTACAGACATGCCAGTGAGCAAGATCTGACCGGTCCAACGGACCAGCCTCGGACATAGTAACCAAAAGTTTGCAACTGAGTGACTTCCTAAATCCCTTTAATTTTTGTTGTTGTTGTTGTTTTTTTTGTTTTGTTTTGAGACAAGGTCTTTCTGTGTTAGCCTTGGCTGTCCTGGACTCACTTTGTAGATCAGGCTGGCCTCGAACTCACAGCGATCCACCTGCCTCTGCCTCCCGAGTGCTGGGATTAAAGGCACGTGACACCACGCCCAGCTTTTTTCTTTTGTTTTGGGGAGATCAGGAGGATTTAAGGCCTGCCGGGACTACAAAGTAAAACCTATGCCGACTTTTTTTGTTTTTGTTTGTTTGTTTTTATTTTTGAGACAGGGTTTCTCTATGTAACAGAGTCCTAGCTTTCCTGGATATTGCTTTGTAGAACAGGCTGGCTTCAAACTCACAAAGATCCTCTTGCCTTTGCCTCCCAGTGCTGGGTTTAAAGGTGTGTACCACCACACCCAGCTCTGGCTCAAACAAATTTTTAAAAAGATAAAAAAAAAAATTTACAAACTGAGTTCAAGCGCCAAGCGTGGTGACACATACCTTTAATCCCAGCACTCGGGAGGCAGAGGCAGGAGGATCCCTGTGAGTTCGAGGCCAGCCTGGTCTACAAAGAGAGTCCAGGACAGCCAAGGCTACACAGAGCAACCCTTTCTCAGAAAAACAAAGACAAAAGAAGTTGACAGGTGCGTTCACAGCTCTAACAAGCCATTCATTTATCAGAATCAACAGAAGGGGTAGAGACAGGACAAGCTGAGAACTGTCACTCCAAGAACCGGAATTTGTCTATTACATTTTCACTGCCCTAAGTGAGTTCCTTTGAGCCAATTGCACGGGATAAGCTTGATTGGATGTGGGCAAGAGGTGGGAAAGCAGTAGTATGTCAGCACTGGTCCTGTGGTTTCGAGTTTTTGTTGTTGTTGTTGTTTGTTTTTTTGGTGTTTCAAGACAGGGTTTCTCTCTGTAGCCCTGGCTGTCCTGGACTGGCTTTGTAGTAGACCAGACTGGCCTCGAACTCACAGTGATCCACCTGCCTCTGCCTCCCAAGTGCTGGGATCAAAGGCATGCACCACCATGCCTGGCTGGTTTTGTCTTCTTAATCCTCTGTGAAGCATGATTGGGAGCCATTCCCCAGGAGCCTGGGAGTATACCTAGCCAGAGTCCATCTTCCTGGCCAGTGTTTAATTAAAGCTTACTTTAAATTCCGCTGAAAATTGTAGACCTGGTCTTTCTCTTGGGTATCTCAGGATTAATATCAAGTGTCTGGAATTCTACAGAATAGGACAATAACACCCACAGACAGGCAGTATCCTTTAGTGAAGAGAATAATGACCCTGAAAGTGTTGTGCAATTAGCCTTACCACAGCCCCCGGCCGGCTTACGGGTCCACAGGGCAATGATGTCCTGCCAGGTGCAGTGGGCCAGCGCTGTCGAGCAGGACCCCCGCCACCACAGAGCACCAAGAGGACACAGCCACTGCCCTGGGAGGCAAAGCATCTGCAGAAAAGGCTGACTTTCTTTTGGTTTGTTGCTTCTTTCTTTGAGGGTGCCTTGGATTGAACACAAGGCCTTATAGAGGTCAAATCATCTACCACCAACCTACACCCCAGCCGTATATGGACCCTTAACTCTAAAAAAGCATTAATTTCTTGTCTTTACCATCAAAAGCACAGGCAACTAAATAAAAAAATAAACAAACAGGTCTACAGCAAACTCAAAGACACTCACGTATCAACAGACAAAATCAGCAGAGTAAGTTTACAAAATGGAAGAAAATATCTGTAAGTCATAGATCTAATAAATGGTTAAAAATCCAAAATGTAGCTGATCAGTGGTGGCTCATGCCTGTAATCCCAGCACTTGGGATGCAGAGGCAGGCGGATCTCTGTGAGTTCAAGGCCAGCCTGGTCTACAAAGTGAGTATAGGACAGCCAAGGCTACAAAGAGAAACCCTGTCTTGAAAAGCAAAAAACCAAAAAACAAAAAACAAAACCAACCAACCAAACAAACAAACAAAAAACCATAAGCTCAAAGTATGCATGTTAACCAACACCAATATTCCCAGCCCTGGTGAGATGGATGCAGGAGTTTGAAGATAGCCTGAGCTACATACTACAAGTTTGGGGTACAAAAGACTGTCTGAAGAAGAAGAAGAAGAAGAAGAAGAAGAAGAAGAAGAAGAAGAAGAAGAAGAAGAAGAAGAAGAAGAAGAAAGAAGAAGAAGAAGAAGAAGAAGAAGGAAGTTAGGGGATGGTGCCAGAGTATGGCTCAGCAGTTAAGCTCTTACAGAAGACCATGGCAGCTCACAACTGCCTGTAACTCCAGGGTTCTCTGACACTTTCGTCTGGCTTCCAGAGCACCAGGCATGCACACCCTGCACATACATACATGTGAGCCAAACACTCATAAACTGCTGGCCAAAGCCGGGCGTGGTGGCGCACGCCTTTAATCCCAGCACTCGGGAGGCAGAGGCAGGCGGATCGCTGTGTGTTCGAGGCCAGCCTGGTCTACAAAGCGAGTCCAGGACAGCCAAGGCTACATAGGGAGACCCTGTCTCAAAAAATAAAAATAAAATAAAAATAAATAAATAAATAAACTGCTGGCCATGGTGGCACAGGCCTTTAGTCCCTGCACTCTAGAAGCAGAGGCAGAGGCAGGTGATCTCTGTGAGTTCAAGGGTGTCTGTTACACAGTGAGTTCCAGAACAGCCAGGACTACACAGAGAAACCCTGTCTTGAAAACCATGCCCATTAAAAAAAAAAAAAGCTTTTAGAGATCTGTTTCATAATAGCATAAACACATTTAAGACAGTTGAACTTAAAGTGATCAATTTGTTTCATGAGTCAACTTAATGCCACTGACAAACAGCCTAAGATAATCATCCTGCAAAGGAGAGAGTTTCATTTTGACCTAAGCTTTCACAGGCTTCAGCCACAGGAGCATGGCTCTGATGTCTCTGGACCCGAGGCACAGTCAGATGCTGTGCTTAGCAGCATAGAGTAGTTATCATGTATATACAGTGAGACAGGGTCTTACCCTGTATCCTACACTGGCCTCCAACCTCACTCTGATGCTCCTTTGTAGGCCTCCCAGTGTTGGGATTATAGGTACAGACCACTATGCAGCCTGGGCCTGGCTTCAAAAACTGTAGGTCACAAATCAGCATGGTGTTGCATAAGTGAGTGTGAGTGTTGTGAAAATTTTGGCAATCATAAAAGGTCTCTAAATATTCAACGATCAAAAATTAATTCAAAATCAAATCCACGGTGTAATGAACCTGAGGCGTTCCTGAGCACACTCCACCGCTACATCGAGGTTTCCTTGTGATTGTTTTCCCAGACAGGGGCTTATGTAGCCCAGGTTTTTCACAACATGCGCGCTTTGCCCCATGCATTGTCATTGCAACATTCAGTGTCAACAGATGCCACCTGAAACATCTCAGCTTTGAGATGACTGTGATACCAAGTGTGGTGTTTTTACTCTACACACAAAGTTTCCTGGTGTAATAATGGTTTAATTACACTAAACAAAGGCTTTTCTGCCTTTATTCCTTAGTGCATATCAAGTCAAATCTTTTGGTTGGGTTGAGGTAGCATATTTTATTTTTTGTTTTTTGGAACAAGGTTTCTCTGTGTAGCCCTGGCTGTTCTGAACTTACTTTGTAGACCAGGCTGGCCTTGAACTCACAGAGATCCACCTACCTCTGCCTAGCTGACATTTTCCAGGACTGGTGGCACTCCCAGCACTCAGGGAGGCAGAAGCAGGCAGATCACTGTGAGTTCAAGGCCAACCTGATCTACAGGCAGCCAAGGCTACAAAGAAAAACCCTGCCTCGAAAAACAAAAACAAAAATAAAAAATAAAAAACAAAAGCAAAGCAAAACAAAACAAAACAACAACAACAAAAAACCCCTGACATTTAAGGGGCTAGGAGTGTAACTTCACAAGGCCTCAAGAATAAGTAAAAGAATAGAGACTGGAGGGATGGTTCAGCAGTTAAGAGCACTGGCTGCTCTTCTAGAGGACCCGTTTCAATTCCCAGCACCCACATGGCAGCTTTCAACTTATCCATAACTCTAGTTGCAGAGGATCTAACCTCTTCACACAAGACATGCCATACATGTAGGTGAAACATCAAAGCATATAAAATAAAGATAAATACATCACTAAAAAATAAATAAGTATTAATCCTAGCACTCAGGAGGCAGAGGCAGTCGGATCGCTGTGAGTTCGAAGCCAGCCAGGTCTACAAAGTTAGTCCAGGACAGCCAAAGCTACACAGAGAAATCCTGTCTTGAAAAAATAAATAAATAAATAAAAATAAGCTGGGCGGTGATAGTTAGTACACGCCTTTGATCCCAGCAATGGGACACAAAGGCAGGCAGCTCTGTGAGTTCGAGGCCAGCCTGATCTACAAAGCTAGTCCAGGACAGCCAAGGCTACAGAGAAACCCTGTCTTCAAAAACCAAAAACCAAACCAAACCAAACAAAACAAAACAAAAATGTCAGCCAAGAAGCAATTCTCATAAATATAAAAACTCATCCATCTCATTAGTGTGCGCATTTGCTTTCTTCTTTAAAGGTAAATATGTATGCTTACAATAGAATTGTACTTTTTACATTTTATTTTTTACTTCTTACAAAAGCATTGTTGTCTATACTGCATGTGCGTCTGGTGCTAGTCGGAAGCTAGAAAAGGGCACAACATCCCCTGGGACTGGAGTTAAGGATGGTTGTGAGCTGCCATATGGGTTCTGGAAACATAACTTAGGTCCTTGGAAAGAGCAGGCGTCGCTCCGGTCCCACTCCATTTGTTTTTAACAACATACATTAATGTAGCACTTTGGATACAACTGATAAGCTAATACTGACATTGGTTTTTCTTTTAATTTATTTATGTGCATTGGTGCTTTGCCTGCATATATGTCCATGTAAGGGTGCCACCGGAAGTGGAGTTACAGACAGGTGTATGCTGTCATGCGGGTGCCGGGAATTGAACCCAGGTCCTCTGGAAGAGCAGCCAGTGTTCTTAACTGCTGAGCCATCTCTCTAGCCCCTACTGACAACTTATTAACTAAAGTTACAGTTTATATTAGAGTTTATTCTAGCTGCTGTACCTTCTTTGGCTTTCACACTTGACATTACAGCATCACACAGAACAGTTTCTCTGCACTAAAACGCCATCCATGCCTTGTCCCCCTGTATCGCTGGCAGCCACTTCCTTTTCACTATCTTCCTACATTTCCCTCTGCAGTGTGGCGTGTAGCTGAACTCAGGTGGCAGCTTCAGAACACTGGATATTCTATTTAAGTTTCCTTCTTATCTTTTTGTGGCTTAGTAACCCACAAACTTTCCAGCCCCAGTATGCCTGTGTGCAGTGTGTGTGTGTATGTGTGTGTGTGTCCAACATTTGCCACAGCACATATGGGCAACCTCCACTGTTGGTCTTTGCTTTCTACCGTGAGACAGGACTATGTTGTTGTTTTCTATTGAGTAGGGCCCAGCTGGCCCAAAAGTTTCCAAGACTTCTTCTGTCTCTATCCTCTTCTCACCATAGGAACACTGATTACACACACCCTACACCCTATGCATCTGGTTTTGTTTTGTTTTGTTTTCTGAGACAGGGTTTCTCTGTGTAGCCTTGGCTGTCCTGGACTCACTTTGTAGACCAGGCTGGCCTCGAACTCACAGCACTCCACCTGCCTCTGCCTCCCCAGTGCTGGGCTTAAAGGTGTGCGCCACCACTGCCCAGCCGCATCTGGTGTTTTAATAGAGCCTAGGATTTTGAACTCAGATCTTCCTTTTGCACTGCAAGTGCTTTAGTCACAGAGCAATCTCCCCATTTTCCCACTCTCTATCCCCTGTCTCTTTTGTTTGTTTGTTTGTTTGTTTTTGTTTTTTGAAACAGGGTTTCTTTTTTTTTTCTTTTTGGTTTTTCAAGACAGGGTTTCTCTGGGTAGCCCTGGCTATCCTGGAACTTGCTCTGTAGACCAGGCTGGGCTCAAACTGACAAGAGATCCGTCTGCCTCTGCCTCCCAAGTGCTGGGATTAAAGGCGTGTCCCACCACAGCCCAGCTGATCCCCTGTCTCTTTCTTTTGCTTCCTGGAACCAGACACTGAAAAGACTGTGAACTTCTGCCTTGTTGCAGATCAAGGCCTAAACTAATCTTTGTACAAGCTACTGGATCAAGCATTCAGTTCATCTTATGGCTGAAGAGTATCACAGTATATCAGTGTACCTCAGTTTACCCATTTGCCTCCTTAGGACATCTTGGGTGCCTCAAAGAAATTATGAGTGAATTGCTATGAGCATTTGTGAACATGTTTTTGTGTGTAGTTGGTTAATTAATATTTTTACTTGAGACAAGCTCTCTGGCCAGGCTGGCCTCTATCCCTATGTAGTCTAGGTTGACTTTGAACATCTTACCTTCCATCTCCAACTCCTAAGAACGTGTTGGGTTTATATTAGGAATCAAGCTCAAGGCTTCCTTATGCACTCTACCAATTGGGATATACCCCGGCCACGTTTTTGTTTGTTTTTATGTGGGTGAGCGTTGCCTGCACTATGTGTGTGCCTGGTTCCCAGGAGGCCAGAAGAGAGTGTCCAATGCCTTGATGTTACAGGGAGTTTTGAGTTGCTCCTTGGGTGCTGGGACTCAGAACAGCACTCTGAAAGAGCAGCTGGTGCTCTTACCTCCTGACCCATCTCTTCATTGCCTCCCCACCCCAACACACACAAACACACGCCACCCCCTTTTTTATTTCTGAAAACGAGGTCTCACTATGAAGCTCTGGCTGGTTTGGAATTCTGTGAAGAACAGGGTAGCCTAGAACTCACAGAGTTCTGCCTGGATTAAAGGTGCTCACCACCGGGCCCCTTGGCTGTGTTTTGTCTGCAAACTGCTACACAAATGCCAGTAAGAACCACAAACTATTACTTGAATGACGTAAGAGGAGCCTATGAGTTCTACGAGCACACGCTGCACTACTGGCTCCACATAAATGCCTTTGATTCTCTCTATGGCTGTTAGGTGGCATTATCACTAGGGCATCCCTGCCTGCCTTGGCTGCGGGAAAGCAACAACATCATAACTCACGCTGACTCACATCCCCCTTTCAAATAACATAACCACATGCCAGTCTGTGGTCACTTTTCAATGAGATGTGTCATAAGCAAAGGGCTGTGTTCTGTTTGCTTTTTGTTTGTTTTTTTTTTTTTGAGACAAGGTCTCTCTGTGTAGCCTTGGCCGTTCTGGACTCCCTTTGTAGACCAGGCTGGCCTCGAACTCACAGCGATCCCCCTGCCTCTGCCTCCCAAGTGCTGGGATTAAAGGTGTGCGCCACCAAGCCCGGCAGGGCTGTGTTCTGGAGCAAGACTCTTCCCTAACTTTGGTGGCCCTTTCAACCTGGCAGAGTCTAACTTCTCAGAGAGGAAGAAAAACCGCTCGATGCCCTGAGATCTTGTTTAGGAGTTCTAGGATCTGCAAGAAAGTAAATGAAACACTGTACTTGGGAATATTCTCAGAGGGGAGAGGGTAGCAGTCTCAAACGAAGGCACAACACAGCCAGAGGGGTTGGTGAGAGTTTGTAGGAACTGAGGGAAGGCCCTCTCCCTGAGTCCACAGGAGCCTCGGTAGAGACGCAGAACTCATTTTCTGCTTTTGCTGAAATCTCAAAGAAGAAGCCCTGAGCAAACCAGATGCTCCATCCAATCCCTTCCTGCTATGGGGAAACTCAGAGGAACCGTTCTGTCCTGGTAGGTTGGTGGTGCACATCTATTCCCACGTTGGCACCTTTGGAATTTGAGCACAGTCTGGGCTACATACTGCTTCATCCATTATACCAACTACTTTTATAAATAAAAATTTATGCCGGGCGGCTACATATGTATATATTATTTTATTTTATTTGGTTTTTAGAGACAGGGTTTCTCTGTGTAATTGCCCTGACTGTCCTGGAACTCTCTTTGTAGATCAGGCTCCATGTCACAGAGATCCACCTGCTTCTGCCTCCCAAGTGTTGGGATTAAAGGCATGCACCACCAAGTCTAGCCTGTATATATTATTTTTATATTTCTAAAAATTAAAAAGCAACTGACATTTGTGGGTGATGGTGGCACACATCTTTAATTCCAGTACTCAGGGAGGCAGAGGCAGGCAGATTTCTGTAAGTTTCAGGTTAGCCTGATCTACAGAGCTAGTTCCAGGACAGCCCAGGCTACTCAAAGAAACCCTTGTCTCAAAAAAAAAAACAAAAAACAAACAAAAAAATTAAGACAGGGTCTCTTTATGTAGAGCAGGCTGGTCTCAAACTGACAGAGATCCATCTGCCTCTGCCTCTGCCTCTGCCTCCTGAGTGCTAGGATTAAAGGCTTGCACCACAATACTCAAATTTCATTCATGTATGTATTGTCCATGGCCACTTTTGACAAGAGTATTCCAGACAGAGTTCATAGGGTCCACAAATGTCGAAGTGCCTAGCATGTTCAAAGCATTGGATTTTATCTAAGGCACTGAGAGAGAGAGAGAGAGTGTCTTCTCTGATACACAACAGGCTAGAGAGATGGCTGAGCCATTAAGAGTTGTTGTGATGTGATAGATTACATTTGGAATTTTAGATGCACCAAGATAGAAAAGATGTTTTCTTCAAGGCTGCCAAATACAAATAGCCAAAATACTAAGAATGTAACATTTATATAATTCCTGATTGTTTCATGGTTCTTTTTGTTGTAGTTTATTGTATATGTGTGTAATAATATAAATGTATATATAAAAAAAAAAAAAAAAGAGCTGGGCATGGTGGCGCACACCTTTAATCTCAGCACTGGGGAGGCAGAGACAGGTGGATCACTGTGAGTTGGAGACCAGACTGTTCTACAAAGTTTAGGATAGCCAAGGCTACACAGAGAAACCCTTCCTAAAAACAAAAAACAAAAAACCAACCCCCACCACCACTAACAACAAAAACAAAACAAAACAAAACAAACAAAAATAGGGGCTGGAGAGATGGCTCAGTGGTTAAGAGCATTAGCAGCTCTTCTAGAGGACCTGGGTTCAATTCCCAGAACTCACGTAGCAGCTCATAACTGTCTGTAACTCAAGTTCCAGTGGATCAGATCACTCACACAGACATACGTGTAGGCCAAACACCAGATGTACATTAAAAATAAATGAATAAATAAGTTAATAAATAATAAATACAAACAAGAAATAGTAGTAGTAATAGTAGTAGTTCACAACGTAGGGACAGTGCAGCCTGAAGGGACTGAGAGTTTTAATAGTCCCAGTGAGTGCTGCATGCCTTTAGCAGTCTCCTTTAACCACTCAACAGCAGAGGCAAGATTCTCTTAAGCAAAACCACTGTGCTTTTTTCATCAAAACCTGTGTGCACTGAACAAGTTTGTTTTGTTTTGTTTTTGTTTTTTTTCGAGACAGGGTTTTTCCGTGTTAGCCTTGGCTGTTCTGGACTCACTCTGTAGACCAGGCTGGCCTCAAACTCACAGCTATCCACCTGCCTCTGCCTCCCAAGTGTTGGGATTAAAGGCGTGGGCCACCACGCCTAGCTTTAATAACTTTGAAATGGGTGTGGTGGTTATGTGCCTTTAACCTCGGCAGAGGGAGGTGGATCTCTCTAAATTCTCAAACAAGCTGGCTTAACAAACAAACAAAACCACGGGAACCAAAGATAAAACCCTCCACAAGTGTTTATGGATTGTGTGCCACACAGGACGGCAGCCACTATAATAGGACCGGCTGCATGATTTGATGTCATTCCTGCTAAATATACTCCATTTACAAGTGCCATAAAATCTGTGTTACAGATGACACATCTTTCTCACAAGGTACCCAAGCTATTGCCTCCAGTGGAACTAGCCAGCTACAGAAATATTTGGATGAGGCGGGCTCAGAAACCAAAGTATCTCTTCTCTCCTTGTCTTCCCAGCAGGTTAAGCCCCGCCTGCTGCCTGCTTACGGCTCTTTTTTGGGGGGGGGGGCTGCAGACGTGGGAAGAGGACCGTTCAGCTGGTCCCCTGAATCTCAGAGTGACTATCTCCATCCTCTCTTCCTGTCTCTCCTCCTATGGAGTTTGTTTTCTTGTTAAGTTGCCAAGCCTTGCAACCATCCTCTCCGGGTTGTCCTGGTGTCCTTCATCCTGTTTCTCTGCCGGTTTTTGACACAGATCTGCCAAATTTCACGGGTGTAAAAAGATCTTGAGTATTTATCGAATGCTTTATGTCAAATGACCGTGGAGCGATTTTAGAAATGTGTGTGAAAAGAAATGTGTGGAGTAATCAGTCCCTGACTTGGATGGCCTGTTCCCATAATCCTTTAAATGTTCCCTTTGCCTACAACCGCGGTTTAAATTAGTTTTCAGGCAGATTTCCCTCCCTAGTAAAAGGCTTGAACCCAGGTCTTGCACACAGTTGGGAAACCTTCCCCCACGGCACCATGTCTCCTAAGATCTTTTTTCTTTTGTATTTGTGTGTGTAAGAGACAAGGTCTCACTATGCAGCCCTGGGTGACCTGGAACTCACAAAGATCCACCTGATTCTGCCTCCCAAGTACTAGGTTTGGAGGCACATGGGTAAATGACTAGGACCACCCTGCCCAACCTTTTTTTAAAGACAAGGTCTCCTGTAGTTCAGGGTGACCTTGGACTCACTAGGTAGCCAAAGCTAGCCCCAAACTCATGACATCATAATCCTCCTGTCTCAGCCTCCTGAATGCTGTGATTACAACCATGCCAAACTCCCAGACTTCCTTTTGTGTTTTATTTTTGACACTGGAATCTCACTGTGTTACCCAGACAGGCTTTGAACTACAATTGTGCCTCAGTCTCTTTATATCTTGGATGACTTTTAAATCCATTGTAATTTCAATTATACCCAGTGGCTGCTTTAATCTAGCTGAAAAAGAATGAGCGATTTCCTTTTTTATTATTGTTTAGTTGAGACAAGGGTCTCAACATAAAGTTCTGGCTGTCCTCAAACTCACGGTGATCCCCCTGTCTCCGCCTCCCTGACTGCTGGGTAATACTATTTATTAACAGACGGCAGCAAGAGGGAGACAGGGTCTTATTAGGGTTATTATTGCTGTGATAAAACACCACAATCAAAAGCAACTTGGGAGGCAGGAGGATCTCTGTGAGTTCAAGGCCAGCCTGGTCTAAGAATGAGTCCAGGACAGCCAATGCTACATAGAGAAACCTTTTCTCGAAAAACCAAAAACCAAACCAAACCACCACCACCACCACCAGCAACAACAACAACAACGCACTGTTCATCATTGAAAGAAATCAAGGCAGGAACTCAAACACAGGAGGATCCAGGCAGGAGGCAGAAGCAGAGGCCATGGTGTGTGTGTGTGGGGGGGGGGTGTTCCTGTTCACTAGCTTGCTTCTTATGGCTTGCTCAGCCCAGGGGTATATATGTGTGTGTGCATATAATTATACAAATAAATATATTTGTAGAAGAATGTTAATTCAGAACACAGCTGTTCTGGCAAGAGATCACACCCAAAGATCTACTAGGTCTGTGTAATCCAGCTGGAATACAAGTATGCCTTTGATCCAGGATGTTAGCATTCTGCTCCGGTCCGCCTACTTGTGATGTCATCGCGTGACCCTGCCAAGGACCATATAAAAGGACAGACCCTCCATGTTCTCTCTCTCCCCCTCCTCCCTCTCCTCCCCTCCCCCTCTCCCCCTCTGTCCCTCTCCCCCTTTTCCCCTCTTCCCCCTCCCCATCTCCCTCTCCCTTCCTCCCTCCCTCCCTCTCCCTTTCTCTCTTTTTGTCTCCCTGTGCCCCCATCTACCTGTTCTGCCCTCTTACTTTCTCTCCCTCTTCTTCTGTCTCTGGGGTACCCCTCCTCCTTTTCCTTTTCCCTCCATGATCATTTAATAAGCTCTACAACATACTATCTGCTGCCTGGTGCCTTATATCTTACCGCCTTATACCTTACTGCCTTAATTTTTATATATAACACGGGAGACAGAAGCAAACAGATCTGAGTTCAAGACCAGCCTGGTAAAGAGAAAGTTTCAGGTAAAGAAAAGCTTAGACCCAGGCATGGTGATACATTCCTTTAATCCCAAACAAAGGCAAAGTTAGTCTGTAAAAGGAAGCACCCATGTTTGAAAATGATGCCTGAGTGATAGAAAAGGGGACAATGGGCTGGAGAGATGGCTCAGTGGTTAAGACCAGTGTCTGCTCTTCCAAGGGACCTGGGTTCGATTCTCAGCACCCACATGGCAGCTCACAACTGTCTGTAACTCTAGGTCCAAGGCATCTCACACCTACATGCCAATGGACATAAAATAAAACTAAATAAAAACTATTAGAAAAAGAAAAGATGATGAATCAGAGAAGATTTGACACTTAACCCTCATGAGAAGAGAGAGGAAAGGGAAGCTGCTTAACAGTAGTTTTACAGAGAGAGGAGGCAGGTTTTACCGGGTCAGCAAATAGAGAGGTGGGTTGCAGAGAGAGAACATAGGTGAAGATGGATTGAGCCAGAAAATGAGAAGAAGCCAGAAGATTCAAGCAGATTGCTGAGTTAGTCTGAGGCCAAGCAGAGCAATGCCAGGCAAGGAGAAAAGCCAGACTAAGTAAATCAGCTGGGAGAAAAGTGTGAGCCAGAGAAGCTGAGATGAACCACCCAGCCCAGAGCTCAGAAAGAACAAGTAAGGGTGAGCTTATTAAGCAGTAAGTCTCAGCGGCTGAAAATGCTCTAGGCCTAGGTTAGATTTCAGGGAGGGTAGAAGCTTCCAGGACTAGGTCTAGGATACCAGACAGACAAATCCTCTGAGACAACAATTGAGCCAGGAGAATTAAAGTGACTTTTACAGATATATAGTCCATGGAGATATGACTGCCTCTGCCTCTGTCACCTGAGTGCTTGGATTAATAGTGTGTGCCACCACGCCCGGCTCTAAAATTTTGTTTTATTTTAAGAGAAAGAACTTCCCACCCACCCCATGTCACAGTCTGTGTATGGAGGTAAGAGGACAAATTTCAGGAGTGCGTTCTCTTCTACCATGTGAGGCATGGGCATTGAATTCAGCTCATCCCACCTTTAGCATGGCATTCTATATGTGTGTGTGTGCGCTCATGTGTGCATGTGTGTTATTTATTAAATACATAAGTAATAATTGTTGGGTTTTTGTTTCTCGAGACAGGGTTTCTCTGTGTAGCCTTGGCTGTCCTGGACTCGCTTTGTAGACCAGGTTGGCCTTGAACTCACAGAGGTTTGCCTGCCTCTGCCTCCTGAGTGCTGGGATTAAAAGGCATGCGCCACCACTGCCCAGCTTAATTGTTTTAAGTCTATATTATTATTATGTTTTTTGGGACAGAGTTTCTCTATATAACCTTGGCTGTCCTGGAACTTACTGTGTAGACTTCGAACTCGTAGAGATTCACCTGCCTCTGCCTCCTGAGTGCTGGGATTACAGATGTGTGCTAAGTATAGATTATTAGTGGCAGTTACTGTTTATGCAGGTTTTACTATGACGTTTCATCTAGGTATAGAATGTAGCTTGACCACATTCACTGGCCATTACCCTTTCTTGTCCTCCCACCCCCACGGGGTGCAAGGAAGCTGGAGGCTGGAGATAAACAGCAGATGCAGGATTCTAGGAAGGGAGCTCTCCTTCCTGTGGCTTGAAAAGGGTCTCATTTCCAGGCTATTTGAAGAGCCTCCCTCCCAGGAGAGGAAAGATGGAAATGGCAGAAAGTGAAATGGGTACGGCAAGAGGGCTCTTAGGGCACAGAAAGTCTACAACTCTTTTTTTCTTTTTTCTTTCTTTCTTTCTTTTTCTTTTTTCTTTCTTTTTTTTTTTTTTTTTGGTTTTTTTTTGAGACAGGGTCTCTCTGTGTAGCCTTGGCTGTCCTAGACTCACTTTGTAGACCAGGCTGGCCTCGAACTCACAGCGATCCACCTGCCTCTGCCTCCCGAGTGCTGGGATTAAAGGCGTGCGCTGCCACGCTCGGCTAAGTCTACAACTCTTACACACAATCTGACCCTTTGCAGTGAAAGCTGGCGACTCCCAAGTTTGACAGTAGATGAGTCAAAGAAAAAGGAGTCTTAAAGCAGTGAGACGACAGGGCCAAAGCCCAGGGTCAGAGGAAGGAAGGCGGCGGCACTGCCTGTGGTGGCAGAGGGTTGAGGCAAAGAATTATGCATCTGGGTGTGAAACTCTTTGAGAACTTCCTGTTTTGTTTTGGTTTTTTTTGGGGGGGGGGCTTTCGAGACAGGGTCTGTCCCAGATTCACTCTGTCTCAAACTCACAATGATCTGTCTGCCTCTACCTCCCAAGGGCTGGGATTAAAGGTTTGTGACACCAAGCCTGGCAAGAACTTCCTGTTAAGAAACGCAAAAGTTGCAGGGCGTGGTGGCGCACACCTTTAATCCCAGCACTCAGGGAGGCAGAGGCAGGCGGATCACTGTGTGTTGGAGGCCAGCCTGGTCTACAAAGAGAGTCCAGGACAGCCAAGGCTACACAGACAGACCTTATACTTAAAAAAAAAAAAAAAAAAAAAAAAAAGCCAGGCAACAGATATGATGTGAGGAAGTTTTATTCTATGAGCATGGGAGAGCAGGGAAGTGAGCGATAGATGGAGAGATAGAGATAGCCAGAGAGGAAGAGTGATGTAGAGATAGGAAGACGGGGAGGAGAGAGAGAGAGGAAGAGAGAGCAGGAGAAGAACAAGAGAAAAAGGAAGAGAGTGGAGGAAGGAGAGGTGGGTGGGGTTGTCCTTTTCAAGACAGGGTTTCTCTGTGTAACAGTCCTGGCTGTCCTGGCTTTTGTAGACCAGGCTGGTCTTGAACTCACAGAGATCCACCTGCCTCAGCCCTCCAAGTGCTGGAGTTCCTCATTTTCTAATGGTAATATTCCCCTTTCAGGCTGGTAAAAACTGAACCTCTAGGTTATCGCCACCAGCCTTCATGAAAATTCAGTGATATAAACGAGATATGCACCTTTAGCGAATCAATAAAGACCCAGGGAAATTACCTCCTGTGTCATTACATTAGTAACCTGTTTTCAAGATAAACTCGCTTTGTAGACCAGGCTGGCCTCGAACTCACAAGGATCCGTCTGCCTCTGCCTTCCGAGTGCTGGGATTAAAGGCGTGCGTCACCACGGCCAGGCCCTTTTTTCTTGTTTCTTTTGATAGGGTCTCATGCAGCCAATGCTGGTATGTAACCAAAGATGACCACGAATTTCTGATCCTCCTGCCTTCACTTTCCAAGTGCTGGGGTGTGTGCCACCCCTCCAGGTTGGATGTGATGCTGGGAATTAAACGCAGAGCCTCTTGTATTCTACCGACTGAGCTACATCCCAGGCCCAGATATGTTTAAGGTATAACATGCTCAGATTTTCTAATGCCAATTTACAACATGCCAGATTATGTCCTGCGGCTGGTGTTATGCTGAACCTTTCTGCCCAAAGTCCGAAAATGGCACTAAGGGCTAAGTGCACGCAGGCGGAGCTCGTACTCCCCTGGTTTAAGGCACAGCAGAAGAAAGGCAAACGCAATAAAGTATTGCATTTATGGTTGGTGGTTAGACGGCGAAAGCGGCGCCGGGGAGCCCCTGTTTTACTTTCTTCAGATTGTTTCGACCCCCCAACGCACGCCTGTATAGCGAGGGGCACGCAATGCCAACCCCGATTTGCAGGAAAACAGCTTTTCCAGGCCGCCTTGCCCACTGCAGATGGTGCAGGAGGGGGAACCTGACGCTCTGCGCATGCTCACACGCCTCTGCAGCTTCTCGCTCTTCCTGATGGTCTGCATCTCCCCTCCCCCCGGCTTTTTACTTCTAAATTCGCTTTTCACCTTTCCCGATCCGTTTCTGCGGTTCTGTCTTTTTTTTTTTTCCCCCCCTCACTCTACTCCCAACTCCTACCCGCTTCCCACTCTCGGAAATTTTAATAAAAAATGCCTGCAGGTGGGGACCAAGGGCAGAAGCAAAACAACGCATGATGCGCGCGTGAGTCAGCTAGCCAGGGAGGCAGGCCCAGGTGACTCAGGGACCGGCTAGGCTGCCGGGCGCCGTGCCAGCACACACGTCGGCTCCGCGGGGCCGGGGCGACCAGAGCCCACCGGTTGGGGCTGAGAAAGTGCAGTTGTCAGGAATCCGAGGAATCTCTGGGGAGCCACAAAAGGTTACTCCAGAGTCTGCCTCTAGGGCGGTGGCGAATTCCCCACCTGCTCATTATCAGCTGCCGGCAGGGCGGTCTCCCCACATGCCAATCAGTGTGTGCACACCACGGCGCTCACGTTTCCACGCGGCCTGCTTTTTTTTCCCCCTCAGTCAGCTTTACATATTCAGTGTGTGTAATAGTATTCGCTCATTTCTGGTGTTGGGGTAGAGGATTTATTTTTGATGCCGGTATCCTCAGTCCCCATTCTCCCACTCCCCACCCCCATTCCTTCGCACCAACGTGCAGATTTGCTCTCCCGAATGCTCTCCTGCAGCCTGGTGCTAGCTGCAGTTGCCCGGTCATTGTTCGGTGGCATTGGAGCGACGTTAGGCTTTTGTAATGAACCCAGCAGGAAGAGATAATCCGGGGGAGACACGAGCTCCTCCCCTCGGCTATCAGCGTCCTAAAACAATGGACCAAAGAATTAAAATTTCTTCAGAGTTCCCAAACTGCTGAGGGTGGAGGTGGGGTGCTGATGCCCTGGTGCGGAGGGTGAGGGACGGGGGTTGGGTGGGGGGTTGGGACGCGGGACTTGCCTACCAGGAAAGATTTCACAGGGCTCTGACAGCTTTATCACACCCTTATTTCCTGGTTTTTCGTTTCATCATTTCTATAAAATTTTACACCTGTTACAGAAATAGCGCAGAAAAACTAGGCATCGGTCCCTGTTTTGGACAAACCGTACATGAATCCATTTCCCTTTAAAATTAGTATCAGGTAGCTGGGCGTAGTGACACAAGCATTTAATTTCAACACCCCGGAGACAGAGGCAGGACAATCTCTGTGAGTTATAGGTCAGGTTGGCCTATGTCGTGAATTACAGAGCAGCTAGAGGTATTTATTGAAAATTGGGGGCGGGGGGGGCAAAGAAAGAAAAACAAACAGGTTTAAAAATCTGTCTTCCTGTGGCACTTTTTCTCCCCCCCCCCCCCCCCCCAGATATTAGCAAATTCTAAGTTATTTCTTATGAGCCAAACATGGTTAAAACAAAAACGTGAACCAGGTACAAACCATTTGAAATAAGACCAAGATTTGTTTTCTATCTCGGCACAGTAGATGCTCCCCTCCCCCTACACCCTTTTCAGCTCCTTAGACACTAGGTCCACTGACTAATCCTTCCTAAGTGGTAATTGTTTTCTTTTTCTCTCTTTTTTTTTTTTTTCTTCCTGAGGAAAGCTGCAGAGAAAAGAAACACTTAAGACTCAATTGCAGCTGAGGGAAAAGCCAGGTGGGAATGAAGCGTTTCCCGGCAAGCCTCCGAGGGGAGAGATGAAGGTGGGAACGGCAGGAACGTTACAGATCCTGTTTCAAAAACCAGGGACTGCAAGTCTGATGGTGTGGCTGTAAAAGCCACTAGAAGGATTGCCTTTGGACAGGGAGGACAGGATGTGAATTCCTGCAATAGACTCATAAAATGTCTGCTCGGACCATTGAGCTTAATGAAAGATGGGAAAGTGAGAATTAGGCTAGTCAGAATAATAGATCTGCCCTAATTCAAAGGATGTGCTGTGTGTCGGCGTGTGTGTGCAGGAAAAAACAACCCAAGAGAAGGACACAGCGATGACCCATGGGAAGGGCATGGCGGGGTATGCCTCTCAGCTCCTGGGAAGCAGAGATAGACCATGGCCAAGGGTTCAAGGCCAGCCTAGTCTGTGTTAAGTTTCATATGAGTTTCCGGGCAGCCATAGTTTTACAGTAAGATTGAGAGAGAAGAAAAACAGCGCACCAGCCTTGTTGCAATTTTATTGCAAAGCTGGCCCTTTTCCTGAACCTGTGACAAAGGGTTTCCACTTCCTCTTACTGACCTCATTGCTCAAGAGGTGGAGCTAGCCCATCACCCCCAGAACGAGTGCCATCTAGAGTGCCTCCTGAGACAGCCAGCCACAAAGCGAAAGTCTTGAATAGCGCTGGGTCTGTTGGAGTGAAACATTTCAGGACAAATACTTTGCTGGTGATTACTGAAACCCGAGTGCGATAATGCAGGTGACAATGCACTCACTTCAAGCTCCCAGTGCACGATGGATGGCCTTCTCGGGTAATTCCCTGTAAACCCACTGCTAAGGTCAAGATCTGGATTCTGGAACATTTCAAACGCCCACCCCCCTTACCCCCCAGGTTCCTGTGCCAGTTCCCTCTCTCCTCCCTCCCTTCCTCCCTCCCTCCTTCTTTTGTTTCTTTGTTTATATTTTAGATAAGGTCTTGTTTTGTAGCTCATAGAGTCTCTAACTTCCTATGCTTAGTTTCAAAATCCCCTGCCTCAGCAGCGGTCCAAGCTCTAACATTCTGATTACAGGCCCATGCAACCATGGCCCAGTCTCAAATGTGCGTGTTCACACTACTAAGTGCTAGAAAGTCTTTCATTGAATCTGTATCTTTGAATTTTATATTCAGTGTCTTAGACTTTATTGATACTAGTACCCTACTCAAGCATATGCCTAAGTTTGTCCTTTCTCTTATTGATACATCATGATCATTATTATTTATTTCCGCAAGGGGGGAGGGGCAAAAAGGC
Source organism: Acomys percivali (assembly GCA_907169655.1). NCBI lineage: Eukaryota > Metazoa > Chordata > Mammalia > Rodentia > Muridae > Acomys > Acomys percivali. The sequence continues at coordinate 21,423,563 of OU015745.1, read as the reverse complement.
CAATGAAACAAAAATGTCTGATTTACATAGTGAGTCTCTAGGGGAAGGGAAGCCCGCCCTAGGTAGATGGCAGGCCACACCAGTCACACCCTGCAGCAGGACCTAACAGGTTTTTCTTGTAGCTTTGCCTGTCCTGGACTGCTTTGTAGACACAGAGATTCGTCTGCCTCTGTCTCCTGAGTCCTGGGATTAAAGGTGTGCCCAGCCCATGATCTATTCTGTCTCACTGACCTGGTGTCAATGGCCAGGCCATGGAACCTGCTTTGCCCAGGGCTATGCTATTTTAATGCTGAAACACACTGGGCAAAACTGGATGGTTGGTCACTCCACACAGGGTCAGTGACCAAAGGGTTGTGAGACTTGCCTATAAAAAGGCTGAGGACCATGGACGTGTTTGAGGACAGCCTAGTTACTAGGTCAAATTTTTGTCTTAAAACAAAACAAGCTGGGCATGGTGGTGCACACCTGTAATTCCAGCACTCAGGGAGGCTGAGGCAGGTGGATCCCTGTGACTTCAAGGCCAGCTTAGTCTACAAAGAGTCCAGGACAGCCAAAGCTACACAGAGAAGCCCTGTCTCAAAAAACAAGAACAAACAACAACAAACAGGAATATTTAACTGGTTTTGGCTCATTTGTACTCCTTCATTCCCAAAGGAAAAGATATTAAAGTAAAAAAAAAAAAAAAAAAAAAAAAATTGCCCAGCACTTGAGAGGGAAAGACAGGTGGATCACTGTGAGTTGGAGGCCAGTGTGGTTTACAGAGTTCCAGGACACCTAGAGCTGTTACCCACACATTTATGCCTTCATCAATAAGGACAGCACTCAGAAATCCATCATCAACTAGCCTTCTACTGCTACTCAAATCCCACTCTAGGGACTAGCCTCACTTGGGAGCCTATTAGAAATGTAAATGTAAGCACCAGGTTTCCAGACTTAAAGAATCAAATTCAATGGAATTTGGTGATTTGTGACAATCTCACCAGGCTGGGGTGAAAGACATTGGGAAAACAGATCTCAAGTCTGAGGACAAATAACTTGGCCATTTTCCCTTACGGAAGCGCAGCCCCTGCAAGGCTTTACAAATCTCTCTCAGCAGAAGCTGGGCACAGTGGTTATGCCATTAATCCCTGTGGAGGCAGGTGGATTGTTGAGTTCTAGGACTAACCTGTGCTACAGGGTTCCAGGACAGCCTGGGCTACACAGAGAAACTCTGTCTGTGGGGGGAGGGGGACCTGGGGGGCACAAAAGATAAGATCTCTAGGCAGACTGGGCATGGTGGCATGTGTCTTTAATCCCAGCACTCAGGGAGGCAGAGGCAGGTGGATGGATGTGAGTTTCAGGCCAGCCTAGTCCAAGACAGCCAAGGCTACACAGAGAAACACTGTCTCTAAAAAACAAACAAACAAACAAACAAAACCAACAAACAAACAAAACCCCACCAAAAACCCTTAAGATATAATCATGCACTTTAAGGTATAGCAGAAATGGTTCAACAGGTCAACGTACTTGCTGCTGAGCCTGAAGATGCCAGTGCAGCGTCCAGGGGCACACACAGTGGAAGAACAACTCCTCAGCCTTCACATTCAAACCACAGGGGTGCACACATGCACACATGCTTACACATACAATCAATCAGTAGATGCTAAAAACAGAAAAAGAACAAATTCCCTAGGAATTGAAAAGAAGGAAACGTGGTTGGCTGCATGGGTTTAGAGCAGGGCATGTATTTGTGTCCCCTGGGTTTTGTGTAGTTTGGCTGTAATCAACAGACTTGGTTTTAATTCTGTTCCGGGACTCAATCCAAATGGCCGTCACCAACCCAGCTTCTCTCTGCCCATCTATTCCAGCCCACTCCGGAGAGAGGAGTTGCCATGGGGATAATGTCCTCACGGTAAACCAGCTGGTGGAGGGAAACAGTGGCAGAAGCCAAATGGGAAAGAGAACAGGGAGTAAAAGACTATGGCAGAAATGGGCTGGGATGTGGATGCGAGGCAAAACCTCGGGAGAACTGCTTGGAGTGACAAGGTGTTACAACAAATTAACTTAAACAACTGGGTAAAGACGTTGCCCACAGTGAGAACGGAGCAGAGCCACTGAGATGACAGCTGGCTGCACTTGGAGTGTGCGGGGGACACAGTCAGCCGAAGAAGAGCTGGATCCCACCGTTTTCTGTCAGTTCCTAGCAAGTGTGTCTCTGTCCAAATCTCCCTCCTGAGCGCCGCCTATTTCCAAGGAAAGTCCAGTGGGTGGGTGGTTAGAGACGTGCACCTTCATTTCTGTATCCGCTTCCACGTCCCCTTTCTAGCCTCTGGCCTTTACACACACA
>OU015745.1:21397108-21412180 GCA_907169655.1 Acomys percivali | reverse complement strand
CGGTTGATGAGTAAGAAGACTGCATCACTTCCAGGGGACTCCGTTGACCCACATCCCAGACTCTAGGCAATCCATCGCTATGTTCTTTTGCAGATATTTATGTCCACTTCAGTTTGTATTTGCTTCCTTGAAGACTGAGCTCTTTTCTCCCTCAATGGTTGGCTCAGCAACACTGGGAATCTCAGAGGAAAAGCTAAGCCAAGAAATCAGTGCTGGGCATGGCAATACCCAACCCAAATCAATCCTAGCCTCTTGGAAGATTGGGGCTGCAGAAACTCAAGTCTAAGGCTAACCTGAGCTACATAATGAGTTCAAGGCTAGTCCAGGCAACTTAGAGAGACCCTACCTAAAAAGTAAGCAGAATTAGCCAGGCATGGTGGCGCACACCTTTAATCCCAGCACTCGGGAGGCAGAGGCAGGCGGATCGCTGTGAGTTCGAGGCCAGCCTGGTCTACAAAGGGAGTCCAGGACAGCCAAGGCTACACAGAGAAACCCTGTCTCCAAAAACAAAAACAAACAAACAAACAACAACAACAACAAAAAACTACAGGGTTGTGAACTGCGTCAGGAGGTAAAGTTGTGGAGGTGTGGTGACCTGAGCTTGATTCCCAGACCCACATAAAGTTAGAAGAGAAGGGGTTCCATAGAGCTGTCCTCCACATAGGCCCCAGGCCTGCACACACAAATACAGGGCTCCATAGAGCTGTCCTCCACATAGGCCCCGGGCTTGCACACACAAATACATAGTATGTGCAATGTAAATAAGTAAATAAACAAAAGGTGGTTGGCCTAGAAGCACATTAGCATTAGTATTTGAGACTAAAATGGAAAGTCAGGCTTCTCCCAGGCAGGAGCCTAATTTGGCTCCCAGGCTTGCCCAGGAAACAAGAGCTTTGTATTTGTTTGTAGCTCTGTAAACTGGAACGTACCTTCTCTATTCTGAGGTTCTTATCTACCCATCACCATAAAAGTCTACCATGGCCTTTGTAGCTGGTCTTTGCTACTTTGTTATCCTTTTTCCCACCCTTTATCCCCCTCGGTGTCAGTGCTAACAAGGATAGAAGAGAGAGAGAGGAATTAGGAAAATCCCTGAATCTATTTTCTTTCCTTTTGTTTGGTCTTTGACCAAACCGCAACCAAGCTCCTTCTTGATGAACAATCACCCACCCCAACCCTCGGGGCTCTCACATTTATGTACTCTCTGAAAAGTTCCCAGAATTCCAAATGTCACGCAATTGCAGAAATTATCTGCAGCTGGCAAAACCACACTTCTGCTAGAGCATGAGACAGATCATAGTCAGCTGCTGTAACTGTCAAAGTAGCTCCACATCCGCAAACTGGGATCAAAATGACAGCTCATTCTTATATTTTTGTGAGTTGTTTTCTTTCCCCTCGATGCTGGGTCTCTCTGTGTAGCCTTGGCTGTCTTGGACTCGCTTTATAGACCAGGCTGGCCTCGAACTCACAGCAATCCGCCTGCCTCTGCCTCCCGAGTGCTGGGATTAAAGGCGTGCGCCACTGGCTTGTGTTTTTTAAAGAAATAAAAATTCTAGAATTCACTGGGCGTGGTGGCTCATGCCTTTAATTCCTGCACTCGGGAGGCAGAGGCAGGTGGATCGCTGTGAGTTCGAGGTTAGTCTCATCTGCAAAGTGAGTCCAGGACAGTCAAGGCTATTATACAAAGACATCCTGTCTCCAAAAACAAAAAAACAAAACAAAACATCCAGAATTCTCAAAAATATCACTAATAAGTTCTTTATGTGTGATGATTTAGTTTTGGAAATTAGTGGAGTAGTGGAGGCTGGAGCCTTGTGTAGTTTTTTTTCAGCCTCAGCAAGAAGCTACCTAGAAAAGCACACTTTGAATGAAGGCACTGCACCCTCTTCTGGCCTTGGGGGCAACAGGCATCCATGTGGTACAGAGACATATATTCAGGCAAAACATCCACACACATAAAAAAAATATATAAAGGAAACAGATGCCAATGTTAAAATGTGTATCGGGGAGAAGGGGGTGGGTTTCTAGAAAGTTAAGAGAAAGGGAAGCTCAAGTTTCACCATCTCAAAGATCACCTGTTCCTACTTTTTCTGTTGGTGACACCCAGGACACGCTCCCCACCCTGTACCACAACCTGCAAGTCTCTTGCTTTCCAGCTGGGTCCTCCCTGTACCACCGAGGCCACTTGAGCTCCTTTTCAAACACAGATAAGACATTAAAGCAGTTTATTTTAGTGTCTGGTGTGGTTTGGATATGAAGTGTACCGGCACAGGCTCATGTGTTAAAAGGTTTGGTTGAAAGCTAATAGGCCTTTGAGAAGAATCATGGGAGATCTGACTAAGCCACAGATTAGTGGGGAGCCCCACAGATGGAGTCATAGCTTGATAGTGACATGGATCACAGGGTATGGAAATTTCAAGGCAGGGCCCAGTTGCTGGCATTCTTTTGCGGGATATACAATTCCCCGGACGGACCTGTCGTCTCTCTGGACCGCTCTACCGTGAGATGAGGCCCCTTCCCCACCCATGCTCCTTGCATAACAATTTGCCTCATCACACCTCGGCCTCCAAACAATGGGGCCAAGTGATAATGGACTGAAATCCTGGAACTGTGGGAGAAGTAATCCCTCCTCCTTGCTTAAGCTGTTTTCTCAGATATTTTGTCATGACAAAGGAGTGACTAATCCAGCATGTGTGGTGTGAGTTCGGCCTCACCCGCTGGCTCCGTTCTGTTGGATACAGGCTGTTTAACAATCTCAGAAGGACAGAACCGCCCTTTGAGTAGTTTGTTGGCCCTCATCCGCGCGGCAGAACCATTATAAGGGGTCTACGCTTTAGTGGTTGGGTCGTCGGCGCCTGAATTCAGTGCCGCCTGCGCTTTGAGATCCTTCTTAGAGGCTCTGATCAGGTCTGTGTTGCAGCCAGTTAGGCCAACCCTAATTTTCAGTGATCCACCACCCCAGGTTTCACAGGTGTTTTTGCTTGCCTCTAAACCTCCAATTCAACTCACAATTGTCAGGCCAGTCTGACTTCTAATTCTAAAGGCCATACCATCCCCCACAATCCCCCGCCCCCCTCACCCGTCAACCCCCAGCCTTTCCTTTCACTCCTTCCCTTGTCCATTCCCTAAATAGTCTCAAACGAATTCTTTCCTCCCTAGGGTTTTGTCTTCTAGGCCTAATTAAAAACAATTCACAAGGCACCTCACTTAGGTGAATTCAAGACCATAAAAGCACGCAGAACTTGAAGCTACAGGGATCGACACCGCCACCTAGTGGCCGGCTGTCAAATAGGTTTTGCGATACCTAGGAGGCTACGGGCTGGCATCCTAGCAACAGGCCCTGGAGGAGGAGGATACACCAAAGCTCTGGTCGTGGGCGGAACAGGATAGCTCTTTCTTACCAACATTTTCTCTGCGTGTAATTATCTTTACAAGTCTTTCTCTCCTTTTCTTTCTTTTTTTTTCCTTCTCTCTCTTTTTTTTTTTTTTTTTGGTTTTTCGAGACAGGGTCTCTCTGTGTAGCCTTGGCCGTCCTGGACTCACTTTGTAGACCAGGCTGGCCTCGAACTCACAGCGACCGCCTGCCTCTGCCTCCCGAGTGCTGGGATTAAAGGCGTGCGCCACCACGCCCGGCTTCTTCTCTTTCTTTTGTAAACTCTTCAACTCCTTTTTTGTTTTTTGTTTTTTGTTTTTCGAGACAGGGTCTTGTTTTTCCAGACAGGGTTTCTCTGTGTAGCCTTGACTGACCTGGACTCGCTTCGTAGACCAGGCTGGCCTCGAACTCACAAGAGACCCTCCTGCCTCTGCTTCCCAAGTGCTGGGAGTAAAGGCCTGTGCCATCACTGTCCGGCACCTTAATTCCTTCCTTTCCCTGGGTACTGGACCGTGCTAAACAAGAGCACTCATCAATTAGCTACACGCCCACATCTTCCACTTTTTTCTCTCTGCTAAATCTCCAAGGTTTCTTCTTTTTTGACTCTCAGCTAATAACTTATTATCCCATTGAGAAAATAGAAGATAGGCTGGGCGTGGTGGCACGCTTTTAATGTCAGCACTCGGGAGACAGAGGCAGGCGGATCGCTGTGAGAGGCCAGCCTGGTCTACAGAGTGAGCTCAGGACAGCCAAGGCTACACAGAGAGGCCCTATCTCGAAAAACAAAACAAACAAAAAAATATATATAGAGAGAGAAAATAGAAATCATCTATACTGGAATCTGATGCCCCTCTTCTGGCCTCATGCAGACCGAGCACTCATATGTAAAATAAATAAATAAAAAGAAAAGACTCAGCTCACTAGCTGTAGAGTTGGCTCAGAGGTTAAGAGTACAGGTTGGGCCGGGCGTGGTGGCGCACGCCTTTAATCCCAGCACTCGGGAGGCAGAGGCAGGCGGATCGCTGTGAGTTCGAGGCCAGCCTGTCTACAAAGTGAGTCCGGGACAGTCAAGGCTACACAGAGAAACCCTGTCTTGAAAAAACCAAAAAAAAAAAACAAAAACAAAGAGTACAGGTTGGTTTTCCAAAGGTCCTGAGTTCAATTCCTGACAACCACATACATGGTGGCTCACAACCATCTATAATAAGATATGGTGCCCCCTTCTGGCAGGCACGTGTACATTCAGGCAGAATACTGTGTACATAATAAATAAATCTTTTTAAAAAAAAGATGCAGTGCCAGGCATGGTGGTGTATGCCTGTAATCCCAGCACTGGGGAGGCAGAGGCAGGCAGATCACTGAGTCCGAGGCCAACCTGGTCTACAATTTGAGTCCAGGACAGCCAAGATAGCACAGAGAAACCTTGTCTTGAAAAACTAAACAAACAAAAAGATGCAGCTCACAGACCATACAAAGTGCATAGTGCATGGGTTTTTAGTATACTCAGAGCGGTGCAACCACCTTTCTGTTTTTTTAAGCATTTGTGTTCTGTGTTCAAGAGCCTCAGCACACACGGGAAGTCAGAGGAAAGCTTTTTGGAATTGGTTCTTTTCTTTTACGTGTGGGCTGCGGGGATTGTCAACAAGTGTCCTATATGCTGTTGTGCTTATCTTGGGGGCACAACCTTTATTTTCCTTTGTCTTAAAAAAAAAAAAAAAAAAGCCAGAGCTGGGCAGTGGTGGCATACGCCTCTCTGAGTTTGAGGCCAGCCTGGTCTATGAAGGGACTCCAGGCCAGCCAGGGCTGTTACACAGAGAAACCCTGTCTCAAAAAAGAAAAAAAAAGCTGGGTGTGGTGGCACCTACCTGTAAACCCAGCAGGAGGATCTCTTGTGAGTTTGAGGACATCTTGGTCTACAAAGGGAGTCCAGCGCAGCCAAGGCTACACAGAGAAACCTTGCCTCAAAAAACCAACAAACTAACCAATCAAAAACAAAACAAAAAAGAAAAGAAAAAATGTCTTCCTTTGTGGCCCTGGCTGGCCTAGTTGACGTCTCATCTTTTTTGATGAATAAGGCGTCAGTGCGCTGTAGCCTTGCTTATTCACTACACAGCAGTCTGACTGCTTTTGAGGCTGTAGCATTCCCAGCTGCAGAATTCCACTGTGCAGAGCACAGTGTAGCCACTCCCAGAGCCTATACATTAGAGGATGCTGACATGGGCTGGAGTCCGAGAAGCATTTATATCACAGGACCTTGACACACTGTTTCTTTTATATGTATTAACTCTAGATCACCTCATGTCTAGCTCCTGGGCCTTCTTCTTCTTCTTCTTCTTCTTCTTCTTCTTCTTCTTCTTCTTCTTCTTCTTTTTTTTTTTTTGCTCAAATTCTTCCTGAAGAGGCTTTCCCAACCAGAGCACTGTATCAAGAGGCAAACTACTCTCCTTCCTTCCATTCCATTTTCTTTTTTTTCTTTTTTTTTGGTTTTTTGAGACAGGGTTTCTCTGTATAGCATTGGCTGTCTTAGACTCACTTTGTAGACCAGGCTGGCCTTGAACTCACAGCAATCCGCCTGCCTCTGCCTCCCCAGTGCTAGGATTAAAGGTGTGAGCCACCACCGTCTGGCTTGATCCCATTTTCTATACTGTTATCTTGACTAATTTTCCTTCTTAGACGTTCTTATGTCCTGCACTGGATTGTAAATGTGTGAAGGTAGTTCCTAGAATCAGTAGTGCCTGTCACATAAATGAATGAAAAGAAACAAAACAAGCAATGTGAAAACAGCTAGATGAATAAATGAGCCCTTGAAAGAAGAGTCCAGGGGGAAAAAAAGCTATTTAATATCTACTCAGTGGTTTTATTAGAGGAAAAGATGCCTGAATATAAAACAGTATGGTGAAGGCATGGTGGCTTGAGACCATTATCTTTTTTTTTTTTTTTTTTGGTTTTTTGAGACAGGGTTTCTCTGTGTAGCCTTGGCTGTCTTGGACTCACTTTGTAGACCAGGCTGGCCTTGAACTCACAGTACTCCACCTGCCTCTGCCTCCTGAGTGCTGGGATTAAAGGCATGCGCCACGACGCCCGGCACCATTATCTTTTTTTTTTTTTAAAGATTTATTTATTATTATGTATACAGTGCTGTCTGCATGTACACCTGCAGGCTAGAAGAGGGCATCATATCACATTACAGATGGCAGATGGTTGTGAGCCACCATGTGGCTGCTGGACCTCTGAAAGAGCAGTCAGTGCTCTTAACTTCTGAGCCATCTCTGCAGCCCCGAATCTTTTTATTTTTAATTTTTCTAAATTAGAATTTCTTTCTGAACTAAAGAGCCAATGGGTAGATTACATGTTCTTTTCCTCACTATGCATTTTGCCCATTTCTCTTTTATTTTTATTTTTGGTTTTTCAAGACAGGGTTTCTCTGTGTAGCCTTGGCTGTCCTGGACTTGCTTTGTAGACCCGGCTGGCCTCGAACTCACAGAGATCAACCTCTGCCTCCCGAGTGCTGGGATTAAAGGCGTGTACTACCACTGCCCGGCCTCTCCCTCTCTCTCTCTCTCTCTCTGTCTTTTTGTTGTTGTTGTTGTTGAGACAGGGCTTCTCTGTGTAGCCTTGCCTGTCCTGAACTTGCAGTGTAGACCAGGCTGGCCTCGAACTCACAGGGATCTACCTGCCTCTGCCTACTGATGCCCGGCCTCTCTTGATTCATCTTGAATGCTTGAGGTTTTGCCCTTCATGCTAGTATGGTACCGGACACACTTTTAGCTAGAATCGGGCTTGGTCAAAATCGCCTTGTCAAAAGGAAAGCCAGGGCAAGTGAGGCGGCCCATTTGGTAAAGGCACCTTATTATTAAGCCTGATGGCCCGGGTTCAATCCTTGGGACCCAGGTGGTAAAAAAAGAGAACTGACTTCTGAAAATTACCCTCTGACCTCCACATGTTCACATGGTACATGTGCCCCCCTGTCCATAAACAGTTGCAAATAAATGCAGTAAAACTGCTGTTTTTAATTGCTAGTAAGAACCATCAACACACATTTTAACCTTTACTTAACCTCAACTCCCACCAAATTTTAGGGGATGTTTTCCCTTAATGTCCAACGTCCAGATTACTATAAGCTTAACAGATATGTATTTCTTTAAAATAAAACAAGAACAAGGAGGGCATGGAGGCACAGACACACACACACACACACACACACACACACACACACACACACACACATACACACACACATACACATACACACACACATACACACACATACACACATATACACATACACACATATACACACACACATACACACACATACACACACACATACACACACATACACACATACACACACATACACACATACACACGTACACACACATACACACACACATACACACACACATACACACCCAATGATGTTTGTTACCTTAATACAATAAGGTTGGCATAATCAGGAAGCCTAGAACTGCAAATAACAGGGTAGCTAATCTCATTTCTTCTTTTTGAGACTGGGAAGCATAGGCTAGCCTTGGGCTTGCTTTGTACCCCCATGGTAGTCTAAAATTCTTGGAACAGAAAACAGAGTAACTCCTTGTTTCAAACAGGGCGAGGGTGAGGCACAGCCAGGATCTGCAGAGGGGAGATGGGGTGGGCAGAGTACAGAGCAGCCATGTTTTTGGTTGGTGAAGAAAAGAAACCCGTTTTTTTTTTAAAAAAAGGGATCTCTAATCTCAGCACCCAGGGAGGCAGAGGCAGGCTGATCGCTGTGAGTTTGAGGCCAGCCTGGTCTACAAAGAGAGTCAAGGACAGCCAAGGTTACCCAGAGAAACCCTATCTTGGCGGTGGGGGTGGGGTGGGGCGGGTAAGGATTTCATACTAAATGCCTGGCACTGCCCTCCTGGCCTATCTGCCCTGGTAGAATAGGCTAACGGTCACTGAACACCTATTCATCTCCTTGCCACTTGCTACTGCCTGACTAGTCCATAAAACACTCTTCCCTCTTGCACGACGCCCGGCTTGCTGTGGAACCCAGACTTAGTCACTACCACGTGTCCTGCCAGCTCTTCTGAACCTCAGTGGCGCGGACAAACCTGGTTTCTCTCACCAGGGGAATTGATGTACTGCTTGTGCCATAAATTCCGGGCATTGATTTTTCCTCCTGCCCGTGGCTTCTCAGTCCCTTTGAATAGACTTACGCTGCTTTTACCTCTCAAAGCCTGTAAATGGGCACTGTCTGCTCATAGGGGAACACTGGTTGTAGTGTAAATTCACCTGGGAGTGGCTGTACAGCGGTTGCTTCCAGTTGGAGGCATTCTTCTCTGAGAGGAGAGAGGGCGCTGAAAGCTCACCAGCGGGAGGTTAAGGAAGCCTCCCTGACTGAGGTCGCCCAAGCAGTTGCTGTCAGGGTGAGGGTGGGGCGGGGAGCGGGAGGGTAGGTAGGGGAGGAGGAGAGCTGCCAGCAAATTGTACAGGGAACTCCAATGACGCATCTTCCTCGAGTCCTCACCCTAGCTGGTGCGCCGCTTCTTCTTCTTCTTCTTCTTCTTCTTCTTCTTCTTCTTCTTCTTCTTTGGTGCGCTTCTTTTGATGACGCACACAGCTACTGCCTTTGAGTCACTCGTGAGTGGATAAGTCACTCCCTATCCATACTCTCGTTAAGTTACTTCAATAAACTCCCTGCTCACCAAGCTAGGTCTGAGTGAAATCAATTCTTTGGTATGTCATTGGTACCCTATCTGGGGCGAATAGATGTTTGTTCATGGCTTCCTAAGAAAAATCATACAATGGTGTGGTAGGAGCCGGGCTGTTGCAATCCCAGCACTCGGGAGGCAGAGGCAGGAGGATTGATGTGAGTTCGAGGCCAGCCTAGTCTACAAAACGAGTCCAGGACAGCCAAAACTACACAGGGTAACTCTGTCTTGAAAAAACAAAAAAACAAAGCAAGCAAGCAAACAAACAAAAAGCATAGTAGGGAAAAAAAAAGACCACTTACCTTACTTCTGTAGTTTATATAGTAATTTGACTGAGGTTAGTCTCTAAGCAAGGACAACATGCGAATCTGTGACGTATCCCATATTTTTAAAAGATATGAAAATAAAAGGGAGACTTGGAGGGACAGAGGAAGGCAAAGGATGAAAGGGATGAAGGGGATGAATATTAGGGAATTATTTAAGAACAGTATATACACATATGGAAACATAGCAAATTATTTTTTTTCTCTACAAGTAACATATGCTGCCGGGTAGTGGTGGCACATGCCTTTAATCCCAGCACTTGGGAGGCAGAAGCAGGCAGATTGCTGTGAGTTCGAGGCCAGCCTGGTCTACAAAGTGAGTCCAGGACAGCCAAGGCTACACAGAGAAACCCTGTCTCAAAAAAACAAAACAAAACAAAAAAAAAGAAAAGCATGCTAAAGGAGCCGACTTTTCCCCTAAGGATGACCTTTAAAATGTTCAGGAAAACACTGAGGCTCTTGGATGCGAGCCAAAACAAGATGCCAGAAGAGTACCCAGAGTGGTGGCACACACCTTCAATCTCAGCACCGAGGAAGCAGAGGCAGAGGCAGGTGGATCTCTGTGAGTTCGAGGTCAGCCTGGTCTACAGTGTGAGTTCCAAGACAACCAGACCCTGTCTCAAAACAAACATACATACACGCCAGCAAACTCTCAGAGAGCAGCTTCCCACAAAGCCCCTTCCAGATATGGCCAGTGCTTCCTTCCTGCCTGTAGCCATCAGAGTGTCTCCAAAGCCTGAGCCCCAGTTATTTTATCACAGTGCCTTGTAAGCAGGAAGCCTGAGTTACACAGCAGGCTTGGTTCTGGAAGCTTGGGTACCGAGCACGCTCAAGAGGATCTGCACTGCTTTTCACATCTCCCGCACCATGGCTCTGTTTAAGATTTCCTCAAGACCACAGTGACAACCTTTAATGAGGGTTACAGTTGCAGCTACAGTGCTGCACTCCAGTATTTTATCATTCTTGTTACTTTGAATAACACATACTGAAAGTATGAAGTGGGCCAGCACTGGTGGCTCAGAAGGTAAAGGCAACTGTTGCTGTGCCAAATTATCCAGGTTCAAAACCCAATCTGTAGAAGGAGAGAGGAGACTCTGAGCAGTTCTCCGACCTCCATACGGGCACCATGGTGCATATGTGAGCTCGCAAGCACACACAAATATACTTTTAAAAAGTAAAAACACTGAGCTGGGTGTGGTGGCACATGCCTTTAATTCCAGTACTCAGGAGGCAGAGGCAGGTCAGTCTTTGCGCGTTTGAGGCCAACCTGGTCTACACTGGGAAGTTCCAGGCTAGCCACAACTACATAAAGAGACCTTGACCCCTGCAACCTCAAAAAGAAAAAGAAATGTGGGAACATGTTGAGTCTATTGGCTGTGGTAGTAATGGTCTCTCCTGTCACCAATTATATCTTACATTATTAGCAAGACAAGAGAAACTCAGAGAGGTAGAAAGCCCGAGATTATCACCCTAACACGCCATCTTGACACTAAGCTGAGATGAATCTTGGATACTCACATTTTGTTTCTCCCTCTCCATCTCTCTAACGTAGTAAGACTGGACTCTTCTTCAAAATTCTCTTCAAGGCACAGCTTCCTGTGAAGTGTAATTGGTTCGTTAGTTATTCTTCCTATTTAATTAGCTTCCCTGAGAGAAGAGCCTGCGAGTCACCCAGCACCTGGACCAGCGGGCACTATGATAGGCGGAGATGAGTGGTCAAACATTGTCATGGGTTCTTAGATTAACTCGATTCTGGGATCCTTGTTCAATGGTTGGAGGAAAGAAAAAGAAGTTGAATATGGTAAAAACCTCTAGATTTGGAGCCAGTACTGTGTCACCAACTAGCAGTTTCCCCATCTGCAAAATGGGCAGGAAGTGAGTTAGGTGATTTTGCTGACACAAATTCTGTTTTGTTTGTAAAGATTTGTGTTATTTTTTGAGTATATAAGTGTCTTGCTTGCATGCATATATGTTTACTGTATGCATGACGGTGCCCATGGAGGTCACAAGAAAGTGTCAGATCTCCTGGAACTGGAGTCATGGATGGCTGTGAACCACTATGTGGTGCTGGGAACCGAACTCAGGTCCTCTGCAAAAGCAGGAAATGCTCTTAACTGCTGAGTCATCTGTCCAACCCTCATAAATTCAGTGATTTAGCTCAGCTTCTTTAGTCATGTAAGTGTTACAGTAGTTGAAGACCTACATCTGCAGCCCCTGGAATACTTAGAGCTTTGGCTGCAGTTGGCAGCTTCTCCCCTGAGAAGCCCATGCTCACACTCTCAGGTGTGTCTTCTTTCTCTTAAAAGTTATATTGAAGGCAGGCACGGTCGAGTATCCCTGTGATTCCAGCATTCTGGGAGGCAGAGGCAGGTAGTTCCCTGTGAGTTTGAGGTCTACAAAGTGAGTCCGGGACAGCCAAGGCTACACAGAGAAACTTGTCTCAAAAAAAAAAAAAAAAAAAAGACACTGCTTCAATAGCCTCTTCTCTTGTGTAGATGCCTCTACAGCATGGAATGGAACACTTCTATAATAGTCAACCACGTGGATGTAATATGTGTTGTTTTTCCATTCACTTTTTGTTGATGAACATTTGAGTTGCTTCCAGTTTCCAACCATTGCAAATAAAACTATGAGCAATGACAACAGATTTAAAATATTTGAAGTAGTCAGTGTCTCAGTCCTTTAATCCCACCACTGGGAAGGTAGATCTCTGTGAATTCCAGGATGGCCAGGACTACACAGTGAGACTCTGTCTCTAAAACAGTGACAACAAAAATATTGGAAATGTCTGCCTTTTACCTTCACTTTCATTCAGACCATCTGAGTCGCAAACAGTCAGAAATCATGACTCTGTTTAGCCAGCTGTCAACACAACCAAATCTGTTTCCTCCACCTTCCTTCTCCTCCCGCCCAAGGTGGCTGGCTCCGAAGGTCAGCTGAGGGGTGGTAAGTGAAAATAATAGTTTGGTTGTGAACTTAGGGAACACTGTCCCTTTGACTGTGCTGCCCTCTCCGTTCCTCCCCTTCTTCCTTCCTTTGCTTGGGAGGTGTGTATGATGAGTTTTGCAGCCAGTCTGCCTTCAGCCTCCTGGGTGCTGGGACCGAAGGCATATGTCACCACACTCGGTGGTGACACACATCTTTTTGCCCTTTCTTATCTTCTTATGCCTTCCTCATGTCGCGCTCATCTCTTTCCTCTGAAAACTACCTATCGTCTGTGTCACTTTCATTTTGGAAAACCAAACCAAACCTAATCCTGCTCTCTTAATTTTTCTTTTAAATATTTGTTATTTACACAGTTCTCTGCCTATGTACACACCTGTCTGCAAGAAGAGGGCATCAGATGACATTATAGATGGTTGTGAGCCAGCGTGTGGTTGCTGGGAATTGAACTGAGGACCTCTGGAAGAGCAGCCAGTGCTCTTAACCTCTGAGCCATCTCTCCAGCCCCAGCCCTGTTCTTTTAACTCAAATAAATATACCTTTCTTTAAAAGTGACATGTTGGGACCATGAAGATAGTTCAGTGGGTAAGGGTGCTCGCAGCCAAGTCTGACAACCTGAATTCAATCCCTGGAACCCAATAGTGGAAGGAAGAAACTAAATCTTACAAGTGACATGGGCATTCATGCATGCATGCACACAGACACACACACACACACGGGGGGGGGAGGGGGGGACGGCGGCAGAGGCAGAGACAGAGAATAAACAACACACCCGAGATGTGAAAAATGAAAATTTAAAGGTGGCCTGGAGAGATGGTTCAGAGGTTAAACACACTGATTGCTCCTCTGGAAGTCTTGAGTTCAATTCCCAGCAACCACCACATGGTGACTCACAACCATCTATAAAGTGAACTGATGCCCTCTTCTGGCCTGCAGGTGTGCAGGCAAGCAGAGCTCTGTATACATAATAAATAAATAAATAAATAAATCCTAAAAAAAAAAAGAAAGAAAGAAAATTTAAAAGGTAAGGCAGGTTAAGGCCAGCCTGTGCAATGTAGTGAGATTTTTGTCTCAATATTAAAAGAAAAAGAAAGGAAGGAAGGAAGAAGGAAAGAAAGAAAGAAAGAAAGAAAGAAAGAAAGAAAGAAAGAAAAGGGGGAAAAAAAAAGCAGAAAAGCCCGGGGAGGTAGAGCTACAGCTGAGCAGAGGAACACTGGCCTAGTATGTGTTCAAGTCACAGCACTTCGTAAAAAGAAAAATGTTAAAATGATTAACTCAGAATAACTCGAGACAGGGTTTCTCTGTGTAGCCTTGGCTGTCCTGGACTCGCTTTGTAGACCAGGCTGGCCTCGAACTCACAGTGATCCGCCTGCCTCTGCTTCCCGAATGCTGGGATTAAAGGCGTGCGCCACCGCACCCGGCTCTGCCTAGATACTAAACTGAGAAAAATTAATACTATTTTGTCTAAGCCTTTCATCTTTCTTGACCACTTACTTGGGAATAAGTCACTTGATGATGAATAAATCAATAAGCTCAGCACTTGGTTTAACACACAGTCCTGTCCTGATTCCTCGACAGGATTATAATCCCCTGGAGGAGATTAATAGGCCCGATGGCACGGTCCTGTAATTCTGGGTACCCTGGAGGCTGAGGCAAGAGGATCTAAAAAGTTCCAGTCCAGCCTGGGCTACAAAGGGGAGTTCAAAGCCATAGAGAGGCCCTGCCTCAAAAACTAACAAGGCTGGGGATATAGCTCAGCGGTGAAGCTTCTTCTTGGCATGACCAAAGCTGTAGTTTCCATCCTCGCTATGATTCATATTGTCTAACCATCTGTGTAGGATGTGAGGTCCAAGAGGGCGGGGCGT
Organism: Acomys percivali; assembly: GCA_907169655.1. Taxonomy (NCBI): domain Eukaryota; kingdom Metazoa; phylum Chordata; class Mammalia; order Rodentia; family Muridae; genus Acomys; species Acomys percivali. The sequence goes on along the minus strand of OU015745.1, from coordinate 21,397,986 downwards.
TTGGCTATGTGCTTGGCTGGGCGTCGCCGGACGCAGTTAGGTGCTCAGTGAACATCGGGGAGAACCGGAACACCCTCCACCCTCCACCTACCTCTAGCCTCTCACCCACCATCCCCGCTGCGGCCTGGCGCCGGACTCCGCCCAACCGCCCGCTTCGCGGCCCGGCTCTGTCCCGGGCGCCGCGCCAGAGTGACAGCACCGCCGCCACCGCCACCGCCACCGTCGCAGCCGTTAGCCCCGCGCCGTCGCCAGCCAGCTTTCCGTTCGGAAGGGTCCGTTGACGGAGGAAAACGTGCCCGGCGCCCGCTTATTGACGCGTCTGCCCTGCACGCTCCACTTACTGGGGAAGGCAAGGCTCCCCTCCGGGCCGGCCGGTCGCCCGCACCCTGCTCCCCACCTGGCCACCAACGGACCAGCTGCACTCTGGGGTCCCTGAACGTGCCAGCGTCCCGAGCTTTCATGGGGTAACCGTCCTGGGCCCAACCATCCTCCGCGCAGCAATTGCCATTGCTGCTTTAAGAGATACCGCCCCCCCCCACAGCCCCCGCCTCGTGCCTCTACGTCCCCGGGAGGAGCTGTCTTCGTGGAAGCAGCACAGCCCAAGTGTTCCAAAAGGATTGGGTGGGTTTGGCGCTTCGGTGTCATAAAGGTCTGCTGCCCTGTTGGTGTGCGGGGCTGGGGGTGGGGGCGGCGAGGGGGAGCAGATACTCAACAGATCACCAAAGAAGACCAGGCTTGGAGTGATTGAGGGGACCAAGCCAGAAAGATAGCATGGCTTTGAGGAGAGTGTGGAGCTGGGGCTGGCAGGGTTTTGTGTATATGCACACACGAACACACACACACACACACACACACACACACACACACACACACACACA
>OU015745.1:21367093-21397098 GCA_907169655.1 Acomys percivali | reverse complement strand
ACACACACACACACACACACACACACACACACACACACACACACACAAAGAGACAGTGGAATTGCATTTCTCAAAACGGGTATTGCAGTGAACAAGCCCACACGAGCCAAGGTGTGCAACTTCAAATTAAAGCCATATATGCCAATAGGCACGCATCAGAAGGCTGAAACAAGGGACAAGGGACCAGGGAAGGGAAAGAAGGGAGCGACGAGCAGCAAAAGAGAATAGAACTTCATACATTATTTTGGCTTTTTTTCCCCCCTTTAAGACGAGGGTCTTAGCCGGGCATGGTGGCGCACACCTTTAATTCAACACTCAGAAGGCAGAGGCAGGTGAGTGCGGGGCCAGCCTGGTCTACAAAGCAAGTCCAGGACACCCAAGATAACAGAGAAACCCTGTCTCAAAAAACAAGCAAAACAAAACAAAACAGAAAGGCCTGGGGTCTTTATATAGCCCAGGGTGGCCCCAAACTCTCCATGTCGTTGAGGCTGGCCTTAAGCTGCTGATCATTCTGTAGGGTAAAAGTTTTAAAGGGGGAAAAAATATCCTGACCCTGACCCTGACTTGACCCTCAAGCCCAAGACTAAGGGATAAGAAACTGAATCCTACCAATCTGGAGCTTTCCGCAGAAACCCACCTGAGCTCATGAAAGTTTAGGAACTGAAATCCCACCAACCCTTACCATAGAAATCACCCTGGAAAGCTCCGCCTCCCAAGAAACTCTGTAGAATTGTTGCCTTCGGCCAGGTGTGGTGGTGCAGGCCTTTAACCCCAGCACTTCCAAAGCAGCAGGTGGATCTCTGTGAGCTCGAGGCCAGCCTGGTCTACAAAGCGAGCCCAGGACAGCCAAGACTAAAACCCTGTCTCGAAAAACCAAAAACAACAATAAAAACAAAACCAAAATTGCCCTCCAAATCCTGTTGCCACCCTCCAGGCTTTTTCCCTCCCAATAAATCTGTAGTGTGAGGTTTGTTGTGTGATGTGACTTTGTGATATTCCTTGGCTCCTGATTGCCAGGAGACCTCTCAGAGCAGAGCTATAACACTTTTTTTTAAAAAAAAGGTTTTTCTAGACAAGGTTTCTCTAATGTAGCCCTGGCTGTCCTAGATTCGCTTTGTAGACCAGGCTGGTCTCGATCTCACAGAGATCTGCCTGCCTCTGCCTCCGGGGAGAGCTGGGATTAAATGCATGGGCCACCACGCCCGGCTGCTATAACACTTTTGCCAGAGCAGAGCTCTAATACTTTTGTAGAGGAAGTCTTTCCCTTTCGAGCAGTAACAGTTCCTGAATACCAGGGTTACAGGTATGGTCCACTGTCCCTGGCTTTGGTTTTGGCTTTATTTATTTATTAGATATTCTCCTTCTCTCCCTCTCTCCCCCTCTCCCTCTCCCTCTCCCTCTCCCTCTCCCTCTCCCTCTCTCTCTCTCTCTCTCTCTCTCTCTCCCTCCTTCCCCCCCATCCCCCATCCTCTGGATGTGGAGTTATATGCAGTTGTGAGTTGTCTAGCCTGAGTGTTAAGAACTGAACTCAGGTCCCCTGGAAGCTCACTGAGCACTCTGACCGGCTGAGCCTCTCTCCAGCCCTGGTTTTGGCTTTTTCAGACAGTCTCACGTTGTAGCACAGACTAGCCTTGATCTAGTAGTAGTCCCCTGCCTCCGTCCCAAGTGCTGAATTATAGGCGTGAACCACCACATCTAGTTCACTCATTGTTAATGATGTATAAGTGGTTAAATGGACCTACCTCCACCAAAAGAAAGAAAGAAAGAAAGAAACAAACAAAACCCTTTGAAAATCTGGCAGTATTTATCTAAACAGAATATAAGTCTACACTATGCCGCTCAGTGATTCTGTCTGACATATCATATATAATCCAAAATATAGGTTTAGAATGTTACAAGGTTCTCGGTTTTTTGTTTGTTTGGTTTTGGTTTTGGTTTTTGGAGATAGGGTTTCCCTGTGTAGCAGTAGACCAGGCTGGCCTGGAACTCACAGAGATCTGCCTGCCTCTGCCTCCCAGGTGCAGGTATTATAGGCAATTCCCAGCAACCACATGGTGGCTCACAAACCGTCTATACCCTCTAACGCCCTCTTCTGGCCTGCAGGTTTATATGCAGATACAGCACTCAAATATAAAATCATTAAAAAAAACTAAAACAAAAAACAAAACAGAATAACAGGGCTCCTTATGTGAAGGAGCTTGCCCATTAAGCCTGACAACCTAAGTTTAGTGCCCAGGATCCATACAGCAGTGACAGAAGTGACTCCTGCAAGTCCTTCTCTGGCCTCGCTACCTACATTATGACACCTATGCACGCACACACTCACACACATATAAATGTAATTTTCTTTTTGTTGTTGTTGTTGTTGTTGTTTTGTCTTGTTTTTTCGAGACAAGGTTTCTCTGTGTAACAGCCTTGGTTGTCCCGGACTTGATTTGTAGACCAGGCTGGCCTCAAACTCACATGGATCCGCCTGAGATTTTTCTGTGTACCCTTGCCTCTGCCTCCCATATTCTGGGATAAAAAGCACGTGCTATCACTGTCTGGGCCTTTTCTTTTTTTTTTTTTTAAGATTTGCATGAGTGTTTGTGTTGGGAGTTGTTTGTAGAGGCCCTTTGCCCATATGCACTGCTTTCCTGCTCTCTGCTCCAGCATAAGAATCACATACATTGCTGAGACTGTGATGAAGCAAGCGGTTCTGCCAGGTACACACTCAAGGTCTTTAGATTATCAGGAAAAGTACACTGTGGCCTCAAGGCTGAGAGTCGGTTGAGATTACACCGCTTTTCCCGTGAGAACGTCTGCATTATCTCCTGAGAGCAACCTTCTGTTTTGGTTCCCCATGGCTGAGAGGTGTATACTTTGAACTGGTGAATAAAGCTGAGGTGCCCTGTGGTACTGACTGCAGGCCTTCCCATGTCTACCCTGTGTTTGCGACTATTTCTTGCCTCAGAGTCTTATTTCTGATGTTTTGGTTCTCAGCCTCACTCCCTGGTCTAGGACCTGTTCGATATTGTCCAGAGCAGGCGCTGGCATGTTTGTTTTCCTGTGTGTTCATACACCACATACATGTCTGTGTCCAAGAAAGCCAGAAGAGGGCATCAAGACCTGGCACTGGAGTCAGAGCTTGTTATGCACTACTGTACGGGGGTCTGGTCACTGTCCAGTCCACTGCAAAAGCAGCAAATGCTGTCAACCCCAATCATCTCTGCAGCCCCTTAATTATTTTTGAAACAGGGTCTCTCTATATGGACCTGGCTGGCCAGGAACTCTCTATGTAGACTATGCCAGCCTTAAACTCAGAGATCTGCCTGCCTCTGCTTCCCAAGTGCTGGGGTTGAAAGCATGAGCAACTACAGGTGATTCTCCTAATTTTTCTTTTTTAGGAAATTACATTTAGCCGGTGTGACGGCGCACTCCTGTAATCTCAGAATTCTGGAGGCAGAGGCAGGAGGATCGATGTGAGTTTGAGGCCAGCCTGGTCTACAAAGCAAGGCTGTTACACAGAGAAACCCTGTCTTGAAAAAACAAAACAATAACAACAAAACAAAACAAACAAACAACAAAAAGAAAATTACATTTATATGTGTGTGAGTGTGTGCGTGCATAGGTGTCATAATGTGGGTAGCGAGGCCAGAGAAGGACTCGCAGGAGTCACTTCTGTCATGCTGTATGGATCCTGGGCACTAAACTTAGGTTGTCAGGCTTAATGGGCAAGCTCCTTCACATAATGAGCCCTGTTATTGGTTTTTTTGTTTTGTTTTTTGTTTTAGTTTTTAAAAATGATTTTTATTTGAGTGCTTTATCTGCATATACACCTGCAGGCCAGAAGAGGGCATTAGAGGGTATAGAGGGTTTGGGAGCCACCATGTGGATGCTGGTAATTGAACTCAGGACCTCTGGAAGAGCAGACAGTGCTCTTAACGGACAGCTCCAGTCCATTTGTTTATTTGTTTGTTTTATTTTATTTTATTTTATTTTGTTTTTTTCGAGACAGGGTCTCTCTCTGTGTTAGCCTTGGCCATCCTGACTCTCTCTGTAGACCAGGCTGGCCTTGAACTCAACAGCGGTCCACCTGCCTCTGCCTCCCAAGTGCTAGGATTAAAGGCATGCGCCACTATGCCTGGCTTGTTTATTTTTAATTAGCATCCAAAACTATGGGGTTTCCTGGAGATTTTCTTTACTGGTTTTGTTGTTGTTCTTGCTTTCTGAGCCAGGGTTTCTCTGTGTAGCCTTGGCTGTCCTGGTCTTGAACTCAGAGATCTACCTGCCTCTGTCTCCCAGGGTGCTGGGATTACAGGCATGCGCCACCATGCCCTGCTTCTTCTGGACATTTTCAAACATACACATCATTACGCCTTGCTTATATTCACGCTCCTCATCCACCCTTCCTTGGGCCCCCTCCCCCTTTCCTTCCTTTCCTTTCTGTTGCTCTCTTGTCCTTCCAAAGTTTTTTTAGAGGAATTGGAGACATGGTTCAGTGACTAGCAGTGTGCCCTGCTCTTGCGGAGGACCCGAGTTTGATTCCCAACATCCACGTTGTGTGGTTCAAACCTGTGTTTAGCTCCAGCTCCAGAAGGTTCTGATGGCTCCAGTGTTTCTGGCCTCCGTAGGTACCTACACTCATGTGCACTTGGGAGGTAAAGACAGGCAGATTTCTGTGAGTTCAAAGCCAGCCTGGTCTATATAACAATCTCCAGGCCAGCCACGGCTACACAGTGAGACCCTTTTTCAAAATAAATAATAAGTAAAGTTTTGTTTGTTTGGTTGGTTTTGTCTTTTTAAGACAGGGTTCTCTGTATAGCCCTGGCTATTCTGGAACTCACTCTGTAGACCAGGCTGGCCTCGAACTCACAGAGATCTGCCTGCCTTTGCCTCTAAAGTGCTGGGATTAAAAATGTGTGCCACCACTGCCCAGCTGTTTTGTTTTGTTTTGCTTTTAAATCAAGGTGAGAAAAAGCTGAGTTATTAATTTAGATAAGCTCCTCTCAATTTCAGTTCAATAGACACCCATTTTAGGATCACTACTAGGGGCTGAAGAGATGGCTCAGTGGTTAAGAGCACATGTCTGCTCTTCCAAAGGACCTGGGTTCAATTCAGAGCACCCACATGGCAGCCCACAACTGTAGTTTCAGTTCCAGAGCTTCTGACACCTCCATACCAATACACTTAGAATAAAATTAAATCATTAGAAAAAGAATCAATAGCCGGGCGTGGTGGCGCACGCCTTTAATCCCAGCACTCGGGAGGCAGAGGCAGGCGGTCGCTGTGAGTTCGAGGCCAGCCTGGTCTACAAAGTGAGTCCAGGACGGCCAAGGCTACACAGAGAGACCCTGTCTCGAAAAACCAAAAAAAAAAAAAAAAAAGAAAGAAAAAGAATCAATGCTATAAGGTACTTGTAAATACTGTGGGTACTTTGAAACATATTTCTCTGACATTGGGGAGTGTATAGATTAGGAGGCAAAATGATCTAAACATAAGTCATTGCTTGGCAGGGCATGGTGGCGCACGCCTTTAATTCTAGCACTTGGAAAGCAGAGGCAGGCAGATAGGCAAGGCAGGCAGATCTCTGTGAGTTCGAGGCCAGCCTGGTCTACAAAGCAAGTCCAGAATAGCCAGGGCTACACAGAGAAAACCTGTCATCAAAACAAAACAAAAAAGCAGGTGCTGAAAAGAGTCAAAAGCACTTACCGGCCTGGGCGTGGTGGTGCACGCCTTTAATCCCAGCACTCGGGAGGCAGAGGCCAGCGTGGTCTACAAAGCTAGCCCAGGACAGCCAAGGCTAACACAGAGAGACTCTGTCTCAAAAAAACAAACAAAAAAAACCCAAAAACCAAAGTACTTATCGGAATTATATGGGGAAAATTATAATTGGAAGGTAGGGCTTTTCGCTACAAATTATCATCTGCCCATAATCAGTATATGTAACAGACATAGAGCCAAAAATAGGGCACTTGTGGTTAGGCCAGAAACTGCTGCCTTTTGTCTAGCATTCAAGGAACTAATCACTATTGCTCTCTGGGCACAGCTGTCAAGGCAGTTGTTAGCAACAGCTGTAGCTCTTTGGTCCCTGGATCACAGCACAGCTCAGTGAGTTTATCAGGCTAACAGTGTTAGCCATACTGCTCTGATTTGTTTCCCTTCCCAGGCTTCCCTGGTAGATGACTGTAGTAGTTGAGTTCTTAGAGCCGTTTCTAAGAACGCTGCAGCATTTCTAACAATTTTATAACACCTGAGTCTCCATATTAAACCTTCTTCTAGGCTGGGTCTAGTGGCACAGCCAAGCTCCAGGCCAGCCAAGACTACACAGAGAAACCCTGTCTCGATGACATAAGGCCCTTTCTGGTCACTGCAACCTACTCTGCCAAATGAAACACACAGTCAAGCATCCTCGCTCACTTTCAACACCCAGTGCAGTGACGCTTTTTCTTGTTTTGATTTTGGTTTGATTTGTTCACTTTTGTTTTGCTTTCCCAGACAGGGAAAGCACTTTATTTGTGTTTTGAAATAGGGTTTCTCTGGAACTCAAGTAGACTAGGCTGGCCTCAAACACAAAAGATCTGTCTGCCACTGCCCCTTATGTAATGGATTAAAAGTGTGAGTCACCACTGCCTGGATTTTATTATTTTTTTTTCTTTTGAGGCCTGTAGCTGGGTTTTGGTCTCGAGATATATAAGGAATTAGCTATTACTCTTGTTTCAGAAGAAGAGGGAGCCAGGCTTCAGGTGACCAAGGATTTTGCTAGAGTGCAAGGTTCTAATTGACTCGAAATCTCAAGTTCTTTGTCTTCTTTTTAAAATTTAGTCTTTTTTTTTTTTTCTTTTGAGACAGGGTTTCTCTGTGTAGCCTTGGCTGTCCTGGACTCACTTTGTAGACCAGGCTTGCCTCGAACTCCCAGTGATCCACCTGCCTCTGCCTCTTGCGTATTGGCTTATTTATTTATTTATTTATTTATTTATTTATTTATTTATTTATTATTTTTTGCCTAAACGGTTTCTCTGTGTAGCCTTGGCAGTCCTAGACTTGCTTTGTTGACCAGGCTGGCCTCGAACTCACAGTGATCTGCCAGCCTCTGCATCCCAAATGTTGGGATTAAAGGCGTGTGCCACCACACCTGGCTTTTTAAAAAACATTTTATTTGGGCTGGAGAGATGGCTCAGAGGTTAAGAGCACTGTCTGCTCTTCCTGAAGGTCCTGAGTTCAATTCCCAGCAACCACATGGTAGTTTACAACCACCTGTAATGAGATCTGGTATCTTATTGTGGTGGGCAGGCACACATGTGGGCAGAATACTGTAAAATAATAAATAAATATTTGAAGAAAAAATATTTTATTTATTTTATGTATATGAGTGTTCTATCTGCATATATACCTGCACACCAAGAGAGGGCACCAGATCTCATTATAGATGGTTGTGAGCCACTATGTGATTGCTAGGAACTGAACTCAGGACCACTGGAAGAGGAGAAGTGCTCTTAACCTCTGAGCCATCTCTCCAGCTCTTATTTTGTTTTTCAAGACAGGGTCTCTCTGTGTAGCCTTGTCTGTCCTAGGCTCACTTTGTAGACCAGGCTGGCCTCGATCTCACATCGATCCACCTGCCTCTGCCTCCCGAGTGCTGGGATTAAAGGTGTGCGCCACCACGCCCAGCTGCTAAATGTATTTTTAATTAACTAAAACAGGTTTTTGTTTTTGCATGGTTTATTTAACATCACTAAAAAAGAAAGTACATATTTCTTAAAAACTCTTCTTAAACTTATTGGAAAATGTAAGATCTTTGTCTCCTTCTGGTATAACCCTGCGCTGTGATTATCTTTAGCCTCATAATTATTTTCCCCATGATAGTTTTGCTTTCACAAACGACAAACCACGCCTCCAAACTACGTTCGTCATGATGCAAAGAAAAGTGCGGTCTATATTCTGCTTGTTTAGTAGTGCGTGTGTGTGTGTGTGTGTTTGTGAGAGTGCGCTTGTGTGCAGGTACACAAGTGTGCATGTGAGGCCAGAAAATACCCTTGGGTGTCATCCTCAGAAATGCCACCCACCTCCCCTCGTTTGACATGCAACCTCCGGCTGGTCTGAAGCTCACCAATCAGGCTAGACTGGATGGCCAGTGAACGGCAGGTATCCCCTTTTCCTTTGCCTCCCTGAGATGGCAAACAATCCGTGGGTTCTGGGTACGGAAGCACTCCCCAGTCTTTGTATACAGACTTGTAACCACCTGGTCTTAGAAGAGGCTACAAGAATCGTGTAAATACGGAATCCCTTGGGATACGCAGAAAATGTCAACTGTAGGGACTTGACCGACAGCCCTGGCAGTGTCCTACGGTGAGAGGAAGGATGAAGCATGGTTCTGTGACATGTGGCCATTCACTCCTTATTACTGTTAGTTTGCCGTGTTTGGGCAAACGCCGTACCACTGAGCTACAACCCTAGTCTATTTTGAACAGCTCGGGTTTTCGCACAATGTTAAAACATGCTCTGAGGGTGGAGAGATGGCTCAGAGGTTAAGAGCACTGGCTGCTCTTCCAGAGGTCCTGAGTCCAATTTCCAGCAACCACATGGTGGCTCACAACTGTCTATAACGAGATCTGGTGCCCTCTTGGCATATACAGGCATACAGGCAGGTAGAACATTGTATATATAATAAAAAATCTTAAAAAAAAAAAAAAAAAAGGTCTGAGATTTAGTTAAGAAAACTGTGCACTGGACGTGGTGGTGCATGCCTTTAATCCCAGCACTCAGGAGGCAGAGGCAGGCGGATCGCTGTGAGTTCGAGGCCAGCCTGGTCTACAGAGGGAGTCCAGGATGGTCAAGATAACATAGAGAAACCCTGTCTTGAAAAACCAAAAAAACCAACAAAACAAAACAAAACAAAACAAAAAAACCAACAACAACAAAAAAAGTGGACTTTTTTTGGGAGGCAAATGACTCCATATTAACACAGCAGGGATACTATTTTAAATAGTCTCAGCAAGTTTTCTGCCTTCTATGCTCGCGCAGGCTGTAGGTTAAACACGTTTATTTTTCACTTACTGGCTGTAGAGGTCAGCCTTTTCCTAATATTGGGACTTCCAGTTTTTTCAGGAAAGTAGCCTGAGAGGCAATCTTGCTTCAGATATTTTTGAAGGCCTCTGGGTATTAAGGAAAACCAAAACCCAAACCAGGACAGACTGGACTGCTAAAGTGGCCGCCTAGCATGCTTGAAGCCTCGAGTCTCAGGTCCAGCACTTCATAAACAAGACGTAGTGGTACAGGCCTGTAATCCCAGGACTAGGGAGGTGGCACCGTGACAACAGAGCCTCTCCTGCCGGTGGCCTACATGGCACTATCTCCACAAAACCAAGCCAGTAGCATTTTCCTAGGTGGACAGCTTCCTCGGAAGGCTTGGGAAGGAGACCGATTTCGGAAGTTACTGCTGAACTAATCCAGGTGGTTAAATTAGGATTTAAGGGATGTGTGTGTAATAAGATATGCAATGACAACTTTAAAAATAATATTTCCCCCCTCATACTTTGCCTTTGTACTTCCGCAGCTGGTTACTACATACAGTGTATCCACTGCCTGCCCATGGACACAGAGAGTAAGGAAAGTGCCTGCCTATGCAGAAAAGTTTCTGAGTATCCCTTTTTCCAAACCAATGTTATTGTTGTTGTTGTTTTTTTTTGTGGCAGTCCTGGAACTCGTTATGTAGAGCAGGCTGGCCTCAAATTCCGAGTCGCCTGCTTGTCTCCCAAGCGCCAGGATTAAAGGCGTGAGTCACCAAGCTAGGTTATTTCCAGTTCTTTTCACTTTCATCCATCAATCACCCAGCGTCAAATCTGGTCCAGACTTGCTTCCAACTACATCTACTATGTTGTCGGGGATGATTTTGATGATTTTGAACCTCTGCAAATGCCGGGATCACAGGTGTGAACAACCACGGCTAGTTCTGCGGGGGAATTCATCTCAGGTCTTCTTGCCCTGCCTGCACTCAGCTCCAGCCTCTCTACTTTCGTTCTTTCTCTATATAAAGATAAATCCCATGCGTTTTCTTTTCTCCTTCTCATTCATTCTCCCCGCTACCGTGAGTAAACGTGAAGTCAGGGCTCAAGAGTTAAGAGTGGATATCGGCTATAGTTCCAGGAAGCTAGCGTACCCGCTCCCTCCAGAGGAGTAAATAAACAGGAAACTATCGATCCCGTGCAGGAAATGACCTTGGGTGAGGGCAAAGTAGGTGAGCGGGTTTCCCTCGCTTTTCCCGAGTCCCCTTCCAAACTCATTTCCGGGTGTCAACCCATTCGGTCCTTTTCTACAAAAACAGCAACCGCTGGCTCTTCACAGCCCACCCTAGAATTCCTCCTTGAGAACCCGGCCAATAGGCTCGAATCTTTAGTGGGCATTTTAATGCCCTGTTTTACATCACTGCAAATCTTCACCAATCAGTAGCTGGGGGAGGAGGTACCAAAATAATCTTCACTTCCTCCCCAAAGGTCTACCCTTGGTCTGCGTCATCCTGTAAATGGACTACCGAGGTGGCCAATCCTCGAGCATCCTAGGGCCCAGCCCATCCTCAACCTCACCAATCACAACGAAGGCGAAGCAGGGACCTCTTCCCCCCCCCCCCAAGCTTCCACCCCCGACACCCGCAACACCCCTCTTTTGGAGATGCCTTGACGCAGTGCGTCCGGGACCTGGGAAGTTACAACTTTTCTACAGCCCGTGCTGTCCGCCTCGAGGTCTATCTCGGATCCAGTTCGGGCCCCTTGGCGCCCACCCCGGGTGGCCCCGCGGCCCTTGTCCCAGCCCGCCTAGCACTGGGATCCATGGTCGAGCCCGCGCTCCGCTCCTATCATCCCGGGAAGAGCGGCCCGCAGCCGGGGGCGCGGATCTTTCCACCCGCCGCAGCACTCCTCCCCTCCACGCCTTCGCGTTCCGGGTCGGGCTGACACCGGGGTGGGCGGAGCCGAGAGCTCGCTCGGAGTGGGGAGAGGCTGGCGCCTCTTAAGGTGGAACAGACCCGTGCCTGGGCCTCCCTGGCTGTGCGCTCCCGCCTCCAGCTTCGCTCCACACGCTTGCTCAGATCCCCGCTAGGATGTAAAATGAGTGCATAAATCAAGGCGATGTAAGCCACGCAGAGAACTTTTATGATTTAATCAGTTGTGCTCTTTATTACAGGGATTACTATCTTTAAGTGGCAAGTTTTTTCTCTTCTTCTTCTCTCTTTCTGATGTTCAAACAGGAACTAACATTTTGCCGGATAAACATACACATGAGCCATTTGTATGTTGGTTTAGTATCTCCCCCCCCCCCCCCCCCCCCCCCCATCACCACGGAAGACAGTCACTAAAGGAAGCGGAAACCCGGAGTCTGGTAGCTTCAGGCTACCCCTTGTGGTTGGCCAAGGCTTCCTAGAGGGAGCTGAAGAGCCGAGATGTTAATATCTCGAGGCCTTTGTAAAATGGTTGAAAATCTGCTGTTTTCTGCATTTGGTTTATTAAGAGATATAGTGTAAATGAAAGGTGCTGATAATAGGCAATCATGTATACACAAAACATGATAGTAAACACCTTATGTTTTCCACATTTTTGCAATACTTTTTAAAAGCTCCCTTGTAAAAATTTCAAACACATAGAATGACATCTTAAATTTTTATTTTTATTTCTCTGTATTTATTGTGTATATATCCGCATCTCGTGCATGCAGGAGCCAACTGCGGTCAGAAGAGGGAGTTAGGAATGTATTTACTTATGTTTGAAACAGGGTTTCTCTGTGTAGCCTTGGCTGTCCTGGAAACTCACTCTGTAGACCAGGCTGGCCTCTAACTCAGAGACCAGCTTGCCTCTCTCTCTTGAGTGCTGGGCTTTTTTAAAAAAAAAATTGTTTTTTCCCCCTTCGAGACAGGGTCTCTCTCTGTGTTAGACTTGGCTGTCTTGGACTCGCTTTGTAGACCAGGCTGGCCTCGAACTCAAAGCGATCCACCTGTCTCTGCCTCCTGAGTGCTGGGATTAAAGGCATGAGCCACCACTGCTCGGCCCATTACTTATTTTTAAGACCTATTTTATTTTAAATTTGTGTGTGTGTGTGTGTGTGTGTGTGTGTATACGTGCATGCAGCATGCAGGTGTCCGGAAGTGTCAGATCCCCGGAGCTACTCTAACAGGTGTGTCCACCATGGGTACAGGGAATGCAGCTCAGGTCCGCTGGAAAAGCATGTGCTTGTAACTGCTGAGCTACCTCCCCAGGAATAATTATAATTTTATTTTTGCTTTGTTTTGTTTTTTTGAGACAGGTTTTCTCTGTGTAGCCTTGGCTGTCCTGGAATCTCTTTGCAGACCAGGCTGGCCTAAACTCTCAGAGATCCACTGTCTGTGCCTCCTTGAGTGCTGGGATTACAGCCCCACAAATAATTACTTATCCAGGTTTTTTGTTTTGTATTTTGAGACAAGTTCATCAAATTTACTATATACATAGCTGACAATAATCTTTTTTTTTTTGAAGACAGGGTCTCTCTGTGTTAGCCTTGGCTGTCCTGGACTCCCTTTGTAGACCAGGCTGGCCTCGAACTCACAGCGATCCGCCTGCCTCTGCCTCCCGAGTGCTGGGATTAGAGGCGTGCGCCACCACGGGCAGGCCTGCTGACAATAATCTTAAACTCTTGGTCCTCTTGAGTGCTAGGGTTACAAGTATTTGCTACCATGCCTGGCTCTCTTAACACATCTAAAATGTAAGAAATCTTGATGCTAGCCATGTATGGGATGGTACACATCTACCAACTGCATTTGGGAGGCAGACGCAGGCAGTTGCCTGTGGGTTCAGGCCCAGCCAGGGCTACAGAGGGAGACTTAAAAAAGAGATGTGAATTCTTGATATTATCAAGTCAATATTGAAAGTTTATCATTTTTTTTCCCATAACATTCTTTCTAGTTGTTCGATTTCAGTCAGGATTTGCCTGTAGCTCTCCCTAAAGGTTACTTTATGGACGTGCCTCTTGCTTGGTCCACACTGTTGCGGCTGGTTGATGGGTCTCTTCAGCTCCCTTTCCTCTCTAGCCTACTCCGCTTAACAACCTTGGGCATTCCACGTACAGAGCCGTGCATGCCTTCTGAAAACCATTACACACATGCAAGCCCTCCTTCTGAAAACTATGAATTAAGTATTATTATCCTTATTTTTCTGGTGAGGAAACCAAGTCAAGGAGCAGTTACAAAAGCAGTGATAAACTCACAGTTACGATGTTTCAAAGCCAATGTTTGGCCATGCAAACCTCATTTGCTAGGTCCCATGCAATATATCGGTCTTTAAAAATGACTATTTGACCTGAAGTTCAAAGTCATCCTCTGCCTCGTAGTGGATTCAAGGCCAGTTCAGGCTACAGGAAACTCCTTTTCAAAAAGAAAAGGCTTCTAAAATAGGTCTGTGACGTATTAATTACATATGAGGAATGGCAGGCCGTGGAGAGATGGCTCTGTGGTTATGAGGAAGTACTGTTCTTCCAAAGGATGCAGGTCTACTTCTCAGCATCCAAAGATGCTCACAACCACCTGTAACTCCAGCCCCAGGGAATCCAATGCTCTCTTCTGGACTCTGGGAGCACCTGTAGACAAAAGTACACGGACCAACAGCGTGTGTGCGTGAACTCACACACACACACACACACACACACAATTTTTGTTTTGTTTTTTTGAGACAGGGTTTCTCTGTGTAGTCCTGGCTGTGCTGGACTCACTTTGTAGACCAGGCTGGCCTCGAACTCACAGTGATCTGCCTGCCTCTGCCTCCCAAATGCTGGGATCAAAGGTGTGCACCGCCATGCCCCGCTCATATGTACCTGTTTTCAGGACTGACCATTTGCTGTTGGATAATCACTCGCCGTACTTTTCCCTGGGATGATCATTTCTTCTGCTCTCAGCTTTCCTTAGTTGCTTATAGTCTGTTGTCCAGGGTTGAGACCTTGTGAGCTTTGCCCCTTCCAATAGCATGTCTATTGGTTCCATCTTTGCTCAGATACATATTTTTAAAAAGCACCTATTTGAGTATATTAACAAACGATTGTAATTTTATTTTTTAGAAATGCATGTGCCTGTGTGTGTGTGCCTGGGTGTGTGTATGAGCACCCCAAGCACACAGGGCAAGGGCCTGAGGAGAGAAGAAGGATGTTGGATCTCCTGCAACTGGGGTTACAGAGGGTTGTGAGCTGCCACGTGGGTGCTGGCATCCAAACCCAGATCCTTTGCAAGAGAAATGTTCTTAACTGCTGAGCCACCGCTCTAGCTCTTGAGATGTAATTTTCTTATTCAAATACAGACATATAAAAATGATTGGTTAAAGTTATTATGCCCATTTAAAAATATCTAAATGATGATAGCTAGACACAGTGATCCAAGCCTTTAAGCCCAGCACTAGGGAGGCAAAGTCAGGTAGACCTCCATGAGCTAAGTGATGACATATAAAAATAAAAACAACTTAATTATTCTATTTCCAGGTTAAATATAATTACTCTTTATTTTTTGGAAGGGTTTATCTGGGCTCACATAGAGTAAATATAATTATTCTTTTAAAGGCCAAACAATATTCTATTATTTAGCTGTACTATAACTTCTTTTATATTTGCTTTATTTTGGGCACTAGGTTGCTTCTATAAAAATGGTACAGCCAGGGATGGAGAGATGGATCAGTGGTTAAGAGCACTAGCCACTCTTCCAGAGGCCCTGAGTTCAATTCCCAGCAACCACATAGTGGCTTGCAGGTGTACTGCAGATAGAGCACTCATACACATAAAGTAAATGAATCAATCTTGGTGGAAAGAAAAGCTGGGTGTGGTGGTGCACGCCTTTAATGCCAGCACCCTGGAGGCAGAGGCAGGCAGATTGCTGTGAGTTCAAGTCCAGCCTATTCTACATAGCGAGTCCAGGTCAGTCAAGGCTATACAGAGAAACCCTGTCTTGAAAAATCAAACCAAACCAAACCAAAAACAAAAACTACAGACAATACCTTTATATATGAAACAGTATTTGAGATTTTTATTTTTCCAAATTTTTAGGAAAAGAGATTCTAATCATTAGTTTTTCCTTTTTTATTTTATTTATTTATTTTGAGACAGGGTTTCTCTGTGTGGCGTTGGCTATTCTGGAACTTGCTCTGTAGACCAGGCTGGCCTTGAACTCACAGAGATCCACCTGCCTCTGCCTTCCAAGTGCTGGGATTAAAGGTGTGCATCACCATCAGCTGGCTTAGTTTTCTCATTTTATTTTATTTTTTAAAAATCTGCCTTCATGAACACCTGCACACCAGAAGTCATTATAGATGGTTTGTGAGCCACCATGTGGGTGCTGGGAGTTGAATTCAGGACCTCTGGAAGAGCATCCAGTGCTCTTAACCTCCTAGCCACCTCTCCAGCCCTAGTTTTTCCATAAAAAAAGATTATTATTTAAAATTTCAATTATGTACACATGTATGCATCTTACAGGTAAGTGCCTGTGCCCTCAGAGGCGTTGGATCCTTCTGGAGTTACAGGCAGTTGTGAGGGCTGGACATAAGGGCTGGGAACCTAACTCTGGGCCTCTGTAAGGGTGGTGTGTGTGCCGGGTGTGGTGGCACACACCTTTAATCCCAGCACTCGGGAGGCAGAGGCAGGCGGATTGCTGTGAGTTCAAGGCCAGCCTGGTCTACAAAGTGAGTCCAAGGATGGCCAAGGCTACACAGAGAGACCCTGTCTCGGAAAACCAAAAAAAAAAAAAAAAATTGTGTGCTAGGCTTTCCATTTTTTATATTACTTCTATCTCTGATCCCCTCCCCCCCCCCTACAAATGTCATACACCAGAAACAACAAAAAGTGTGGAAAAATTAAACAAGCCATCCAAACACAGACCCAGAAAGATTTGTAGGTACATTCTAACCCAGAAGCCCAGGCTGGGCCTAGAATTCACTCTGTGGCTTTGGGCTAGCCTCAGACTTGTGGCAGTCCTTCTGTCTCAGCCTCCGAAGCGATGGGGATGATAAGTGTGGGCCGCTGCGTCCAGCTCTTGATCTGTCTCAGAAAGCTTCTCCTTAGCACCTGCTGGGAGGAGGTCTGCCTCACTGCTGCGTAAGACGGGGTGTGTGGGGGCTGGGAGGTGCTCAGCAGCTAAGAGCATCTGCTGCTCTTCTTGCCAAGGAACCCAGTTCGGTTCCCAGCACCCACAATCAGGCATCTCACAACCACCTCTAACTCCAGCTCCCGGGGGATCCCACACCCTCTTCTGCTCTCCCCCCTACCCTCCCCCCCCGCAACACCTGCACCCCCCAGAATGAGATACATAATTGTAAAAAGTTATCTCGAAACAAAACAAGCAAAACCACTGCCATCAGAACACCTGTGCACAGAGCCCTATCTCCTAGTGCTTGTGCAGGTGGAGACAGGAGATCAGATGCTTACACTTTGCTACTTTATTATTATTATTTTATGTGTGTGAGTGTTTTGCCTGAATGTATATATATGCATCATCTATGTGCCTCGTACCTGTGCAGGTCAGAAGAGGGTGTTGGTTTCCCAGGGACTATTACAGATGGTTGTGAGCTCTCATGTGGGTGCTGGGAATTGAACCTGGGTCCTCTGGAAGAACATACGCTCTGAACTGTGAGCCGTTTGGCCCAGGAGCAGACGTTTGAAGTCATCCTTTGCTACATGAGCTCTATCTTATAGCAATGTCACCCTCTTCCAACTCATCATTTTTTGGTTTTTCAAGACAGGGTTTCTCTGTGTAGCCTTGGCTGTCTTGGACTCCCTTTGTAGACCAGGCTCCCGAGTGCTGGGATTAAAGGTGTGCACCACCATACCTGGCGTTGTTTGTTATTTTTAAAGATTTATTTATTTTTGTTTTATGTACGAGTACTCTATCTGCATGTACACCTGCAGGCCAGAAGAGGGCAACAGATCTCATTACAGATGGTTGTGAACGACCATGTGGTTGCTGGGAATTGAACTCAAGAACTCTGGAAGAACAGTCAAGAGCTCTTAACTGCTGAGCCATCTCTCCAGGCTTTCGTGCTTTTTTTTTTTTTTAATGCTTTTGTGGTGCTCGGGATGGAACTCAGGGCCTCATGGCACGCTACCACCTGAGCTATAACCGTGTGCACTCTTTTCCTTCTTAGAGGCAGGGTCTCCTAATGTAGTCTAGTTGGCCTTGAACTCATGATCCTCCTCTGTGATCACACATGGGTGCCCCCAGGCTGGGGGAAATGACTCTTTAAACCTGGATGTTGGAAGTGTGGGGAGGGATGCAGCTTTCTTGGGATTCTCTGCCTGGCAATTTGAGAATGACTTAGGTTTTCCCAGTTCAAGCCAATGATATAATAGAGATTTACAACCTGGTTCTAAGGCCATTTGGATTTAATAGCTGACTTAATACTACTAATTATGTAATGGTGTGAATTATAGAAACTCAGATGAAAGCAATATCTTTATATTAATAGCCGTAGGTACCCTGTAAAAGGCATAATAGTGCTTCATGGAATTGCTAGAAGAATCGTATATGATAACACGTGGAAAGTGTGAAGGCTTAATGCTGGCACATTATATGTGTAATGTAATTATACATACATAAACTTAAGTAAATTGCAGTAGCATATAGTTAGGTAGAAGACAAATGACATTACTATCTAAAGGAAGTCATCAAACTGTATTTTTTTTTTTTTTTTTTAGCGATTCAAACATCGAAAGAACAATTTCATTTGCTTTACATTTTATATAAGAACACAATGGGGATGGGGCGGGACTGGAGAGATGGCTCAGTGGTTAAGAGCACTGACTGCTTTTCCAGAGGTCCTGAGTTCAATTCCCAGCAACCACATGGTGGTTCATGACCATCTATGATGAGATCTGATGCCCTCTCCTGGTGTACAGGCCTACATACATGTAGGCAGAATGCTGCATATGTTATAAACAAATAAATCTTAAAAAACACACACACACGCAATTGGGGAAAAGTAAGCCAGACGGTGACTGGAGTAGCAGGACCGGAGGAGTAAGAGATGGGTTATCTTGGTGGCATTTCCTGTACTGGGATGGAGGTGATTCTGTAAGAAGTAGAGAGAGTGCCTAAAAACATTCTATCCACCTCTCCCAACCCCCCTTACACTCAGGATAAAATATTCTATAGAAATATCTCTTGATTTTAGCATAAAGGTAAAAAAATGATATTTTATAGGCATGTCAAGGGAAATGAATAAACATACTTTGAACCCTTTGCATACTGTAGGTTTTTTGTTTTTTGGTTTTTTTTTTTTTCGAGACAGGGTTTTCGAGACAGCCTTGGCTGTCCTGGACTCACTCTGTAGACCAGGCTGGCCTCGAACTCACAGCGATCCGCCTGCCTCTGCCTCCCGAGTGCTGGGATTAAAGGCGTGCGCCATCACCGCCCGGCTACTGTAGGTTTTTAAAAGCACCTCCACACAAATCATTTCCTTTGGTGACTGCGACATCCATATTAGTAGCCAGGCCGGAGTATCCAAGTCCCCTCTTCGGGTGACGAGGACTCCAGAAGCTAGGGCCTTGCACAAGTTTGCAGAACTGAAACCAACACAAGACTCCAACTCCCGATGCTTATTTCTCTCTAACAAGCTCATCTATCTTTTTATACACCCACTGATCCAAGCTTTCACTGACCTCCAGGGTAAGAGTAAACTTTAACTTCACGCCGGTCTCCATAACCCTTTCTAAGCTGTCTGGAAGAGAAAGAGAGAAGCCATCAAATACGTTTCTGAGAAAACTGGGAATGCTTGTCTAGGCGGAGACCACAGCACAATGAGAGGTCTGCACGGCAGTTAGCGTGGACGCTGGCACCGCTAGTGCCCACAACGGAGGGCCGGCGACCCGCGGGCTGTGGGGCTCCGCGCTCCTCCTTAACCCGCGCCGGGAGGCGGTGGCCGCGGCGGCGGGAGGGGGAGGGGCGCGGAGCGCGGCGCCGAGGCCGGGGAGGAGCCGGGGCCTGCAGCGGAGCCGAGCCGAGCCGAGCCCCGACGCGCTCCGTCCGCCTGCCGGCTCCCGGGAGCCCCGAGCGGCCGGAGCCTCAGAGGTGGCAGTGCGGGGAGCCCCACGCGCGGGGAAGCGCGGCGGACTGGGGGACGCGACTGCCGCTCCGCAGCGGGTGACGGACGCCGGGACCGCGGCCTCCGGGACCCTGCTTGCCCAGGCCGGCCGGCTTGGAGCGGGAGTGCGAGGACCCCACCCTCGGGGCACCGGGCGCCCGGACCCGCAGGAGGACCCTCCCTACTCCCGGGACAGCCAGAAGAGATCGCCGCAGGGCACGCGGCTGTGCCTCCTACGTTGGCTCTGGAGGAGACCCCCCCAGAAGTCGGGAAGGGTAGTGGGACTTGAAGGACCTGGGGTGAAACCGCCCTCACGCCTCAACGCACTCCAGACAGTTCGGGACTTTTGAGGCAGAGAGAAAGGGAGCCATGCCTGTAGAGTAGGCACCCAGCATCCCACCCAGGACTCACCGCGCCGAGGCGTCCTGACACGCACAAGCCTGGACCTACCAGGGAACCGTGAGGAATCGGTTCCAGTTTGCTGGAGAGTGGAACACCTCGCCCCTGAACTTCCGTGCACCTAGACAGTGGACCGGGGCAGCGCCCCTGCGCTCAGATCTCCAGCGGACAGAAAGAGCCCTCAGCCCCTGAAAGATCCCGTTTGGGGGAGACGGGGATTCCCCCAAAGGGGAGGAGACAACTCCTGGCTGGGAGAGGCTCCTCCCCTCCTCCCTAGGGCCGCAGGCAGGGTGTGGGGGGTGTGCCATCTTCCCCAGGTAGGTCCTCCCTCTCCCCCTCCTCGTCCTCCTTCTCCTCGGGCTCCTCTTCCCCAGGGGACTCAGTTCCCTGCTCCAGCTTGGGAGGCTCCGCCAGGCACTGGAAGAGTCACTGAAGATGCGACCTGCCACCTGCCTCTGAAGAGGGGAATCCCTGCCACCTCAAACTTGTGTACCAGGTGGTTTCCTCTGGTGACTGGGGGAACCTCGGAGACAGGTTAGTGCTTTCTTTCTTTCTTTCTTTCTTTCTTTCTTTCTTTCTTTCTTTCTTTCTTTCTTTCTTTCTTTCTTGTCTGTAGTCTTTAAATGGGGTCTCTTGGGGCCCTTTCCTAGGGAAGGCAGCGTGATATAACCAAGTCCCCTCTGATGGAGCTTCCGCGCTGCAGTGGGACCCACATGTTGCTTCAGAGACTCTGAGAAATGGGCTTTTTAGATTTTGGAGACCAAAGGGATAGGTCGTTTGCGGCCCCTGTAGGGAGAACAGACGACAACAGGTGCGTTTTCTTCAGGTGGTTTCTGTTAGACACGCAGGACCCAGCGCAGCCTGAATCCCACAGCACTGTCCATCTTTGGGCCTTGTCCTCTGGTGAGTGGAGACCTGCGGTAAATAACCTGCAGTCAGGGAGGCATCTTGGGTCTTGTGTTGTTTTGTGTTGTATGGCTAGGCCATACCTACGTCAGCTTGCTGTAGAGCAGAGGTCTTCTTTCCAGCCTGTTACAGTGACCGCTTGCCTGACTGGCAACCTGTCCCTACCCACTCTATCTTGGATACCAAGAGGCCTTTCTGACACCTGCTTCAGGCTGGCTGGCTGCCTCTCTGTAGCGAATCCAAAGGGACATGTGAATCCACGTGTCCTAAAGTGGGAAGAAAACTGCCTAGGGCCGTGCTCACTGGTGCGCTGAAGGTAGCCCCCCTACACGTGTCCTGTCATCCGCCGACAGTTCCTCAGGAAAAATCAGACCATAGCGAGGCTGAGAGGAGGGTGTTTCCTATCTCCTTTCCACACTTCCATCCATCTCTGGGAGCTGACCCCTGAGGGCGGTCTGTCCTCTGAGGAGGTTTTCAGAATTTCCTTCTGGGCAAACATCTACCCATTTCGTCTCATCCTCTCTTTTTCTGTTCTCTTGTTTGGTCCTGGGCCCCAGGGACCTTGTGTTGACAGTTTTCTTCCTACCTTAGGGAATCATCAAAATCCAGAATCTTTAGAAAAAGCAGGAGGAAAAGGTGCTAAGAAATCTTCCTGGTAGAGCCTGGGCTGGGTCTGTAGCAGAGGTCACTAGCTGGGGACCTGCTCTCCTGCCTGGTCGTTGGACCGTGCCTCGTCTTCTGTATGGGGCTTCCTCCCCTTGGGTTTGCAGTGTCTGGTGGCTCCCGACATGGGCCGTGGGTGGACAGCTACGCCTCTGTGGGTTCCCCCTCGACCCTGGAAGGTGTCTGTGGTGGTGGTGTGTGAACTGAGGCTGTAGTCCACGGGTTCAGTAGCAGTGCTGCATGTAGAATGGCTCGGCATCTGTGTGGTGAGTAGGTCCACGGAGGAGGCTACGCTGCTGTCTTTACACTGTGCTCTGATCCCTTAGAATCAGTTCTGGTAGGCCTGTAGACGCAGGAGCCCCTCTCTGCCATAGACGCAGGAGCCCCTCTCTGCCAGGACCTAGAAGAGCTCAGGATGCAGAGGACCAGTTGGGAGGAAAGCATAGCCCCCCCAGCCCCCCCCACCCGTTGACCCTTTCCTTCTTGGCGACCATTCGTTCCTCGCGGCATGGCAGCCCTTTCTCAGGTTGGGCCTGGTTTCTTCCAGGACTGGTAGAAGAGCTTCATCCTGGATACCTCGAGGATTAAAACAAAAAACAAAAAACCACCAGGCTCAGCCAGGCGGTGGTGTCACATGGCTTTAATCCCAGCAGAGGCAAATGGATCTCTGAGTTCGAGGCCAGCCTGGTCTACAGACTGAGTTCCATGGCAGTCAAGGTTACACAGGGAAATACTGTCTTGAGAGAGAGAGAGAGAGAGACAGAGAGAGAGAGAGAGAGAGAGAGAGAGAGAGAGAGAGAGAGAGTGTGTCTCCTTTACTTGTGTGTCTAGAACTGCCTCTCCCACTTTTGAAAAAGAGATGTCTCTGCCGTGGCAGTGGCCTGTTTCTCACAAAGCGCTTAACTAGATACAGGTATGAAGCTTGTGAGCAGTGCAGGGTGGCCTGTGGTGTGGCTGCTGCAGGTGGACCGCTCGCTCAGCTGGTTCTGCTGGGACAGGCTCCGTAATTCTCTTGCCTCTCGGGCATCAGCATGGGGCAGGTTGGAGTCACCATGATTTGGAGCGTACAGTTTCCCAGACTGCACCTAAGTCCCCTTGAAAGACAGGTGGTGATGTCTGCCCATTCCTTCATCCTTGGAGGTTTTCCCATCAGCACTGGGCTGATGAACTCAAAGGTAACATTTGAGATTCTGCCATCCTGACAGCCTGCACGCACTTCAGACTTTTCCATAGGATTACTGCACATTTGGCGCTTCAAATGCTGCCTCTTTTCTTGAAAGATTTGCTTATTATGTGTATGAGTGTTTTCTGCATGTGTGCATACCGGAGGAGGGCGTCAGATCCCATGGGACTACAGTTACAGATGGTTGTGAGCCACCATGTGAGTGCTAGGAGTTGAACTCAGGTCTTCTGGAAGAGCAGCCAGCATCTCTCCAGCCCCTAGTGTAGACTAGGCTGGCCTTGAACTCACAGAGATCCACCTGCCTCTGCCTCTGCCACCTTGAGTGCTAGGATGACAGGTGTGTGTCACCTAACCCCTGGCCGGTGGCACACACTTTTAATCCCAGCACTCAGAGGCAGAGGCAGGGGGATCTCTGAGTTCGAGGCCAGCCTGGTTTACAAAGCAAGTCAGGACAGCCAGGGGCTACACAGAGGAAACCTTGTCTTGAAAAACCAACCAACCTACAAACAATCCAAAAACCTTTTTAGATGTGTGTGTGTTGAGAGAGAGAGAGAGAGAGAGGGCAGAGGGACAGTGTGTCCCACTATGTAGCCATTGGCTAGCCTTGAACTTACTATTAGGCAGCTCAGGCTGGCTCAAACTCATGGCAATCCTCCTGCTTCAACCTCCCAGAGTGCTCAGAGAGCCCAACTTTTTAGAATTTTTATTTTATTTTACAGAGATAGAAATTAAGATAGAGAAGTTAAATGTCTTGTCTGTCAGAGCTGGGTTGAAACCCAGGCAGCGTGACCGATCACGAGATACATTCCACCACTGGCCTGTGAGTTTTGGCATTATGTACGGCTCAGGAAGTTATCATTCCTGGATACCTGACTTGGGTACCACGGGGTGGAGAACAGTTTCTAGCTGCTTGGGTGAAATGGGCAGTAAACTAGTGCAGGTTCTTGTGGCTCTCACAAGTCCCATCCCAATGGCAGTTCCTTCCCCTAAGAAGATGTTCTGTTTGTTTCCTGCCTCTCCCCAGCAGTGCAGTCTTCATTAGCTGTCCCGTGGATGTGATGGAGCCTGCCCTTTGGCTGCCTTTCCCAGATTCTGTGTATTTCCTTTCAGTCTTCCAGCATGCAGAGAAGAATGTGGCCTGACTCAGGTTCTGCCCAGGCCAGTGGCATGGGGCCCACCTGGAGAGAGAGAGGTCTGGGTAACTAGGTTGGCTGGCCGGCCTGAGAAATGGAGCTGCCTCTTATTTGCTCCTCTAATTATAGCCCTGGACATTAGCCTTGTGCCATTATTTTGGGGAGCGTGGAATGTGTGGCAGCTACGAGCTCATTAGCTCCATTCCTGTCCCTCCAGGGATGAAGACTTGGTAGGGGTTATGACTTCATCTTCTTTTCCTGGAGGGGGAAACTGAGGCATCAAGACTTTCATCAGGGAGCAAGGGATGTCTTGGGGGCACTTAGTGAGTCAGTGTTGGGGTTGGAGATAGGACGGGAGGAAGCTCCACCAATCTCCACTGGCCATTACGAATGGGGAAGTGAGGGGGTAAGGAAGTGGGCCAGGCTAAAGAATAGAATGCTGGGAAACCAGGAGGACCAGGCCCTGTGCGCTTTGTGGAGTTATGCTGGAATGTATTCTGGGTGCCGAGGCTTGCGTTTAGAGGGTTGCCTTGTCGGGGAGGGGGGCAGTGGAGAAAGGTTAGTGTTTAACTTCAGTGTCCTATGTGGGGCAAGGGAAGAGGCGAGGGTGCAGGACAGCTATTGAGAGGTGGTGGTGGTAGGGGTGTTCCCTTTCAGGAATCCCTGGTGGTCAGCGTGTGTCAAATGGGCTCTGTAAGTCCTCTGCACACTTCACGGCCACCTCATGCTCTCATTAGGGTCAAGAGCTTTTCACAGGAAATAACTGAAAATATCTGGCCCTAAAGATGAGATTTCCCAGCTGGGCGTGGTGATACACGCCTTTAATCCCAGCACTCGGGGAGGCAGAGGCAGAGGCAGGCGAGTCGCTGTGAGTTCAAGGCCAGCCTGGTCTACAAAGTGAGTCCAGGACAGCCAAGGCTACACAGAGAGACCCTGTCTCGAAAAACAAACAAACAAAAAAAAAGATGAGATTTCCCAGAGTTCTTTAGCAGGAGATATCAAGGGTTAGGGCTGATGCCTATAGACCCACCTTTTGGGAAGCTGATGCAGGAGGATTGCTTGAGCCCAGGAATTTGAGACCAGCACGGACAACATGGACTCAACACACACACACACACACACACAGGCAGACAGTTGAGGAGGCCAGTGGCTGACTGACTAGGGAGCCGAGTAACAAACACATTTTTCTAGACCTCTTCCTGGGGGCCAATGGGTCCTTTAGAATTTGCTCATTGGTATGTCACTGCTGATCTTCAAGAACCCAGTGATGGGTCTGATGTTGCCCAAGCTCCCTGCTGTGGTCCAGAGGCCGCGGGGGGGCAGGGGGGGGTGTTTGACACAGCATAAGGCTAGAAGGTGTATGCCTTCCCGGAGTGATGACGTGTCCCTATTGTTTTCCAAGTTCCCATGCTCATAGTTTGGGGCAAGGTGGTGATGTGAAGCTAGGATGAAAAGGATGGCGCTGGTAAGAGAGCTAAGGCTGAAAATTACAAAGGTGGCCCCTTTGTTTTTCTCTGCTCATATCACTCTTGGGGTGTAGTTAGGGCCCTTGCTGCTAGACCCTTGAGGTATGGAAGATATTCTCTTTTACTTTTTGCATTAGATGTGTTGCAGGTTGGCTGCGCTGGGCCAGGTGGCCAGGTGCGTGTGAACACAGGTTGACTTCAAGGGTGGGACCTGCTCAAGAGGGGAGTGAAAAGAGAGTTCTGACCAGTAGGGGAAAGGGCAAGTGTCTGTGGTGAAACTAAAGTTTAGGATGAAAAACGTGAGAGCCTAGAAGACATGTTGCATGCTGGGGTAGAGAGAGAGAAGACAGACAGACAGACAGACAGACAGACACAGCCCTCTCTCAAGCAGGACCCGAGCAGGGGTCCTGTTTGAGACAGTTTGGGCCTACCAAGTGTGTGTCTGCCTCTTGCAGGTGTCTGGTCTGGTTTGTGTGCCTTTTGGCTATGGATTTAGACACACCATCCCCAGAACAGGGTTCTCACTAGCCTTCTAAGTTCCGAGGGGGTAGCCTTGGCTGGTGCACAGCACCGTTCTGGTGGGATTGAGCAAGAAATCGCTAGCTGGAATCTGGCAGCTGTGCAGGCACAAACCTGTTAGACAGCAAGTGCTTAGGGGCTTGCTGGCCTTCAGCCCTGAGGAAGTGCCACATAGCTATGTAGAGGCTCCTGTTAGCCTTTCTAGACAGAGCCCCCACCCCCACCCCCACCCCCACTCCCACCTCAGCGCGGGAATACAGATACTACCCTGTATTCTTCACTTTCCTCCACCAACATGTCACTAGCTTACACCTCCCCGGTGGTGGAAGCCTAGGCGGTTTGGTTGGCGGCAGGGCCGGCAAACCTCAGGCGTGGGCGGATCTAGCTCTAGGAGTTTGCATGGAGGTGCAGCCAGCCTGCGTGCCTGGCTGGGAAGGAAGGAAGGAGGAGAAGGGCGGGGAAGGGGAGCCAGCGCTTAGCCCCACGGAGGCTATTTTTAGTCTGGCTATCTGATTGTTACCGGTGTGCACACAGCTGGGTGTCTCCCTGGCTCGCTGAAGCCCAGCAGGCCTGGGCGGTGGGAGGGCCTTGCTGATGACTTCTTCCTGGTGCTGGTGTCTGTGGGCAGGAGCCTGCAAGCGGGAGCTTTAAATGTGTGAGGGCGGTTGTGTACTCAAGACCGGGTTTTTTTTTTTTTTTTTTTTTTTTTCCCCGTGTGACTTTGTGCTCTGTTGGTAGTGTATGCGGGGGCACGCTGTGATCTCTATGTGTGCTCCATTGTACGTTTGCCATTCTTGTATCTTGCTGTTGCTGGTTGTCATCATTTCATTGTCTGTCTGTCTGTCTATTTATTGTGGTGCTGGATGCTGAACCCAGGGTCTCAGGGAAGTATTCTACCCCGAACTACACTTGTAGCCTGGCTTTTTTTCTTTTTTCTTTTTTTTGGTTTTTCGAGACAGGGTTTCTCTGTGTAGCCTTGGCTGTCCTAGACTCACTTTGTAGACCAGGCTGGCCTCGAACTCACAGCGATCCGCCTGCCTCTTCCTCCTAAGTGCTGGGTTTAAAGGCGTGCGCCACCACGCCCAGCTTTTAATTCCTTTTTTTAAAAGTCATTTATTTTATATGTATGAGTGCAATGCCTACGTGTATGTATGTTGTGTGTGTTTATGGTTTAAGAGGCCAGAAGAGGGTCTGGAATTGGACCCTATACTATCTATACACTCCTGGAGTTGGAGTGTATAGAGAGATGGTTGTGAGCCACCATGTGGGTGCTGGGAATGAAACTCAAATCCTCTGCAAGAGCAACAAGTGCTCTCCCCACCCTTTTAATTTTTTTTTTTTTTTTTTTTTCAATCTTGAGACAGGGTCTCAACTAAATTGCTCAGGCTGCCTGTGAACTCACTGGGTAGCCCAGGCAGGTCTGGAACTTGTGATCCTGCTGCCTCAGTCTCTGGAGTACCTGAGATTACAGACCTGCACTTCCAGACCCAGCTCACTTGTTAGACTCTGCACGTGGGATATGCCTAATCTGCCTTACGTTAGACGTGTGTGTGGCAAAAGGCCAAGTGCTCACGTGTAGTAGGAAGCATCTTTAAGAGTGTCCATGTGTGCCTTATTAGGGAATACTTGCGTGTGCTTGGACTGTCTTTCTATGTGCTATAACTATGCACTTGTGGATGCTATATATAAACATACAAATGTCATGTAGTTGGAGAGTAGACATCGGCTAACCTTACCTGCTGTCTAAGTGGAACTCGTTTTTCTTTTTCTTTCTCTTTTCTTTTTCGTTCTTTTCTTTCTTTCTTTTTTACTTATTATATAGAATTTAAAAAATATTGTGTTGTGGGGCTATAAGGAGAACGGCATTGTTCAGTTTTTGTGGGGTTTGGTATCTGATTCCGTGTGAAGGGAGAGGTTTCCAGGTTCATACTCTTATTAAGATGTGGGTAAGGCTGGGCACGGTGACACACGGCCGTAATCCCAGCACTTGGGGAGGTAGAGGCAGGCAGATTTCTGTGAGTTTGAAACCAGTCTGGTCCACAAAGTGAGGCCAGGACAGCCTTGAAACCCGTCTCAAAACAAAACTAAACAACAAAACAAGAGGAAGCACTCGGAGGGCTGGCGCATGATAGGTGGTTGGTGGCACTTGTGCTTGAAATCAGAGGTCATCTCAGGCAAGGGCTCTCTCCAGTGAGAATTAAAATGCGAAGAGACTGCTTGCCCTGTACATTAGAAATGGCATCATATTCGTTCTTGCCCCAGGAAACAGAGGGAATCCATCTGCCTCATTCCCGGTTTTGTCCCCTCTCCGCAGAACCCGGAAGTGCGATGGCCTCCGACCTGGAGAGTAGCCTCACCTCCATAGACTGGCTGCCTCAGCTGACTCTCCGAGCTACCATTGAGAAGCTTGGGAGCGCTTCTCAGGCTGGGCCTCCAGGGGGCAGTCGAAAGTGCTCTCCAGGCTCCCCCACAGATCCTAATGCCACCCTCAGCAAGGACGAGGCAGCGGTCCACCAAGATGGCAAGCCGCGGTACAGCTACGCCACCCTCATCACCTATGCCATCAACTCTTCCCCGGCTAAGAAGATGACTCTCAGTGAGATTTACCGCTGGATCTGCGATAACTTCCCCTATTACAAGAATGCTGGCATCGGGTGGAAGGTAGGGCTGTGTGTGTGACTGGGCTTCTACCTAGCCTTCAGCAACCCTCTCTCCTTTTGTTTCTCCCTATAACCTGGTCCTGTTCTCTCTGACCTGTCTCAGGGCTCTGTAAACTCAAGATCTCTTATCTTTTACCCCTACGTCTGTTTACTTTAGGGTTAATTAACTTTTTAAGCTTTATCATGGAAACATTAGTGATGCCAGGCCACTAAATGTAATTATGGGATGGCAGGATGCTGTTGGTTACCACACCCTCTTATTGTCGGGTTCCTTGAAAAGGGCAGTCTTTGATTTCATGTCTTTTTTGCCACTTTGCTACGCTCAAGTCATTGAGCAAGGCAACCATATGACTCTTGCTTTGGTAGGAAGCTCATCAAATTTCAATGGCTTCCTTACAGAGCGTCATCATGCGTTGAAACATTGTATACTAAGAAAAAAAAAAGAATAATTAGGTCCTTTACAAAGAGCTAGTTCACTGAGCAAGTACTGAGTTTGCTAGTCAGATATAATCCTCTCTGAAGAGAAGAAAGAGGATAGATATTAAACTATCTATCTACCTATTTTTTTTTTTTTTTATCCAGGTGTAGTGACACACACTTTTAACCCCAGTACTTTGAAAGCAGAGGCAGGTGGATCTCTGAATTCAGGGCCAACCTGGTCTATATAGCAAGTTCCAGTCTAGCCAGAGCTACATAGTGAGACCCTCCCGTAGCCAAGGTGGGAAAAGAAAAAAAGAAAAAAAAAGAACCCAAACAAAACAGTGTCTCATGTGGCTCAGGCTGGCCTGGCCTGGAACTCATGATGCAGCGGAAGCTGACCGTGAGCTACTGATTCTCCTGTCTTGACCTCCCCAATACTTGGGAATGGCAGACATGCACTTCCAAAGGCTTTGCTGTAATCATCTGGAGCAGCAACTTGTTTGCCAGTTGTTGAGTAGGAATGGGAATTGAATGTTGTTTTCTCACTCTATAAATCACCAGTTAACTTACAAACTCCACGTTGGACTGGGGCTGTTGAAAACAGTCATTCTTCCTGAGGTAAATGTGGCTGTCTGGGCTCTAGCTCTCAACACACCAGCACACGCACACAGCAGCCTTTCCTTTTCTCCAGATGTGGTCGTTTTGAGTGTTATTGAGAAAATGAAGGTGGTCTGCTTTTGTTTCACCCCTGGGATTTGTTTGTTTTGCTTTGTTAGCCTGTGTGTATGTGTGTGTGTGTGTGTGTGTGTGTGTGTGTGTTAGTGAGGATGCAAGAATGCTATAATGTATGCCACTGCACATGTGGCAGTCAGAAGACAACCCTGGGTGGTGGCCCTTGCCTTCTGTTGTTTGAGACAGCGTCTCTTCGTTGATAACCACTGTGTAGGCCTGTGAGCTTCTGGGCACTAACGTGTTTCTGCCTCGTATTTGCTGTAGGACAACACAGTGTTCCCAGTGTGTAACACTGGTAGTGAAGACCACTTCACTGCTCCTGGGCTTTATGTGGCTTATTTCAACTCGTCCTCACACTTGTGAGCTTTGCTCCCTGAGCTGACTCTGCACAGAACACTCAGGATTTTTGCCTTGTTATAGTGTGTACAAACAGTATGAAGCTATTGCTCTTTTGCTTTTCATAGGGGATTGAGAAATGGGGTAGATATGGCTTTGAGGTGTTTATTTGTTGGTGAGTGTGTTTAGGATTATGTGCAAGTGTGAACACATGCATACCACGTGTGGATGTCAAGGCTAGAGGCCAGCCTGGCGTCCTTGTCTTTCACCTAGTTTGAGGGAGGTTTCTCATTGTTTCTGCTTTTTGCCAAACTTAATTTTCCAAGGATTCTTATGTCTCTACCTCAAATGTAATCTTAAAACCTCTGGGGTTACAGGTGTATGTGGCTGTACCTAGTTAATATGGATTCTGTTTGGGTACCAAACTCTTTATCTACTGAACCTCCCCAGTACCTACTTAAAATTTATTACTGCTACTACTACTACTACTTATTATTATTATTATTATTATTATTATTATTATTATTATTATTATTATTATT
>OU015745.1:21337451-21367083 GCA_907169655.1 Acomys percivali | reverse complement strand
TTATTATTATTATTATTATTATTATTATTATTATTATTATTATTATTTATATGCGCATGTTTGTGTGTGTGCATATGTATGTGGTGTGTGTGTGTGTGTGTGTGTGTGTGTGTGTATGTGTGTGATGTGTGCACCATGATAGGCATATGTAAGTCGGAGGATAACTTTGTAGAGTTGATTTTCTCCCTTCCACTGTGTGTGGGTTTCAGGGATCAGGTCCCCCAGGGTTGTATGGCAAGCACTTTTTCCCCTGACCCATCTCATCAGTTCATCAGCAGTCTCCCCACCTCCCCCCACATGGTCTCACCATGTAACTTTGGTTGTCCAGGAACTCACTGTATAAACCAGAGTAGCCTCAACCTTACAGAGATTTACTGGCCTCTTCCTCCTGAGAACTGGGCTTATTAAAGGCGTGCACTAGGTCTGGCTTAGTTTTTTTGGAGATGCTCTTTTCATGTGGTCCTGGTTGCCCTAGAACTCACGGTGGCTGTAGACCAGGCTGGCTTCCAACCTGGTGGCCACTTTTCTGTTTGTGTCTCCTAAGTACTGGGCTCATAGGTGTAGGGTACCATGTCTGGCTATTGTAGTTGTTGTTTGTTTGTTTGTTTGTTTGTTTGTTTGTTTGTTTGAGACAGGGTTTTTCTCTGTAGCCTTGGCTGTCATGGATTCTCTTTGTAGACAAGGCTGGCCTGGAACTCACAGAGATCTACCTTCCTCTGCCTCCTAGAGTACTGAGATTACAGGCAAAATATTTATTTATTAATTTTATGTATATGAGTATTCTGCCTACATGTACATCTGCATCCCAGAAGAGGGCACCAGATCTCATCATAGATGGTTGTGAGCCACCATGTGGTTGCTGGGAATTGAACTCAGGACCTCTGGAAGGTCTGGAAGAGCCAGTGCTCTTAACTACTGAGCCATCTCTTCAGCCCCTGTTGCTTGTTGTTTTGAGACAGGGTTTTACCATGAAACAGTTACCATGTAACTCTGGCTGTTCTAGAACCAGCTATCACTAGGGCAGCCTCAAACTTAGAGGTCCTCCTGGCTTGAGCCATTTGTATACGTGTTGTCAATTTGGCAGGAAGGCTGACAAACTCTAAACTTGCCTTTCAGAAGCACCTGGTCACCATCACTCTTAGCAGTTATGTTTGGTGACTTCCTTTTGTCTGACTCCCTCCAGCTGAGTGTACCCTGGAACCCTGTCGTATGCTCTTCTGTGTCCCTTTGGAAAACATTGATGTTTGCCCAATGCTCAGACCTAACTTACTTTTCTTGCTTCCCCAGAATTCCATTCGACACAACCTTTCTCTTAACAAGTGTTTCCGGAAGGTGCCCAGACCTCGGGATGACCCTGGGAAGGTGAGATGCTGCTACAGGAATCAAAGGGGGCAAGATGGAGAGTGAAATAGTTGACACTCAGAGCCCTGTGGCTGTGCTAATTATCTAGAAGATGAAGCCATGTCCACTTTAAAAGCTTCATTGTTTTTTTCCTCAAGGGAAGAGCATGGTTGCCAAGCTTCTGGGCCCTCACTAGAATGGATGACTAAGGAAGACTGAATCTTTCTGTTTTTAATAGCAGTGTTTATAATAGAGTTGTCTTAATGGTCTCCTCCTCCTTTTCTCTTTTCCTCCCTCCCTCCCTCCTTCCTTCCTACTTCCTTCTATGTTTTGAGACAGTCTCACTATGTGGACTTGGCTGAAACTTACTATGTAGACCAGGCTAGCCCCAATTCAGAGATTCAAGTGGTGGAATTAAGGGCATATACCATGATGGGTGTGATATTACACATCTTTTATCCCAGTATGGAGGAGGCAGAAACAGGTGGATGCCTGTGAATATGAGGCTAGCCTGCTCTACACAGAGCTCCAGGACAGCCAGGGCCTTATAGAGAGCTGATTTCAAAACAAACAAACAAACAAACAAAAAAAAACCCAAATAAATAACATAGGCACAAACCACTATGCACAGCCTCTTTCATTTTATTTTTGTTTTTTGAGAGAGAGTCTCACTCTGTAGCCTAGGTTGATGCGGCCCCTTTGTTTGAGTGGCACTTGTTCCTACATGTATAATGCTGGCCTATTCACATTTATTTATTTATTTATTTTTATTTATTTTTTGAGTCAGGGTCTCACTGTATAGCCCAGGCTGGCCTTGAACTTGCCATCATCCTGCCTTAGCTGCTCCCTCCCCCCTCCCCCCCACCTCCCAAGTGCTAGATCCTTGGTGTGTGTGCCAACATACCCAGTTTGCTTCCTAGCCTGTTGAAAGCGTTTCTTTGTAAAGTCCTCAGGTTTTACTTTCCAGAGGGAGAAGGTGGGGGGGGGGGCGGTGCGGGGCCGGCATTTTCCCCATTTGACAGGTGCTAACACTGAAGGCACTTTTGCCTCAGGTCATAGGGAAAGGAAAGGTCTTTCTGGCCTTTTCCACCCTCTGGCAGGATCACCATTGTTCTTTTGCCCCCTTGGAATGTTTGAAGCTAGTGTTTGGACTGCCAGGTGAGGACAGGCCTAGCCTCCTCAGTGGTGCTCCTCAGTGGTGCTCCTCACTAGTGCTCCTCACTGGTGCTCAGCTCTCTTGGGACTCTGTCTGGATGTCCACCTCTGCCTCTTGCCTTCCCTCCTCTTTCCTTTTCTTCTTCTATCCTGATTGGTGTCATTTCCTTCTTCCTCTCTTCTGTTCTGTCCTGGGGAATCCACCACAAGGCATTGTCCACACCAGGCAAGCCCTCTGCCGCTGAGTCACCTTCCCCAGCCCGCCCCATTTCCAGCATGGCTGCTCTAAGAAGCTCTTCCCGAGTTCCTGTTTCGAACAGGAGCTTCTCTAGGTAATGATAGGTGATGCTTTTTTCTTCTGGGGTCTCCTTCCAGGGCTCTTATTGGACAATAGACACCTGCCCCGACATTTCCCGGAAGAGAAGACACCCCCCAGATGATGACGTAAGTTCTCTCTTCTTTGGGAGATCCTTTCTTGGATTTCATTCATTTCTCTGG
Source organism: Acomys percivali (assembly GCA_907169655.1). NCBI lineage: Eukaryota > Metazoa > Chordata > Mammalia > Rodentia > Muridae > Acomys > Acomys percivali. Next base: position 21,364,089 of record OU015745.1, on the reverse strand, counting down.
TAAATGTGGGTTAACACCAGCAGTGGGGAGGCAAAAGCATGGGCCTCGGGTGGGTGTGTCACCCCTGCATAATAAGTGTTCTCTTCTTTTACAATTCTCAGCTATCCCAAGATTCCCCAGAACAGGAGGCCAGCAAAAGCCCCCGGGGAGGTGGTCCAGCGAGTGGAGAAGCCTCCCTGTCTCATGAGGGGAATCCTCAGATGTCACTGCAGAGCCCCTCCTCCATGGCCAGCTACAGCCAGGTAGGAAGTCGAGGTGACGACAGCACAGGGTGACTGGCTGGCTGGCTCAGTGAGTTCACAATCACATATTAAGGACCCATGACATGTTAGGCGGGGAGACTGGGAAAGAGGGAAAAAAGCAAAAGGAGGAAGTCCAGAAAGGCATGGAGATGTGCTACGGAAGGGCTCATAGAGAAGACGCGGAGAGTGACAGCAAAGAGGTCGCATTCAAGGCATGAGCCAATGAAAGGGGGAAGAGCATGTGATGTTCTGTCCTCGGCCCGCTGGAGAGGGTGGCAGGGCCAGGCCCGAGCTGGTGGCCTTGGGTGGGTTGTTCTGCTTCAGAAGGCACTTAGATCACTGTTCTTACCTGTTCGTGCAGGGCCCAGGGTCTGTGGACGGTGCAGCAGTGGCAGCAGGGGCTCCAGGCCGGGAAAGCACAGAGGGTGGCCCTCCCCTCTACAACACCAACCATGACTTCAAATTCTCCTACTCAGAGATCAACTTTCAGGACCTAAGCTGGTCCTTCCGCAACCTCTACAAGTCCATGTTGGAGAGGTCCTCCTCACAGCACGGTGAGTCTGCCGCAGGGCAGGCGTGGGCATCCTCATGTTTTCCCTTCTTTCTTTCCTTGTTTTTCATTGGCACAGGGTTTCTTGATGCAACCCTTTCTGGTCTGGAACTTGCTAGGTAGATCAGGCTGGCCTGGAACTCATAGATCCACCTGCCTCCCCCTCTTGAGTGCTGGGATCAAATGTTCCTTGTATTGTCAAATAAGTGGTAACATTTGCTTCTCTCACTGTTTTCTGTCCTTTTAGTTTCTTGAAATTACATTTGTGCGTGTTTGTGCATGTGTGTGCATTTGTGTGTGTGAGTGTGTGTATGTATGCGTGTGTGTGTGTGTGTGTGTGTGTGTGAGAGAGAGAGAGAGAGAGTGAGAGAGAGAGAGAGAGAGAGAGAGAGAGAGAGACAGACAGACAGACAGACAGACAGACAGACACACAGTGTGCAATAAGTCCCAGGGACCAAGCTTGCATTGGGTTTGGCAGCAAATGTATGTACCTTTATATGCCATCTCTCCAGTCCCCAGTTTCTGGTTTTGATACTGTAAACTGGACACTGGCCAAAGGAAACATAAGGACTAAGGTATTTGGTGCCAGGCAGCTGTTTCAGAGGCTACTAGTGTATTACCTTCAGAAAACGGATTGGAGGGGCATCCCAAGGCAGTGATTTCCCCCAATACCCCCACCCCAACACTAGGGATCAGACCCAGGCACTGTGTGTGTTAGGTGGGTGCTCTACCACTGGTGCCACACCTCTAGTTCAGGGGTGGTGATTTTACAGCTGTGAGCGAGTCATTCAGGGTATGACCACTAGGGGACAGTAGTACCTTCACCCCAGAAATCCTTATGCCTTGTAAGAACAACTTATTTTTCTTTTTTAGTAAGTTAGTAAGTTAGATAGACAGAGTTGCAGAGATCTCAGGCTGGCCTTGAGTTGGCTATGTAGGTGAGGATAACTTTGAACTTCTGGGGCTTCTCTTGCCTCCGGAGTGCTGGGATTGCAGGACTGCTCGGTTACACCTAGTTTACGTGCTGGGCGTGGAACCAGGGCTTGGTACAGTCAGAGCGAGCACTGAGCTGCCAGCTGATCCGCACATGCACCCTAGTGCTTTATTGTATTTTTTCCCTTTGAATCTGGTACTTACTGTATAGCATTATCTGTCCTGAACCTCGCTAAGTAGAGCATCCTGGCCTGGACCTCAGGGAGATCCCCTGTCTCTGCCTCTTGAGTGCTGGGATTAAAACTAGTACTGTTGTTTTGTTTTGTTTTTAATATTTTTATTTAATTTATGTGCATTGGTGTGAGGGTGTCAGATCTTGGAGTTACAGACAGTTGTGAGCTGCCATGTGGTTGCTGGGAATTGAACCCAGGTCCTTTGGAAGAGCAGGCAGTGCTCTTAACCACTGAGCCCTCTCTCCAGCTCTGTTGTTCTGTTTTGTATTTAGAGACAGGGTTTCTCTGTGTAGCCTTAGTTGTCCTTAACTCGCTTTGTAGACCAGGCTGGCTCGAAGTCACAGAGATCCTACTGCCTCTGCCTCCTAAAGTGCTGGGATTACAGGCGTGCACCACCACACCCGCCTGTTTTTTGTTTTTGTTTTTTTTGTCTTTCAATTATTTATTTTTATTTTATGTGCATTGGTGTTTTGTTGGCATGTATGTCTGTGTACGGGTGTCAAATCTTGGAATTACAGACAGAGTTGCCATGTGGATGCTAGGAATTGAACCCAGGTCCTCTGAAAGAGCATTTAGTGTTCTTAACAGCTGAGCCATCTCTCCAGCCCTAAAGCTAGTGAGTTTTTAAAAAATTTGTTAACTTTTATTGTAAAAATATTTCAAACAGATACCAAAGTAGAATGGATAACTAACAAACCCCTGGCTTCCATCACTTAAGTCTGTTTTGTCAAGCTGATTTTCCTTGCCACTGAGCTCGTTTTGAAGAGGAAATAGCTGAGTGAGTCACCAGGCATCATACTCTTCTCTATAAATATGGTTTTAGCGTGCAGCGGTAAGGGACGAGGACTTCAGCTTTCTACCACGCCATTACCACGTCCAACACAACTAGTACATAGCACTTTCTCAACAGCAGTTGATATCTTGCCCATTTGCAAATTTCCACAGTTACTGAGAATGACTTAAAGTCCTTCCAGGGTGGCCTCCTGAGAGATGGTGTGGCTCTGCCCTCTGCAGTGGTTCTATCTGTGTGGCTTTCTATTGCTGTGGTAAAGACCATGACAGGAAGAAGCCTCAGAGAGGGGAGGGAGGTCATGGCGGAATGCTGCTCTTGGCCTTCTTTGAAGATTTCTTTATTTATTCTTATGTATATAGTGCTCTTATGTACATAGGCCAGAAGAGGGCACCAGATCGCATTATAGATGGTTGTGAGCCACCATGTGGTTGCTGGGAATTGGAAGAGCAGCCAGTGCTCTTAACCGCTGAGCCATCTCTCCAGCCCCCAGTTCATGTGTTCTTAAGTAGAAATTAGAAGCTGTGGTTGGGCTGAGAGTTCAAATGAGCTGTTGTGAGGCCTTGCTGTCTGTTTGGTAGTCCATTGTCGGCAGCCTGGGTCAGAGGGAGAGATGAGGGACACAAGCGTCTCAGTCACATTAACTCTTCTTTCTGAGGTCTGTCATCCCAACTGAGAGAAAATGTGACCACTGGTTGAGCTCCTGGAAGAACCTGGTATGCTCTGTCAGGAGTGGTCCTCCCTCTCTCCTTTCCTCTCTGCTCCCTCCTCCTCCCAGGCCTCTTGCGCCATCCTCCCTTCCTGTTCCAGGCCCTCCGTTCTCTGTTATTCTTAGCAAGGTCTCTGTAGACCAGGCTGGCCTCGAACTCACAGAGATCCACATGCTTCTGCCTCCTGATGCTATGCTTGGGCTTCAGACTCTTTTTCTTTTTTGTTTAAGAGACAGGATTACTCAGTGTAGCTTTGGCTGTCCTAGACTCACTTTGTAGACCAGGCTGGCTTCGAACTCACAGAGATCTGCCTGCCTCTTCCTCTGCCTTCCAAATGCTGGGATTAAAGGCGTGCGCCATCGTGCCCGGCTGGCTTGAAACTCTTGATACTTTCACTTTTGCCTCACTGGCCTCTTCTTTTATAACCTAAGGGAGCCATATCTAAAGTGTGTCCTGAGGTCCTTGCATTTGCTTGAGAAATGACTACAACTCACATTGTTGACTGATTGGAAGTAGGGAACCTGGAGAAACTGCCAGAAACAAAGATACTAGGTTGTACAGGGTGAGGGCAGTATGGCTGATAGCCAGCTGCAGGCTGGTCCTACATTTTGACATTACAGTGCAATGCCAGCCGAAAAGTTCACACCTGAGAACTGTGGGATTAAGTTACAGAAGGTAAAATGTAGGAAAAGCACCTCGTAATGTTTTGAGAGACAGTGGTTGAGAGGAGATCACTTCATGTTGGCCATATTCATAGTTGTCATAGCTGCACTCAGCCTGGGGGCTGCAGGTTGGGCACTCCTGCAACTTAGCTCTTCCTTGCCCAGTTGGCTTGAGAGATTCATCTGTTCTTATGCTGCTTCCTGCCCGAGCTGCATTTCCTGGTAATGACTACAAGCGGGCAGGACAGTAGGGGACTGCAGAGACAGCAAGCGGGCAGGACAGTAGGGGACTGCAGAGACAGACAGCAAGCGGGCAGGACAGTAAGGGACTGTAGAGACAGTCAGGGGGAACAAATCGTGCTTGCTCAACAGCTTTGTTTTAGTTATAATTTAACTTTTAATTTTATCTTTTAAAAGATTTATTTATTTATGTTGTATACAATGCTCTGCCTGCATATACACCTGCAGGCCAGAAGAGGGCATCAGGTCACGCTTATAGATGGCTGTAAGCCACCATGTGGTTGCTGGGAATTGAACTTAGGACCTCTGAAGAAGCAGTCAGTGCTCTTAACCTCTGAGCCATCTTTACAGCCCATAATTTAAATTTTAAATTTTACCTGCTATGTATGTTCTTTTGAGACTGATTCCATCTCTACCTCAAATCCCCTAAAAGTAGCATGAAATGTCACCAATGAGGTTTTTAAAATTTTTATTTCTATTTCCGTGGTCACCAATGGGCCAGAGCCTTCCCCTAATCTAACTGCTTTTTCCTGTCTGTTATCTCCTACGAGGGACACAGGGTCCTTGTGGTCATAGAATGTGCTCTTATCTTGTCAACAATTCTGCCCGAGCTCTCTCATCCTGAGAGAAGATGTCCTTTAGTCAAACCATGTAGCCCAAATCACTAGCCTGCTTCCTCTTCTCCCTGCAGGCTTTTCCTCACTCCTGGGAGACATGCCGCCATCTAACAACTACTACATGTACCAGCAGCAGCAGCAGCAGCAGCAGCAGCAGCAGCAGCAGCAGCAGCCACCACCACAGTCTCAGCCACCACCCCAGCAACCACAACCACAACAGCAGCAGGCACCCACTCAGGGCCCCTCAAATGTAGGGGGTGCCCCTCCACTGCACACCCCAAGTCCTGATGGCTGTACTCCACCAGGGGGAAAGCAAGCGGGAGCTGAAGGCTACGGCCCCCCCAGTGTGATGGCCATGCACCCTCCCGCACTGCAACATGGAGGCTACCACCCTCAGCAGCACCATACCCACCCCCACCCTGCCCAGCAGCCGCAGCAACAGGCACAGGGCCAGGCCCCCATCAACAGCCCTGGCTTTGGTGAGTGAGGAGAGTACAGAGAAGGCTGGGAGGAGGAGGAATAGGAGGAGGAGGAGGGGGAGGAGGGGGAGGAAGGGGAGGGAACTGTGGAGGATTGAGGTTGGGGATTTCATTGTTTCCCATTCGTACTCACAGATGAATTAGGGTTGTTTTGCATATCTGCCTGTGAACTGCTGGTGTTTATTTATTTATTTATTTTTTTGGTTTTTCAAGACAGGGTTTCTCTGTGTAGCCTTGGCTGTCCTGGACCCGCTTTGTAGACCAGGCTGGCCTCGAACTCACAGCGATCCACCTGCCTCTGCCTCCCGAGTGCTGGGATTAAAGGTGTGCGCCACCACGCCCGGCCCAACTGCTGGTGTTTAAAGGACAGATCACTTTGCCATTCCTGACTCTCCAGTGAGGGAGTGTGCACAGCTGTCTTGGCAATGCAGCCGTTAGGATGCTGTGAGAAGCTTGCATGTGCTGACTGCCCTCAAGCACCCTGTCTCAGTATCTACCTTTCTTTTCATAGCTTTTCCTTCAGACTGGTGCTCCAATATTGACTCCTTAAAGGAAAGCTTCAAAATGGTGAACCGGCTCAACTGGTCCAGCATCGAGCAGTCCCAATTCTCAGGTCAGCGCTCTGAGGACCAGTTCCCGAGGGAAGGAAGGGATGTGCTAGAAGCCACGGGGATGGCCAAGTGGGCTTGGGACTGAAACTTCCATTACTTCTGCGTGTTACACAGGACAGATAGGTTACCAGTATTTTCAGACTTGACTCAAAAAAAATTTACCATTATTCAAGTATTACAATGCTTTATGCTAGTCATCTTTAGTTTTGGGGAAGAGGAAAGGCTCTTGGGAATTCAAAGGCTCTGGACCACTGTTTTGTGGTTTTGTTTGCTGGCAGAGAGATGATAGTGAACTCATTAAGTCACTCTGAACATTATTTTTTTTTTTCACCAATGAGATGTAAATTAAAAGAAGAATTTTTGCAAGGAACAAATAGAATGGAAAGTTGAAAGGTTGAACTATAAAAAGGTGTAGCTCATGGCCTCTGGATGGTCATTTTAGAATTCTCCTTAAGAAAAAAAGAAAGTTGTTTTAAATTTTGCAAGAAGCATCTTAGCTAGAGTGACGCTTGAGTAAGCTTGTTTCCAGTATAGAATAAGATTAATGTAGGCAGATTTAGAGAAAAAAAATTTTTTTAAATAGCCATGCCCGGTGGCTCACACCTTTAATTCCAGAACTTAGAGGCAGTCTGAGGCAGGACTCAGGAGGCAGAGGCCAGCCTGGTCTATAAAGCCAGGGCTGTCCCAAAAAACAAAACACAACAAACAAACAAACAAAAAAACTAAAGAAAAACAAAATCTAATTAAATACTTGAATATTCAACAGTACTTGGTGTCATATCATATTTCTATAAATACTTATAGAAGCAAAAAAAGAAAAAGGTGTAAGTCATTATCTATAGTGCACAGTGTTGGTGGTACAAGATGTGAGGGGACTGTGCATCAGGGATGGGTTGCGGGTGGGGTGGGGTTTTGGCAGCTCCTCAAGGTTAACGTGGCGTTCTTGTTTGTAGAGCTGATGGAGAGTCTACGGCAGGCAGAGCAGAAGAACTGGACCCTCGACCAGCATCACATCGCCAACCTGTGTGACTCCCTAAACCACTTCCTCACCCAGACTGGTCATATGCCCCCACAAGGGGGCTCCCACCGACCACCTGCCCCTTCCCGCATCACTGACTCCTGTGCTCTCACCAGTGGCAAACCAGAGCCATCCATGAACCAAGGTACTACAAAAAGTTGCCGGAGAAGTGAAGACTGTGAAATAAATGAAAGGTCAGGGGAAGGGAAATGAAAAATGAGGAATCAATTTTATAGGCCGTGACCCAGGCTGAGTCCTGGGGCTAGTTTGTTGACTGAACACCTATTGAATCGATAACGTCCTGGGTGTGGTCCTAAAGAACTACAGAAGCAGCAGACCTGGTTCCTTGCATACCTTGGTTTTAGGAGATCAAATAACTTTTTAAAAGGGGAGGGCATCTGTTGTTGTTTTAAAGATTTATTTACTTATTATGTATATAATGTTCTGCCTGCGTGTGTGCCTGCGGGCCAGAAGAGGGCACCAGATCTCATTATAGATGCTCTGAGCCACCATGTGGTTGCTGGGAATTGAACTCAGGACCTTTGGAAGAGCAGCCAGTGCTCTTAACCTCTGAGCCATCTCTCCAGCCCCCAGGAAGTGAATTTGTTCAAGAAAGCCTTTATCCCAAGTTGTCCCAGTAATAACCACCCCCTGAATCACAGCGAGGTCTAGCCAGTGAAAACAGAGGTGTGATGATCCTGTTCCTGGTAGTTCTCATCTCTTTGGTAGTTCACGGTTCTAGGGTCCAGCCCTTCTCACCCTAAGAACTGAGCACTGGTGGCTTTGCAGAATGCTTCCTGCATACAGGATCCATAAAACAAGACAGGAAAAGAGAGAGACTGAGGGACAAGGGAACACGGTTTCCCTTCTTCCTGCTTTGTTGAATAGAGTAGTCCCTAGTCATGTGACCCTCTCTTTTTATTTATTTATTTATTTGTTTTTTGTTTTTTTGGTTTTTGGTTTTTCGAGACAGGGTTTCTTTCTCTGTGTAGCCTTGGCTGTCCTGGACTCACTTTATAAAGCAGGCTGGCCTCGAACTCACATCGATCCACCTGCCTCTGCCTCACGAATGCTGGGATTACAGGCATGTGCCACCACACTCAGCTTTTTTTTTTAAATTTATTTATTTATTATGTATACAGTGCTCTGCCTGCATTACACCTGCAGGCCAGAAGAGGGTGTCAGGTCACACTATAGATGGTAGTGAGCCACCATATGGTTGCTGGGAATTGAACTCAGGACCTCTGGAAGAGCAGTCAGTGCTCTTAACCTTTGAGCCATCTCTCCAGCCCCCCAGCTTTTTTTTTTTTTTAATCTTTATTTATGTGCGTTTTGCTTGTATGTGTGAGGGTCTCAGATCTTTGAGTTACAAACAGTTGTGAGCTGCCATGTGGGTGCTAGGATTTGAACCTGGGTCCTCTGGAAGAGCAGTCAGTGCCCCCAACCTCTGAGTCATCTCTCCAGCCCCCCCTTTTTTTTGTTTTTTGTTTTTGTTTTTTTTGAGACAGGGTTTCTCTGTGTAGCCCTGGCTGTCCTGGAGCTCACTCTGAAGACCAGGCTGTCCTCGAACTCACAGAGATCTGCCGACTTCCCGAGTGCAGGAATTAAAGCCGTGCGCCGCCACCACCACCTGGCAGTGACGTGACTCTTGTTTTGCTTTGGCAGTGAACTCTTACGGGCACCCACAAGCCTCCCATCTCTATCCTGGCCCAGCACCAATGTACCCAATCCCCACCCAGGACTCAGCAGCATACAATCGCCCAGGTAAGAGCTGACACAAACACGCTCATCGCTCAGTTGATCTCCTCTCCTCTCTCTGTCCTGTCTGTACCTGCTACAATGGGCTAGGTGTCATGGTTCCCAAGGCTGAAAGGATGAGATGAGCATCAGGTGAGACTAAGGCACTTTTATTTAATTAAATTCGCCTTGCTCTGTGGTGCTGGAAGTGGAGCCAGGGCCTCACACATACTAGACGAGGGCTTTGCCTCTGAGCTACATCCCTAGCTTGGGGTCGGCTTTAAATTGATCTTGGGGGACTGGAGAGATGGTTCAGTGGCCACGAGCTGTTCCTCCAGAGGACCTGGGTTCGATTCTCGGAACACAATGCCTTACATGGCTTACAGTGCTCTATAACTGTAGTTCCAGGGGCTCCGACACCCGCTTCTGGCCTGTGCTGGCACTGTATGGATGTGATGCACAGATATCCACGCAGGCAAAATACATATACACATACAATAATCTTTAAAAATTAAAAAAAAAAAAAATCACCTTGTAACTGCAATACTGAAAAGAGATAAAATTATAAATGAAGTGAAAGACAGCTGTGAAGGGTATTTATGGTCAGCTTTGCAATCAAGATGGAGGACAGGCAAATGAAATGAGTGCTTTATGTAAGCATTCTTTACCCGTGGCTGGTTTCCTGTCACCTGACCACTAGTATCAGGGATCTGAGGTCTAACCATCTCTTTTCTTTTTTTTGCATGCCAGATCTTAGTATAGATGGTTATGGGCCACCATGTGGTTGCTGGGAATTGAACTCAGGACCTCTAGAAGAGCAGCTAGTGCTCTTAACCTCTGAGCCATCTCTCCAGCCACTCATTATTTATTTATTTTTCTGTATTTATTTCCTTGCAGTGTTGGGGTTGAGCCTAGGGTCTCTTGTATGCTGGGCAAGTACTGTGCTGCTGAGTTGCTTCCTCAGTGTGGGCTTGAACTGTCTGACATGGGGAAGGCAGCGTGCAGGGAGACGTGAACCATTGTACATAGTACTGGTGCGCACAGGCCTCACGGTTAACACGCTTAGGCACTTCGCTGTTGCCATTTTTGTTTGTTTGTTCGTTTTTGTTTTTTCCAGACAGGGTTTCTCTGTGTAGCCTTGGCTGTCCTGGAGTCACTTTGTAGACCAGGCTGGCCTCGAACTCACAATGATTCCCCTGCCTCTGCTGGGATTAAAATCACGTGTCACCATGCCTGGCCACTGTTGCCACCTTATCTGGGCACAAGTAGTTTCAGTTTTTAGGTGAAGGCGATGCCTGTTTCTTTGTCCATGCACTGCAAATATGACTTTTTGTGCTACTGTTTCCTGTATCATCTTCTTAAACTATTTTTTTAAAGGATTTATTTATTTATTATATACACAGTGTTTCACTTGCATATACACCTTCATACCTGAAGAGGGCACCAGATCTCAGTACGGATGCTTGTGAGCCACCATGTGGTTGCTGGAAATTGAGCTCGGGGACCTTTGGAAAAGCAGCCAGTGCTCCTAACCTCTGAGCCATCTCTCCCAGCCCTTTTTAAGCTATTTTATCATTGTTAGATAGTCTTCATAGACATGGTGTTTTTCTATAAATAATTATTTACTTCATTTTATTTGCATTGGTGTTTTGTCTATATGCATATCTGTGTGAGGGTGTCGGATCCAGGAGTTACAGACAGTTGTGAGCTGCCATGTGGGTACTGGGAATTGAACCCCGGTCCTCTGGAAGAGCAGTCAGTGCTCTTAACTGCTGAGCCATCTCTCCAGTCCCATAAATACAGGGTTCAATCGCAGGATAAAATGATATCACTGTGTGCTCTAGCGTGTTGCCTGAGATATCACTGAATTAGAGTAGTCTGCAGTAGGGAGTACTGTGGGCTGTAGCCCCATTGTCGTCAGAGAGGCGTCATCTGGGAGCAGATTCACACACCCACAGCCAAACACTAGGTGGATCCAGGGGGCCCTCTGGAAGGTGGGGAGGAAGCACTGTTGGAGCCAGAGGGAATGAGGACACCGCGAGAACACAGTCCACTGAATCAACTAAGCAGGGCTCACAGGGGCTAAAGAGACTGAAGCGGTGAACATGGACCCTGTGTGGGTCTGAGCTAGATTCTCTGCGTATTCCTTGTGGTTGTGTTAGCTTGGTGTTCTTGTGGGACTCCCCAACAGTGTGAGTGGGGATGTCTCTGACTCTTTTGCCTGCATTTGGAACCCCTTTCCTCCTACTGGGCTGCCACATCCAGAATATGTGCCCAGTCTTTTTTCTTTAAATATGTATGTAGTTTGTATGTATGTGTGTATGTATTTATATGGTATTTTTGCCTGCATGTGTGCCTGTACACCAGAACTCATTATAGATAGTTATGAGCCACCATATGGTTGCTGGGAATTGAACTCAGGACCTTTGGAAGAGCAGTCAGTGCTTTAACCATCTGAGCCATCTCTCCAGACCTTGTGCCCAAAAATGATGAAAATGCCTGGGAGGCCTGCTGTTTTTTGTTTGTTTGTTTTTTTTTTTAATAAAGAAAATAGAGAAGGGATTGATCTCCAGAGAAGAGAGTTAAGGGAAGGGATTGGGAGGAGTGATGGAGGGAGGGGAAATTGCAGTCAGGATGTTGTGTATGAGAGAAGAATTTTACAAAACCCTCACATACTGATGGCGCACGCCTATAATCCCAGCACTCTGGGAGGCAGAGGCAGCCGGATCTCTGTGAGTTCGAGGCCAGCCTGGTCTACAAAGTGAGTCCAGGATAGCCAAGGATGCACAGAGGAACCCTGTCTCGGAGAAAAAAAAAACCAAAACAAAAAAACCAAACCAAACCAAAACAACAAAAACCTCTTGAACGTGGAAAAACAAAGTGAGCTGTAGGCTGCCTGGGCCTTGGTGATGCCGTTGGGGCAGAGGAGCACTTAATCCCCGTCTGGACTGATGGACCTGCTTCTCACCCAACTTCTTTTATGGTCTGTCTTTCTTCCTGACAGCGCACCACATGGTTCCTCGGCCACCTGTCCCCCCTGGTGCCAATGAGGAGATTCCCGATGACTTCGACTGGGACTTGATCACTTAATGAATCAACGTGGACATCAGCCCACGGCCTGGCGGTGAATCTGGCCACGGGGGAAGGACAGTCCCCGTCCATCCTCCCTCACCCTGTATATAGATATATAGCTTCTTCCTGTTGTCTCTGCCAGAGAAGCCACTGCAGGATGCCGCCGAGGACGATCCCTTCCTTTCCTCGTTCTTCTGTTTCCCTTCTAGCTCTTTTATTATTATTCTAATTATATTATATTATTATTATTATTATTATTATTGGTTATATACTGCCCAGTCTACTGCCCTCTCGCCATGGACTCTGCCCTCCCTTTGTCCATTTCAGATCTTCAGGCTGCACGATTAGGCCGTGACAGCTGTAGAGAAAGGCTTCCCGTACTAGTTGACCTTTCTCTCCGAGAAGTACAGTGCTGACCGCACCTTTCAGCTCCAAGTTGCGTTCTGTTCTTGTCTGTTTCGGGCTGGCCTGGAGAGGCCTCAGTAAGTAGAGGGGGTCTAAGACACTGCTTGGCAGCTGTGATGCTGCAGTTTTACTCAGTGGTGCTAATTGCGTCCTCCGAGCTCTTCCTTTATTGAGCCAAGCTTCCCTTTTCTGCCCGTGCTCACTCCTCATGGAGGGTTGCCTTGCACGGCGGGGTTGAGGAGAGTGCCGTGGGGACGCGGTGGGGGTACAGATCAGCGCGAGGCTGGGTGTGCTCTGCCATCACTGCTACTCAGAGCATCGCCGCCTTCTTCCTTCCTAGCTTGTACGGTAGGGCGTGAGGACCACTGTTCATCACGGGTTCAGCTTCTTGGAAGCAATTTCAATTTAAAGCATTTGGCTTTGGGAAAGTAACTCCTCCTGAGAATTAACGGTGGCTAGCACTGCGTATCTAAGTTATCTTCCATCATCTTTTCTCCTTCAGCAAATACGATTTTGTCTTCCTATAAGCTGTTTGTCCAAATCATCCACCTGTCTCGCTTTCTCGAAACTCCCTTTGCTGGGACTCTCAAAAGACAAAAGAAAGCCGTTCTCACTCTTGGTGTCTTCCTGTCCTAGATGTGGTGTGGAAACCTTTCTCCACCTGTCACAGCAGACTCATACCTGTAGTATAGAAGGTGGGAGAAGGCAGGGACAGCCGTGCGGAAAGAGGGGGGCATTTGTTTAATTGCACAGGGAGACGCTTCTCTTGACATCCCTATCAGTGACAGGCGGTGAAAAGTGTAAGAAGGAAATGAATACTGTGGAGCCAGGGCTCCGCCAGGGCACGGGGATGAGCAATCTCCATGAACAGGAAGTGGCCACCATTTATTGCCGTGGAGTTCTTAGTGAGTATGTCTATTGAATTTGACTTAAGAGAGGGAAGACCAGTCTTACTTCCATTTTATTTTCACTAAGTTTTCTGAAATGGACAAAATGTATAGCGTAGACAAGGCCAATCTCTGGGTAGTTTAAAATTTTTCGCTCACATTCTTTTACTTACCCGTGATTTCCAAGATACCGGGCTTCCTGTTCTTCATTTCCCTCCCCCCGCAGCCCCTTCCGTTTCTCTAGAAGGGGGTTTACTTTGTTGAAGTCCAGTGAAGCTATGTAAAGGGCAAGATAGGGCAGTTCACTAATGAGCACTTTATTTCTTTGAAGCCTTTGTAAGGAAAAAAAAAAAAGGGAAATATTAAAAAAAAAAAAAAAAAGCGCTCTCCACCACAATGTGCATTTGTACTGGAGAGCGTCTGGCAGGCTTGAGTTTGATGCAATATTTCCCGCTGGGGAAAGGAGAGTTTCCCTAGAGGGTGGTACACACCTTTGCCCGGTGCCCGTGTAGACACCACGTCCTTATCCCTTCCAGTCAGGTGTAGTCTACACCTCTTCCTTTCGGTTTCCTCCAGATCTTGCCTTCGCAGAGTGCCACTTCTCTTTTCTAAACGCCTTTCCAGTCAGATCTGCGCAGCGTTAGGGAGCACAGGCCGAGTCACGGTCCCGAACGCCCCTGGCTCCTCCCTGTCTGGAGAACCAGTCTCCCTGGTGGGCAGCGGGAGACTGGAGAGTGGCCGTAGGACCCCTGAGGTTCCAGATCTCCTCCAGGCTTAGGCTTGCAGAGCGGCCCAGGAAAACCCGAGTCTCTCTGGGCCTCAGTTTCCCATCCCCTCTGTGAAGTGGAAAGAAACCCACTTTATTGTGTTGGTCCGGTGTTGCTGGACATGGAGTATAGTCATTGTTGTCGCCTTGGGTGATGTGTGCAAAACTGTAGGAGTCCCTGCCTGTCAGAGGAAATAAGGGACAAAGCAGAGGACAAGGACAAGAGGAGAGGTCACTTGGTATTGGTCCACCTATCCTAGGCTGCCCTTCTTCAACCCCCATGTTTCTGGTTTGGCGAGTTCTTTATACCACCCATAATGCTTTGCATTGGTGCAGGCTGGGAAGGGGGTGTATGGGCTCACAACTTGGTTTTTTATTTTGTTTTGTTTTTTGGGTTTTGTTTTTTGTTTTATTTTTTGTTTTGTTTTTTTTTTGCATGCTTTCTTAATAAAAAAAAGAAAGAAAAGAACATTTCTAGTTTTTGTTTTTGTTTTCGTTTTTAAATCTTATTTGTACTTTTCTCTACCTTCTTTTAGTCAGGGTGGGAGAAGAGGAATGAGAAAACATCTGGCTCCTGTCAGCAGCCTGTCAACCTCTCACCCATCCCCACCACTGGGTTTTCTTAGCTCGTAAGGGTGATAGAGGGGAAAAAAAAATTCTACATGTATTTAACATTTTGTCTTTAAAATGCTATTAAATCTTGCTGAAGGTTGGTGGGTAGAGCAGGTGCACCTTGTTTGCATGTTACTGTAGAGAGTAGACACAAAGTCCCACCCCTAACCAAGAAGCTATTTGCAATTGGTACCCACTGAAAAGGAAAAAAAAAAAATCACTTTTCCCTAATGGAGTATCACTAGGTTTATCAACCACACTCCAGGGCAGGCACTATGCCCAGGAGTAGTTGCAAAACAGAAAGCCGACTTCATATTTGTTTTATGTGCACTTTTTTATGTTTTGTTTTGTTTTTTTGTTTTTTCGAGACAGGGTTTCTTTATGTAGCCTTGGCTGTCCTGGACTCGCTTTGTAGACCAGGCTGGCCTGGAACTCACAGTGATCTGCCTGCTTCTGCCTCCCAAGTGCTGGGATTAAAGGAGTGCCACACCCAGTTATTTATTTATTTATTTATTTATTTATTTATTTATTTATTTATTTCTCATTAATTTTCCCTTTTTAGTTTGTGTGTTGGTTTTGACTTTTGTCTTTTTTTTCTTTCTTTTTTTTTGAGAGAGAGAGAGAGAGAACACAAAATTAGTTGGGTGGATAGGGAGGATCTTGGAGGAGTTGGGGAAGGAGAGAGAATATGATCAAAATATATTGTTAAATTTTTATTTATTTACTTTTTTTTTTTTTTGAGACAGGGTTTCTTTGTGTAGCCTTGGCTGTCCTGGACACTTTGTAGACCAGGCTGGCCTCGAATTCACAGCGATCCACCTGCTTCTGCCTCCTGAGTGGTGGGACTAAAGGCATCTGCCACCATGTTCAGCCTTATTTACTTTTTGTGTATATTATATTAATTAATTTAAAAAAGAATCAGGGTACTATATGGTAGGGGATAGGTTGGGCCTTTACCTCAGACCTTCTGGAGATGAGAGTATAGAATAGGTAAAAGTGCTCATCAGAGTCTTAAAACCTGAGGTGAAAGATCTAATTGTAAATCTCTCTGGTTTTTTAAAAGATTTATTTATTTATTATGTATACAACATACATATTCTGCTTGTATACAACATTCTGCTTGTATGTGTGCCTGCCCGCCAGAAGAGGGCATCAGATCGCATTATACATGGATGTGAGCCACCATGTGGTTGCTGGGAATTAAACTCAGGACCTCTGGAAGAGCAGACAGTGCTTTTAACCACTGAGCCATCTCTCCAGCTTCTCCCTCCTTTTTTAAAATATAAAGCTCTTTAAAGTATAATCCCAAACTGTGTGGGGAGCTCTGGGAGAAACCAGCCATTGCCAGAAGTACTGTATTTCAGCCTAAGTATTATGCCAGCATTATTCTTTTTCTTTTTCTCCCCCCCCCCCCAGATAGGGTTTCTCTGTGTAGCCCTAGCTGTCCTGGAACTCACTCTGTAGGCCAGGCTGGACTTGAACTCAAAGAGATCTGCTGGCCTCTGCCTCCCAAGTGCTGGGATTAAAGGTGTGCGCCACCACTGCCTGGCATGCCAAGATTTTTCACCCTGCTGCCCTTTATAATAACCCAGGGACTGACACACAGAGCCTTAGAGCACCAGAAGACTGACAGTCCTATCAGAGCAAGTCTTTAGTCACTCAGCATGAGGCCCATTCTCTTTGCTGCAGGTTTGGGGGTCACCCAACAAGACCACAGATGGAGCCTAGGGAAATGGCACATCCTACTTTTGCAGAGGACCAGGATTTGGTTTTCAGCACCCACATAGTGGCTCAGTTCTAAGGGATTCAACACCTTCTTCTGACCTCCCTTGGCACCAGGCATGCAGGTGGTACGCAGACACACATGCAGGCAAAATACTCATTTACAAAAACTAAAATCTAAGAGAAGAATTAAACAGATCTGAGCATTGTGGATAAAGACATTTATTCATATTGAATATATAGGCAGATTACATTGGAAAGGTAGAACTGCAATCTTTTTTTTTTTTTTTTTTGAAGACTTATTTATTATGTATGCAGTGCTCTGCCTGCATGTAACCTGCACTCCAGAAGAGGGCATCAGATCACATTATGTATGGTTGTGAGCCACCATGTGGTTGCTGGGAGTTGAACTCAGGACTTTTGGAAGAGCAGGCAGTGCTCTTAACCTCTGAGCCATCTTTCCAGCCCTTTTTTGTTTTGTTGTTTTCCAAGACAAGGTTTTCCTGTGTAGCCTTGGCTGCCCTGGACTCTACAGCTTTGTAGATCAGGCTGGCCTCGAACTCACAGTGATCTGCTAGCCTATGGCTCCCATGTGCTGGAATTAAAGGTATGTGCTACCATGACCACCTGTAGAACTGCAATCTTCCCCCCACCCCACCGCCCCCTGAGACAGGGTCTCTCTGTGTAGCCTTCGCTGTCCTGGACTTGCTTTGTAGACCAGCCTGGCCTCGAGCTCACAGCAATCCACCTGCCTCTGACTCCTGAGTGATGGGATTAAAGGCTAGAACTGCAATCTTATGCCTCAAATTACCTTACAACAAAAAAGATTTTTTTAGTGATTTGACATTTTTCTACACAGTAGTTTATAAAATAGTGTAGCCTAAGGCTCTTCCCTCAACAACCGAACAAATGTTTTACAAGACTAAAATGCGTTCCTTTTTCTGTCTTATTAGATTAACTCATTCACCTTAGATAAGCCTATTTCTACAAACAAGCTTGACTTTTCACTGATTTAACACATGAAAGTATATACATGAGACTCAAAGATGGTGGGAGTTGCCTTTTTTTTTTAAAAAGATTTATTTATTTATTATGTTTACAGTGTTCTGCCTGCATGTGTATGCACAGGCCAGAAGAGGGCACCAGATCTCATTATAGATGGTCGTGAGCTACCATGTGGTTGCTGGGAATTGAACTCAGGACCTCTGGAGGAGCAGGCAGTGCTCTTAACCTCTGAACCATCTCTCCAGCCCACTATTTTTTTTTTTAAACTAAAGGTTGAGTGTAGTGCTATGCATAATAGCTAAGATACAGAATAAGCCTTGGTGTTGGTCAGTGGTTAAGTGGATACTGGCAGTTGGTACACACACACACACACACACACACACACACACACACACACACACACAAAATGTAGTGTTAATCAGCCATAACGATGAGTGAAATCCTGGTATTCTCAGCACAAAAGATGGGACTTGAGGACATTGTGTGAGAAAGACACAGATGGACACAGGAGTACCACATATGAGAGTCAAAAATGTCACTTGCACAGGCAGGGGTGGGTGGGAACAGGGGTGCTGTAGGATGGGGAGTAGCTCAGTGAGTATGGTGCTTAATCAGCATGAATGAAGCCCAGCACCACATATGACTGGGTATAGTGGTCCATGCCTGTGATCTCAGTGCATGGGAGGTGGAGGCAGGAAGATTTGAATCTCAAAATCATCTTTGGTTGCATAGCAATTTTGAGGCCAGCCTGGGATTGTTTTTGTATTGTTTGTTTTTGTTTTTGTTTTTGTTTTTTTAAGAGAGGGTTTCTCTGTGTAGCCTTGGCTGTCCTGGATTCACTTTGTAGACCAGGCTGGCCTCGAACTCACAGCGATCCCCTTGCCTGTGCCTCCCAAGTGCTGGGATTGCAGGTGAGCATCACCCACTCAGCTTCAGCCTGGGATTCTTTTCATTTTTTAAAAAGATGTATTTATTTGTTATGTATACAGTGCTCTGCCTACATGTACACCTGCAGGTCAGAAGAGGGCATCAGATCACATTATAGTTCGTTGTGAGCCAACATGTGGTTGCTGAGAATTGAACCCACGACCTCTGGAAGAGCAACCAGTGTGTTTAACCTCTGAGCCATCTCTCCAGCCCCAGCCTGGGATTCTTGAGATCTTTTGTTTTTTTAAGTCAACCAGAAAGTGGAATAATGATTGGGAGGAGTCTGGAGCTAGAAGTGTGAATGCCACATGCACGTGTGGATTAGTAACGTTGAACCTTATTAAGATGTACAATTAATATATGCTAATATAAACAAAAGGACAAAAGAAAAACCATGTCCTAATGGAATGTATTGACAAGAAAATTGTGTAGTCAGCTGGGGGGACGGTGCTCATCTTTAGTACTGTAATAAGAGACCCTTGAGTGTGAGGCTAGATTGCTACACAGGGACACCCTGCCTCAAAAGCCAATAAAACCCAACCACAAAAGCAAACGAAAAACAGATGGTCATGAACAAATTAATGGATGATACTCACTAGTCAACACTGGGAAGTTGGGTGGAAATATTGAAGTAGATAAAATCTTTCAAAACAACCAAACAGCAGTGTAAGCACATGGTTTAGGCACATCATGGTAAATAGCAGAAGAAAAGCTAAAATACTTTCAAAAGCTCTCCCCCCCGTGTGCCCCCCCCCCCCCCCGGCCGCTTTTTTTTTTTTTTTTTTTTGGTTTTCCGAGACAGGGTCTCTCTGTGTAGCTCTGGCTGTCCTGGACTCACTCTGTAGATCAGGCTGCTCAAACTCACAGTGATCTGCCTGCTTCTGTCTCCCAAATGGTGGGATTAAAGGCATGCGCCACCATTCCAGGCCAAAAGTTCTCTCTTGGAAGTGAGAGAGAAAGATGGGAATTACTGGGTGTTGGAGAAGAGGCCTCTTGTAGATCATTATTCATTAGTCCTTTAAAATGAGTTCCTTTATAAACAATAATTTGAAAAAAAAAATCCCGGAGTGACCTGACACCTTTGGCATGCAAAATACCCAGACTCATGTTTACAATCTTTTGATAGTGCTGTCAGCTGTGTAGTGATCCCTGCGTGAATTGAAGAATTATGGTCCCACCCATTATCCCTTTCCTTCTTCAGTTTGACAGGAGTTTGCAGTGAGGGGAAAGGCATCTTTAGAACACTGTTTTATTCTATATGAGGCACATAGTCTAATGCAGAAGACTAAGAAGAGGGGCCAGGCACCATGCTGCATACTCCCAACCTCAGCTGGAGAGGCAAGACCCTGTGTGTGTGTGGAGGGGAAGAACATTGTAGCTGGGCGGTGATGACACAGGCCTTTAATCTCAGCTCTGTCGAGGCAGAGGCAGGTGGATCTCTGAGGTTAGCCTGGTCTACAACCAAGAGAAACCCCCTGTCTCAACAAACCAAAACGAAATAAAATAATAATAATAATAATAATAATAATAATAATAATAATAATAATAAATAAAAAGAAAGAAAAAAGAAATGAGACATTGCCAATCAGTGGTAGTACACACCTTTAATCCCTGCACTCAAAAGGCAGAGGCAGGCGAAGCTCTGAGTTCCAGGACAGCCTGGTCTACACAAAGAAACCCTGTCTTGAAAAAATGAAAACAAAACAAAAAATAAAAAATAAAAGGAATGGGACATAGACAGCTTTATGAACAAGCAGAAGTCATGGGGACGAGAATACTCCAAACCACAGCTTCCAAAACACCCCAGGAGTAGGAGAGTGTTTACGTGTATCTGTGCTCACTTAGGGGTAATCCAGACAACTGGAATTAATTCAGAGTGCTTCCAATAGCAGGCAATTGGCACTGTATTCTGTTCTAGTCTCTAACTCACCACTCCTTGCTTTCATAGGCTTTTTCTTTCTGTGTCTTTTATTTTTTTCCCCGCACCTAAAAACCACCACCCTTGCTACAAAGCTGTACAATACAAGATCAGGCTTCATTTAGGACAATGAAAGCAACCCTCCGTGCAAACTAGAAGACGATTTAGATGATGCTAAGGAAAGAAGATTAATACTGAGCACAGATGAGGAAGTTATTCATCACATGTGGCTTAGCTGGGGCTAGGAATAGACTAAGCCAAATAAATGACTGTAGCACTTAACATTGGAAACAAAGAGACCTGTTAGTTCACTGGTCCCCATGGGCCAGGGATTCTGAGTCAAGACATCTGGGATGGAGCTTGAAAATTTGCATCTTTAATGTTTCTAAATGATGCTGATGTTGCTAGTCAGAGACTTCTTTCCAAGAGTCACTAGATCGTCTAAAGTGTCCTGCTCAGATGTCATCCTTTGCTAGTATTCACCTGAGAATGTCCACCTAGGTCTCCAGGGCCACATCTTCACACATCGGTGCTCATATTGTATCTTTTTGAAGAAGCCTTGTCCTGGGTACAGCTGGTAGAGTGCGTGAGCTCTTCACTGAAGGCTGCCTCCAGAACGCCCTTTATGGACTGTTTTGCTTTCTTCCTAAAGTCTTTCCCCAAGAGGGCATAAAGGAAGGGGTTGAAGCAGCTATTGGCAGATGCTAAAGCAATGGACATGTTGTCCCAGGTTATCGCAGCTTCCTTCAAGGGGCTGTCTGGATCAGGAATCAGAAACAGGACTCCAACGATATGGTATGGAGTCCAGCAGACAAAAAAGACAGTCACCACCACTAGGGCCACCCGAAAGGTCTTACTCCGAGACTTGGTGAAGTTGGTTTTTCGCATTCGGAAGACAATGAGGCTGTAACAAGCTACCATGATGAAGAAGGGCACCAGGAAGCCCACCACCAGCCTTGTGATGGTTATCGCCACCAGAGGTGCTGACATATGATTATCATACATGAATTGGTCCAAGTAATCATCCTGGAAATCGTATGACAGCTCAGGGTGGTATAAATGACTGCTCGAAGAAGTAGCGGAAAGCTGCATATGAGCAGAGAGAAAAGCATCGGTGTTGCGTGTGTTGGTTTTGCGATCTTCAACAGGAAACCCACTGGGTACGACAGGTTCGAGCACACTAGGAGGCTCTACACTGTAATGGGGTTGTTGACTAGGTAGTCTCCCTGCATATAGAGGGAATGAATCTTTGGGAGATCTTCGGAATGTTTGTGCCCGGAGGGCAGTGGTAGCTGTCTCATGGAGGTCATGTGCTTGGAATGAGGAAGGGCCTGACCTGTCATCCATTTTTCCAGTTTGCTGAGCAGTGGGGTTGACAGTAGAATTGCTTTCTGGTAGCGTTGGATTGTACATGTAGTCCAAATAATCAAATGACCCGGGGGAGTAAAAATTATAGCTACATTTGCTATGGTTGCCTGTAACAAATAGATCACGGTATACAAACACGGGTATGCACATCACGAAGGCCACTACCCAAACACATCCACATATGATGAAGGCTGTCCTCACGTTCCGATGGTTCTGGCACCAGATTGGCCTGTGTACCATCAGACAGCGGTCCAGGCTAATGGCAGTAAGTAAAAAGACACTGGCAAACATGTTGAGGACGATGATGGATGGGATAAGTTTGCATAGGAACAAGCCGTAGGGCCAGTGTCCTCGGAGAATCAAGTGAGCCAGGGAGAAGGGCAGGGAGAGGCAGCAGAGGAAGTCGGCCAGGGTGAGATGGAGAAACCAAACTGTGTTCACGGTCCGCCTCATTTTTAGGCCAGCCACCCAGAGCACCAGCCCATTGCCTGGCAGTCCCAATAAACACGTGAGGGCCAGAATGACCATGGAGAGAATGTCTTGGGGTTTAAGCAAAGGCGGTGAGTGTAGGTCAGTTGAATTGGTGTCAGCAGGGAAAGGCTCCATTGCCAAGCCTGCAAACAGAGGAAGAGAATGTTAAAGCTAATCGTAACTTTGTAAAAAACAAATATGGACTCTTACAAGTCCTTGTATGGTGATGCCCGCTCTCAAAGCCAGAGGCCCTGGCAGAGCCTGGTTTGCATTCCTTCCTCAGAATAGACACACGGCAGCATTCTCTGATAGACAATTTAAGATCTAGAATATTGATTTAACTGTGTATCAAAAAGGTAACTTCATTTAGAAGTCCAAGTCAGCTGAAATTACCTTATTTTGTTATATCTCCCTTGTTTTTTTGTTGTTTGTTTCTTGCTGTGCTGAAACTGAATCGAAGGCCTGCACACGCCGGGCCTCACTCACCCAGCGACATTTTGGCTGAGCCTCCACATTGCCCAAGCTGGCCGACTTCCAACTGACCATACTGTAGACCAGACTGCCTCGAACCATGCCCCTCCTGCCACTGACTTCTGAGTGCTGGCCTGTTGGGCGTTGCTAGCAAGCTTTGCTATGGTACGGCCTGTTCCGCATTCCCATAGCTTCTTTCTTCACTCGGTTGGGGTCTGTTGCTCAAACTGAACAGATGTTTAAGGGAGGAGACCAACAACAAAACTTCTGGGCTCTCTCTAATCTGGAGTCATCCATGGATTTTAGAAAACTTCAGAACATCGTCAATAGCATACAAAAGCTGAGAGAGAGAGAGAGTGTGTGTGTGTGTGTGTGTGTGACAGTCTTGGGGTCTCGGTCCATAACCCAGGCCTGCTTTGAACTTGCAGCAATCCTGCCTAAGGCTCCCAAGTAGTGGAACTATAGGCAGGAGCTGTGACATCCAGCTCAATCTTTTTCTTTTTGTGTCCTTTCACTGACCATAATGTCCACCACGTATGAGATGTGTCCGAATTTTCTTTTAAAGGCTGAGGGCACCTCGGGGTGCATGTCTATAACCCTAGCACTCAGTCACAAGGCGTAAGGATCACCACCGGTTCAAAGCCAGTGTGGGAGCATTCCATTGTGTGTGTGTATAGTATATTTTATTTATCTAGTAATCTGGACAATAGTCATTTGGGTTGTGTCTACCCTTAGGGGGCTGGAGAGATGGCTCAGCAGTTGGGAGCACTGACTGTTCTTCCGAAGGACCCATGTTCAATTCCCAGGACCCACATGGTGGCTCACAACTATCTGTAACTCCAAAATATGACACCCACAGACATACAATGCATATAAAATAAAAATAAATAAATTATTAAACATTACAGTTTTATTTCTCTGCTTCCTATTGCCGTGATAAAACACTGGCCAAAAAAGCAGCTTGGAGAAGAAAGGGTTTATTTATTCCAGGTCACAAATCCAATGAGGGAAGCCAAGTCAGGCACCTGTAAGTGGGAACTGAGGCGAAGGCCAAGGGGGAATGAATGCTGTTTGCTGGGTTGCTGTAATGTCAGCTCACCCAGTTTTCTTACACAACCCAGGAACTGCCCAGAGACAGCAGTGGGCTAGGCTCTTCCCACATCAAAGTTAACCAAGTAAATGACGCTCAGACTTGTCTACAAAGCAGTCTGACATAGGCATTTTCTCAAACAAGGTTCCTCTTTTCAGATGATTCTAGCCTTGTATCAGGTTGAGAGAAAGCCACCCAGGAAAGCAGCTAAGGACTTAACCCACAGTACTTTCTAAACTTACTGTTTCACTTTACGCTGCCACATTACATGGGAAATTTTTTTTTTCTCCCAAGACAGGGTTTCTCCGTGTAACAGCCCTGGCTATCCTGGACTCGATTTGTAGAACTCAAACTTACAGAGATCCGCCTGCCTCTGCCTTCCCAGTGCTGGGGTTAAAGGCGTGCGCCAGCTGGCAAAATTTGATTTAAGGAATACCAAGGTTTTGTCAAATTATTTTCCAACTTTCTCTCTATCTTTCATAAGTGACCAGAGCGTTGCTGGTTCTTAATTTTGACAGAGCTTCTCTTTCAAGGCTGATGGCTTGTTTGCGGGCTGATTGTTAGGAACAACCATTCTTTCTTATTTACTTGTTTGTTTGAGACACAGTTTCCAGGCTGTCCTGGACTCACTTTGTAGACTAGGCTGGCCTGGAACTCAGGGATCTGCCTGTCTCTGCCTCTGGAGAGCTGAGATTAAAGGCATGTGCCACCATGCCCAGTTTGAGCAATCATTTTTGCTTTTGTTTTGTTTTGGTTTTTGGTATTTTTGGTTGTTCAAGACAGGGTTTCTCATGTAGTCCTGGCTCTCCTGGACTCCATTTGTAGACCAGGCTGGCCTCGAACTCACAGAGATCCTCTCACCTCTGTCTCCCCAGTTCTGGTATTAAAGGTGTGCATAACCCCACCCGGCTGAACAATCATCACTCTTAACTCTCTTCTTCACAGTTTGGGTTTCTTTTGTCTTTTGCTGCGATTACGTTGCTCAAACTGCATCTGGAGCTCAAAGCCAAACGAATTCCTCTGTCATCCACAATGCAGTGCTTAGCAGCCCTGTCCTCCTGCTCTCTGTGACGTCCTCCCCTAGTTCTGAACACTGACCGGTGTACCCCACCCTCCCACATGTCTCCTCCCCTCAGAGCAATGCCACTTTATGTTCCTAAGCAGACGCTAACGATTTCCATTGAGAGATGTACCCCTTGTACGGCTTCTTCCTTTTTCTACATTTTTCCTCATTAAAACACATGCTTTCTATCTAAAATATCCTCCTACTGATTCTTCAGTCTCTCACTTGTCTGTGTGTGCACCCACTTGTGCACATGCCTGTGTAAGCGTGTTGTTCTGATATGCTCTTTGAGGTGGCATATTTTTATCTTATACTGTAATTTTTATAGTGGCCCTAAGCTATGTGGTGGTAAACATAAGACCTGTTTATAAAGGCCTGTTCCACAGGATTTAGCATATGGATGGATGGCCACTTTTGTTTTCTTTTGCTTTTTCTGAGATGAAGTCTGATCATATAGCCCAAGCAGGCTTCAAACTGGAGACCTTCTGCCTCCGTCTACCAAATGTTGGGATTACAAGACATACATCACCATGACCAGGAGAATGCTTATTTTTCAGGTTTAATTATTTTTTGAGGCAGGGAGTGTTTCAAGACAGGGTTTCTCTGTGTAGCCATGGCTGTCCTGGAACTCACGAAGATCCGCCTGCCTCTGCCTCCTGAGTGCTGGGATAAAAGGCCTATGGCATCATGCCCCGCTCAGGTTTAACTTTAAAATTTTTCAATTACATTGAAATTTTTAGTGCTTAGACTTTTTATTTTTACCCAGATGACTTCCTTAATCCCTATGTTGTCTCTTGCTTTTAAACTCCCAAATTTTGCTTTTGTCCTTTTGTTTTTGTTTTTGTTTTTTTTTTTTTTGAGACAGGGTTTCTCTGTGTAGCCTTGGCTGTCCTGGACTCACTTTGTAGACCAGGCTGGCCTCGAACCCACAGTGATCTGCCTGCCTCTGCCTCCCAAGTGCTGGGATTAAAGACGTGCACCACCACGCCTGGGTATATTGCCAATTTTTCCTGGATATAATAACACTTTAATTTTTTTTTTTTCTTACGTATGCCCAGGCATTTGGAAGTAATTCTGCTGAGCTTAATAAAGTTTGCCATTAGGTCTTATGTGGTAAGCAGAAGTTAAAATAACGAGTCAACAAAATGAAAAAAAAAAGGAGAAATGATTCACTTCCTAAACTCTGTCTTTTCTACTCAGATCCCCAAGTCTTACCATCCCCTGACATGAACGGTTAGAACGTTGATCTGCTCTCCATCCCAACCTCAGTGCGCAGGACGCGTAAGCGATCGAGAGAACAGGGGACTCAGAGATTGCCAGGAACGCAAGAATACACAGACATCTCCGTCACTTTGCAGGTTTTGATGCTGAAATTCTGGAGATTGTGTGGCTTTCACACTGAGTTCCATGAGTTATAGTTTAAATATCACAAATTATTTGCCTTGAAAGTGTATGCAAGTCGGGCATTAAAAGCCATCCAGAGCAAGATAACATTTTATATTTCTCCAAGTTTTGAGGGGAAAAATACCAAACTTCTTTGTTTAAGGCTAGTAGTTATCTATTTATTTATTTAAAGATTTCAGGACTGAGTTGGCCAGAAGTACTTAAAAAGATATATAAAATCCTGAAACTAAAATTTATCTATGATGAACAAAAAAATAGATACCCAAATCAAATAATAATTATGGGATGACAGACCCAGCCGTGACGAGGAATGGCTCCAAGAGCCGAAGGGAAATGTAGAGAGAGGGGAACAAGAATCCACATATAGGTGTATACATACAAGACTCCACATATAGGTGTATACATACATATACAAATAAATGTGTGTATGTGTGATCAGTGGTTGAAGAAACCCAGCTAGAGGAAAGAACAGAATCAGAGGTCAGGAGAAACAGTCATTTTATAAAAGGGAATAAATGACATAAATATTCATCATTTTCAGAATGAAAATATTAAGAGCAAAGGCAAATAGAATGTACAGTATTAGAGAGAGAGAGAGAGAGAGAGAGAGAGAGAGAGAGAGAGAGAGAGAGAGA
>OU015745.1:21300442-21329622 GCA_907169655.1 Acomys percivali | reverse complement strand
CTTTTCATGCTCCCAAACCAGTACCTTATGGATGACTTTGCTAAATTCTGCTGCCAGCTGGAGATTGAGCCTGTTTCCACCGCCCCCCAACCCCCTCCCTCCCCCTGCCCCGCAACAGCTGCATCCGCTTCTGTGTTGGTTCTTTCTAGACAGTTGCCTTTGAGGAGCAGGGGCCCCCTTCAGTTTAGGCTTTATTTCTCTAAATGAATCTGGATCTTAATAAGATAGAGCCGTAGGGGGTGGAGTTTTACCCTCAGCGCATCTTTCTTCCCGTCCCATTGCAGCGCAGTCCGTTTCTCATCGGCAATTCCAACTTCCTTCTCAACACCTCCTTGAAGCCCCATGTGAAACAAGTTATTCCATTATCTTTAAATTCAGACTCACCTAGGTTCTCAGGGCACTGGCGAAATAAAGTCAGATGCTCAGGCGTGAATCACATGAACGGCTTCTATTCTGATTACTGATAAGAGTCCCAGTTGCCTCTTAAACCTCGTGAGCCAGGCCTCTCCTACTGTGTTTCTCTTAGCAGTACTGGCTTTTAAACTCCCACCAGAAGGCCCCACTATGCTACACTTCCTGCCTTCTAGGTTTTGTAGACTTGTCTACATCCTGGCCACAAAACAGGTCCAGTGAGCTAAGAACTGCACACTTCTGTCATAGTAACAAACTCATTTTGTCCCAGATTCTTTTAGTTTGCTTTGCTTTTGCTGGCCTTAAAATAAACTCTGGAGCAGGGCGTGGTGGCACACGCCTTTAATCCCAGCACTCGGGAGGCAGAGGCAGGCAGATCGCTGTGAGTTCGAGGCCAGCCTGGTCTACAAAGGGAGTCCAGGACAGCCAAGGCTGCACAGAGGAACCCTGTCTTGAAAAATCAACAAAACAAAACAAAATAAAATAAACTCTTGACAAAAGCAAGATAAAGGGGAGGCTCACAGCTCCTGGCCACAGGCCATGACAAGCACACAGTCAGGCGCTTGAAGCAGCTGCTCATACTCATCCATGGGAGAAGCAGCAATCAGGGAATGAGGGTGTGTGCAGCCTTTGCTCCCTCCCTATTGATACTGTTCAGAATCCAAGCCAGGGACATTCGCCACCCCATGTAGGACAGCTCTTCCTGTAGCCGTGAACACAATCAAACCCCCCCTCCCCCTCCCCCCTCCCCCATCCCTCCCCCATCCCCCTGGTGATTCTTGATTCTACCAAGTTGACACTAAAGCATCACAGCGGACAAAAGGACAAGTCTTCAGAACCATGTGTGTATTAGGCAAGGGTGCTCCCGCAGATTAAAGGTGAAATTTGAGACCACTCTCACAGATCATAAATAAGCCTTACCTAGTGTATGCTCTTGATGCAGTGAGACTAGACTTCCTTTTAGGAAATATTTTAACATTTTATTTGATGTATATGTGCCTGCATGTGTGTATGCATATAGGCATATATGTATGCATGTATGTGCACCGTGTGTACACTTGGGGGCCAGCAGAGGCTGGAAGAGGGCATCAGATTCCCTGGAAGTGAGTGGAGTTACTACCAGCTGTGAGCTGCCTGATGTGAATCAAACCTGGGTGCTAAGTGACCTTAATTGTGCAGCCATCTCTCCGGCCTCAGCATTGAGCTTTTTACTAATAGCGTAGTAGCTCATACATGAATGAAATTTATCTAAGATGCTTATTCTCTTTGTGAGGCACAGGCTAAGCCTTTTAAAAGAAAATCCTTTCGTATATTACACCTCAACTGCAGTTTCCCCTCCTTCCTCCCTTCCTAGTCACCCCCCCTTCCCCCTGCCCCGCCCCATCCTCCTCCTCTTCAGAGGAGGGCAGGCTTCCCCGGGATTTCAACCAAATATGGCATATCAAGTTGCAGTAAGACTAGGCATATGCCCTTATATTAAGGCTGGGCGGGACAATCCAGGAGGAGGAAAAGGATCCCTAAAGCAGGCAAGACACCCAAATACAGCACCAGCTCCCACTGTTAGGTGTCCCACAAGAACACCAAGCTACACAACCATAACATATCTGCAGAGGGCCCAGGTCAGACCCATGCAGGCTCCCTGGTTGTTGGTTCAGGCTCTGTGAGCTCCTATGAGCCCAGATAAGTTGCTTCTGTGGGCTTTCTTGTGGTGTCCTTGACCCTCTGACTCCTACAACCATTCCTCCACAGGATTCCCCAGGCTCCGCCCAGTATTTGGCTGTGGGTCTCTGCATCTGCTGCTAACAGTTGCTGGATGAAACCTCTCTGATGATGGTTATGCTTGGCTCCTGTCTAAGATTATAGCAGAGTATCATCAGGAATAATTCCATAGACATTTAAAAATTTTTTACTTTTGGTTGTGTTTGGTTCTATCCTAGGTCTCCGGCCTATCCAGCCTCTGGTTCCTGGCCCTCCAGTCAGTGGGCCCCCAGTCGGGGTGGGATCCCTCTTGTGGCATGGGTCTCAAGCTGGACCAGTCATTAGTTTGCCACTTTCATAGTTTCTCACCACCTTTACTCCAGCACATATTGCATAGAGGACAAATTGTAGGCTTTATGGCTGATTTGGTGTCCCAAACCCTCCTCTGGAAGCTGGTTCAGGTGCTGTATCCTCCATTACTAGGAGTCTTAGCTAGGGTCTCCCTAATAGATTCCTGCAATTTTCCATTGCACTAAATCTCTACTTGCCCCCAAAGTGCTCCCTAATTCCAGTTGTGTCTTTCAGCATTCCACTTGAGCTTTTTATCATGGGGAATGCTAGATAGCATTTTGGCATTGTAATTGGGGCC
This sequence comes from Acomys percivali, assembly GCA_907169655.1. NCBI lineage: Eukaryota > Metazoa > Chordata > Mammalia > Rodentia > Muridae > Acomys > Acomys percivali. The sequence goes on along the minus strand of OU015745.1, from coordinate 21,326,864 downwards.
ATTTTGAATACAGTGAAGTTGCCAACAAAGTCTGCAAAAATTGCACTCAGCATTCAGGAGGCAGAGGTAGGCAGATCTCTGTGAGTTCAAGGGCCACCATGGTCTATACAGTGATTCCAGGACAGCCAGGACTACACAGAGAGAAACCCTGTCTGGAAAAATAAAAGAAGAAAAAGAACAACTTCCTGATGTCGAATTATATATTGTTTCAAGGCCTGAGTTTGGTGATAATTAGATTTATTTGTACCATTTATGACTACTGTTTTGTTTTGTTTTGTTTTCCGAGACAGGGTTTCTCTGTGTATCCTTGGTTGGTCTGGACTCTCTTTGTAGACCAGGCTGGCCTCAAACTCACAGAGATCCACCTGCCTCTGCCTCCCAAGTGCTGGGATTAAAGGTGTGTGCCACCACCGCCTGGCCTTGAGTTATGACTATTGGCAAGTCATTTAATCACACTATATCAACTTCTTCACTTGTCAGATGGGTGCAATAACAGCAGAACCTACTTTGTGTGAGCTTTCGTGCTATGGTGCACACACCATCTAGAACACTGCCCAATACTTAAAAATGCTTCCTGTTAGTGTGTTTCAACCATAAGCACAGAAACATTGATAGTGCTATAAGTAAACCTGGGCCTAGCATAGGTGCTCCCAGGTTCTTGTCATCTTCGTTGGTTTTTTCCAATTTGCCATAAATCTAGTCATATCTGTAAAAAGGGAATCTTATTTTTTTAAATAAAGATTTATTTATTATTACACATACACGTGCTCTGCCTCCAAGTACACCTGCAGGCCAGAAGAGGGCATGAGATCACATTATAGATGGTTGTGAGCCACCATATGGTTGCTGGAAATTGAACCCAGGACCTCTGGAGGAGCAGCCAGTTCCCTTAACCTCTGAGCCATCTCTCCACCCCTTAAAAAGGGAATCTTCATTAAGAAAATGTCTCCGTAAGATTGACCTGTAAGCAAATTTGTAGGGCATTTTCTTGATCAATGGTTGATGTGGAAGGATTCCACCCACAGTGGTGCTGCCATCCCTGGGCAGGGGGTCCTGGATGTATAAGCAAGCCATTGGCAGCAGATCACTGAGCAGCCCTCCTCCAGGCCTTTTGTTTGCTTCAGTGCCTGCATCCAGGTGCCTGCCTTTAGTTCCTGTCCTAACTTTCTTCGATGGACTGTGATGTGGAAGCCAAACAAACCCTTTCCTTTCCGAGTTGATTTTCATGGTGTTTTGTCACACCAACAGAAAGCTAACTAGGACAGCATCTTAGTCAAGAACGCAGTGAAGGCACACACAGATTAGCCAAAGTACCAAGGAAACTTTGTCCAAAGCAAAGCTGTAGTATAGACCAGAAAGAAATGATCTGTTAAGGATGATAGTGGGCCGGCCACATGGGTGAAAGAGTATTCATGAGCCTCAAGTTCGGGGCTTTATTTTAATTTATTTATTTAACTTTACTGTACTGCCGTTGTTGTTGTTTTCTGTGTGTATCTCTGTGGACCACATGGGTGCACGATGCCTGCAGAGGTCACAGGAAGGCATCCTGGAACTGGAGTGATGATGGGTGGTTGTGAGCCATGATGTGAGTGATGGAAGCTAAATCTGGGTCTTCTACAAAAGCAACTAGTTCTTCTAACCGTGGAAGCCATCTTCCCAGACCCTCTTTTATGGGATTTAAGAGAAGGAGTTTGGTTGTTATTAAGTGTGGGCCTGGTGGCTTTCTCTATTTTGATTGACAGGCTTGGATTAGGTAAGCCTTTGCTCCTTATGCATGTTTCTTCCTACATGCATCTAGTTTTAATCATATGCGTGTCCAGTTATGCATAGAGTTAACATGGTACTCAGGAGATCTTCCTTAAGATTTCACCTAGAAGACACAATTGGCCTTCTGGCAAATGCATCTAAAACCAGTCTAGTCCAGACTGGCTCTCTGTCTTCCACAGAAGGTATGTTCTCAAATACATTTGAGTAGGAACTGTCCTTCAGACAGTGGTTTCTCGAGACAGGGTTTCTCTGTGTAGCCTTGGCTGTCCTGGACTCGATTTGTAGACCAGGCTGGCCTCGAACTCACAGAGATCTACCTGCCTCTACACACCACCACCACCACCACCACCACCAGGCCAGACTAGACAGTGGTTTTTGATTTTTGCTAAAGGAATGAGAAATGTAATCCATCATTTGGAGAGGGGTGTGCATACAACTTGTTGTAGATGGGAGTCCCAGGTTACTCAGACTTACTGGGTGCTTTGTTGGAAGATGGGTGTGCACAGCCTAAGCCAATGCTAAGCTATTCCCTAACTTGCCTCAATAATACATTCAGACATGTAAATGTAGCCTATCTATCTATCTATCTATCTATCTATCTATCTATCTATCTACACTGCTTTGGCACTTAGGATTTCCTTTCAGTACACATAAATCTCCCATAGGCAAATCGATGACCTGTGAATCTTAGCATAATTTTTAGAAACAAACAACAACAACAACAACAAAAATGTAAGTAACACTGCTTACCAGGCAAGATTGTTGTGAGAGATAAGGGAGAAAGTAAATGTAAAAGCATTTCCCAATCTGAAATGTGCTTTATATATATTAGGTGATCTGATCAGAAGATTTAGTGTTGAGAGCAATGCCTAAGAAGTCAGTTGTTATCACTATACCTTTTGTTTGTTTGATTTTTGAGACAGGTCTCTCTATGGAACTCTGGCTGCTCTGGAACTCACTATATAGGCCAGGCTGGCCTCGAACATACAGAGATCCTGCTGCCTGGGTGCTAGGATTAAAGGTGTGCATTCACTGGAGAAATGGCTCAGAGGTTGAGAGTGCTTGCTGCTCTTCCAGAAGACAAGAGTTTAATTCTCAGCACACACAGACAACTGGCACTTCAGCCCCAGATTATCTGATACTTTTTTTTTTTTTTGTCTCTGGGACCACTTGCAGTCATCTGCACAGACGGACACTCACTTACATAATAGAAAATAAATAAGAATAAAATCTTAACAAAAAATGCTGGAGGTGGTGGTCCACTCCTTTAATCCCAGCACTCAGAAGACAGAGGTAGGCAGACTGAGGCAGGAGAATCTCTGTGAGTTCAGGGCCAGCCTGGGGTACATAGTGAGTTCCATGATAGGCAGGGCTCTGTAGAGGGACCCTGTCTCAATAAACAAGTACAACAAGCAAAAGACACGTGTCACCATGACTGGCTTTACATTTTTAACCTAAAAAAAAAATGTTTTCTGGGGTTTAGAGAGATGGCTCAGTAGTTAAGAGCACTGGCTGTTCCTCTAGAGGACCACGGTTCAATTCCCAGCAACCGCATGGCAGCTCACAGCTGTCTATAACTCCTGTTCCAGGGGATTCATTGCACTAGGCATCTGTACATGCAGGCAAAATACCCATACCCATAAAAACAGCAATAAATAGATCTTTAAAAAACTATTTTCTGTGTGCACGTGTTTTCTTGTATTTTTGTCTGTTGCCACCATGTGCCTGGGGCCCATACAGTAGGTTCTAGGGATCGAACTCAGTTCTTCTGATAGAGCAGCCAGTACTGTCATTTCTTAGTGGTCTTTGCAGCACCACCTCGTCCTACCTTTAAAAAAAACTGTGCTTGGGGCTGGAGAGATGGCTCAGCGGTTAAGAGCACTGTCTGCTCTTCCAGAGGTCATGAGTTCAATTCCCAGCAACCACATGGTGGCTCACAACCATCCATAATGTGATCTGATGTCCTCCTCTGCCTGCAGATGTACATGCAGGCAGAGCGCTGTATACATAATAATAAATAAATAAATCTTAAAAAAAAAACAACTGTGCTGTAGGGCTGGCATGATAGCTCAGGAGGTAAGGGTACCTGTTGGCAATTTGAGGTTGATCCCACATGGCAGACGGAGAGAAGTAATTTCAGCAAGTTATCCTCTGACCTCCGCACTCAAGCCTCACACACACACACACACACACACACACGTGCGTGCACACACACAAATAAATGTAATTCAACATTTTAAAAGCATTTCCCACTTACTGTTGGCTGAGTATGCATTACTCTGGGATGAAATACTTTCTGAATGACTCCCCCTGGAGCATTTACGCTGACTCCACCAGTTTCATAGTGTGCTAAGGAACTGCTGTCGTTAGTGTGCCTGGCAAATGCTAGTTTTGGTGCCCTTTTCTTCTAATTACAGCTAGTACTTGTGACGTGCCTCCTGGCTTTGTTATGGGGCTTCTTAAGGGGTGAGTCACTGCAGCAAACCTCCTGGGTCTGAATCACCAGCCTCTGCTGTTTGCGCAGCAGAGTAAGAGGACTTTTTTTTTTTTTTTTCCTTCATCTTCTTCTTTTTCTGAAATCACCGGGAAACAGAATCCTAACTTAAGGGTTCTCATTTGGGACTTTAAGCCAATGTTGCCAACTGAGACGGAAACTTTGCTTCTTCAAGACCTGATAATATTTTCTCCGCAAAGGCCAAGATGGTTTTGACCTTGAGTTCTGCAGTGCTGGGTCTCAAGGTCATTAGGAGTCACTGGCTAAATACTTGTCCGGTCCTAGGTGCTGCTCTGGGTGTTGAGAATAGCAAACAAATCAGTTAGAATTGGCTGCTCCTTGCATTTAGAGATTGTCAACTGAGAACTGCAGGCAGCGCCAGTTTAACCTGACTCAATAACTGTAGCACAACACCGGCATCCATAGGAATGGCTACATTTAGGTCAACGGCTGACTTTTCTCACTCCTTAATTAGGATATCATAGAGTTATGCTAAAACCAATGCATGTTTCCTACATTTATGTACTGACTTATTTGTTCATTTGTTTAATTTAAGTGCGCCTGTATGGTGTGTGTGTGTGTGTGATATGACTTGTGTGTGGAGGTCAAAGGACAACTTTCAAGAGTAGATTCTCTCCTTTCACTTTTTTTTATTCCATAGAGCAAGCCTTGCCTTTTTTTTTTAATTGGTTTTTTGAGACAGGGTTTCTCTGTGTAGCCTTGACTGTCCTGGACTTGCTTTGTAGACCAGGCTGGCCTCGAAGTCACAGAGATCCCCCTGCCTCTGCCTCCCAAGTGCTGGCATTAAAGGTGTGTGCCACCACCGCCTGGCTGAGCAAGCCTTGACTTTTATTACTTTAAAAAGCTCCATATTTATTTTGCTTTCTGACTCTGCGCTTGTGCCTTCAACACTTTCATAACGATTTTCTGCTCTTCAATAAGGAAAGCCCACTTGATCCTGTCCTGGACACACTTGGCACACATGGAGCCACCTTGGGATGGGCTGTTGTGCTTCTCTGTCTTAGATAATCTTCCAAGGATTTTTGGCCTTATACCATGAACCCCTCACAGTCGGCCTGGACACACACTGCATGCACAGTTAGCTGTTTCCCCAACCTTCTTGGTGTATAGGTAAACAATCCTGTTGCCAGGGATTCAGACAGCTTAGTTTTGTTAGAGGCTGTATTGCAGGAGAGCCTACGAAGAAAACACTGGACCATTCTGAGTGTCTCTAAGCATTTTCCCCAGAAGATCAAATTCCACCTTCTTGAAGCAGGGGCTCCCTCTTTGTTTCTGTTGTGCTGTGAAGCACAGGGCTAGCTGGCTTGTCACCGTATGCAGGTATCTTCTGTGGGCTTTAGGGTTGAACTCAGGTCACAGGATTTGCATTCATGTGCTTTTGTCCATCCACCCACCTTGCAGGTCTTGTTTTTTTGTTTTGCTTTTTTGTTTTTGTTTTTGTGTCTCAAGACAGGGTTTCTCTGTGTTAGCCTTGGCTGTCCTAGACTTGTTTTGTAGACCAGGATGGCCTCAAACTCACAGTGATCCGCTTGCCTCTGCCTCCCGAGTGCTGGGATTAAAGGCATGTACTACTATGCCCAGCTTTTTTTTTTGGGGGGGGGCAGGTCTGGTTTTCTTTCTTTCTTAAAAAAAAAAAATTTGTTTATTATGTATACAGTGTTTGTCTGCATGTGTGCCTCCATGCCCAAAGAGGGCACCAGATCTCATTATCCATGATGAACCACACATGGTTTCTGGGAATTGAACACAAGACCTTTGGAAGAACAGCCTGTGCTCTTAACCTCTGAGCCATCTCTCCAGGCTGCGGGTCCTATTTTCTACTAAAGGTGTCATCATATGAATTACAAACCTAGTACATGTATACCATAAAGATTAAATGCAGACATACTTAAAAAGGAGTTAAATTTCTTTCTCACTGCATCCTTTCCAGTGCACTTCGCAATAGGTTGGACATGCTGCCGTGTGCCCTTTTCTATCTGTTTTTATGTGTAGTTCAGCCTATGCGTGTTGTGTTGGTTAACAGGATTGGCAGCCCGAGAGGCTCTGGAATCACCTAGGAGACAAATCCTACACTTTTTGTACGTGAGAAATAGTTTTTGGCTTATTTTCAATGGAAAGTTTGCCTACATTATCCTGGAACTAGCATCTTGTCTGCTGCTCAGTCTGCATGGTGTGATGTGCTGAAAAGTGTTACTTCAAAAATCATGAGACATGAGATTACCACCCTGGCTGCTTCACTAACTATGTTTTTAGATAAATAAATTATTATGGCCAGGAAGTAAGTCTTTTACACAGGTAAAATGAAAGATTTATACTAAACACCATGCAGGCTCATTTGAGCTAAGACATGTATACAAACAATGATTCAAATCTCATTATTATTATTTTTATTGTCATTGTGTAGCAGCATCGGGAGTGGGAAATTTTTTCTTTTTCTTTTTAAATGAATTATTTTAATTTCATGTGCATTGATGTTTTGCTTACATGTGTGTCTGTGTGAGGGTGTCAAATCCCTTGAAGCTAGATTACAGACATGTGTGAGCTGCCATGTGGATGCTGGGAATTGAATCCAGGGTCCTCTGGAAGAACAGCCAGTGCTCTTAACTGCTGAGCCATCTCTCCAGCCCCAAGAGTTAGAAATTTTAAACCCTAATAAATACCACTGATAGCCAGACAGTGGTGGCACATGCCTTTAATACCAGCACTCGGGAGGCAGAGGCAGGCAGATTGCTGTGAGGTCGAGGCTAGCCTGGTCTACAGAGCAAGTCCAGGATAGTCAAGTCTACACAGAGAAACCCTGTCTTGAAAAAAAAAACCAACAACCAACCAACAAACAAAAAAAGAAAGAAAAAGAAAAACCATTGATAATTTTGCTCTGGACAAAAGTAAATTATAAAATTACTTTTATAAACTCAGAACTTATAAACTTTAAAAAAATAACTTTTTGTGTGTGGGTAAAGAAAATTGGGAAAAGCCAATAAAAATGTGACTCATTCTCATGTTTATATTATATCTAAAAGTAATCACAATTTGAAATGGGTGAGGTGACATCATTGCCAAGAAAAGTGGTTTTACACAACTTGGCTAAATCATGTATACTTGAGAGTCACACAGAAGAGCAAAGTATTTTGATTTTTTTTTTTTATCAGCTAATCTGAACCTGTGAGTTGGGTGGCTACTATCCTCCAGTGGGAGGTAGAAGTGAGTTCCAGTCAGTACATCCCACCCTCTGCTGAGACAGGTGTTCTCTGCATAGCCCAGGCTGGCCTTGAACTCATAGAGATCTGTGGGCCCCTGCCTCCCAAGTGCTGGGGTTAGTGTCTCAGCCAAAGCATTTTAAATTATCTTGATTGTCAACACACACACACACACACACACACACACACACACACACACACTCACATGCCAACCTGGCTGTAATGACAATATCCTAAATTCTTACTAAAGACTAGAAATTGTGCTGAATTTTAGTGATACAGGGGAAACTGGGGACCCCTTTAGAGTGTCTCATTAATAAAATAATTGACTCAAATGGAAGCACAAGAACCATTTTATTAGTTTAAAAGAAAAATGTCCAAGCAGGTGAACAGTAGAACCTGAGCTGATGCCCAAAGGGGGAGAAAGGAGAGAAAAGGGAAAGCCAAGTCATGCCAGGTAAGCTGGTTTGCTTACCAGAACCCACATGGTAGCTCATAGCCATCTGGAACGCCAGGTCCTGGAAATCCAGTGCCTCTTCTGATCTCTATGGGTACCTGTAGGCAAGCACTCATACAGTTAAAGAAAAAAATCTTAACCCTCCACCCCCCTCCCCCCCTCAAAAAAAAAGTGAGGAATGCATTCCAGAGAAAGTGGTATTTAAGTTAGATCTCAGGGCATCTTACTCAGGAATAAACGAGAAAGATCTGTGTGGTAGACATACATGTTCAGAAGCAGAGATAAACATGGAGGCAAGGATGATTGTTTGCACCTGCATTAGCATTCAGGCAGCTGAAACTCTGTGAGTTCAAGGCCAGCCTGGACTAGAGAAGGAGATGCTGTTGCAGACAGACCACCACCAGTAACCGGAAGTATCACTGGAAAATTAGGGTAATATGGTCATGCAAGCTAGAGAGGACACTGTGGTTAAGTGGTGTGCTCTTTCTGCTAGGTGGAGGAGACCAGTGTGTATGTATTGCCTCTTTATTTTGCAAATATGCTTTCTTATGTTTGTTGACTTTTAAAATAATAAACCAAGCACAAATTCTTGGAGTAAGCCACAGTTGGTTACAGCATGTTGTATCTTATATATTGCAGGAATGAAAGTACTATTAAGAAGAGTTAACTATATGAAACCGGAAGTATCTAGGATGACCAGATTAGGAGAGAAAGAATACAAAACACTTAAAAGGTGGACCAGGGGCCAGGGTCCTCAGGAAGTGATTGTCAGCACTTTTGACTCAGAAAGAGGAAATGAAAGAGTTCAATGTGGTATAGTCACATGACCTAGGCTTAAATTGAGATCATAGGTTTAGAAATAGGAAACAAGTAATAGACCATTTTTCTTTCTTTTCTGTTTTTTAAGGTCTTCATTGAGGCTGTATGTATCTTCTTCACAAATCCTTAAAATATGTAGAGAAGTATATGATAGAAAATAATAGTTTTGGGTTGGGAATGTAGCTAAGTTGATAGTTCTCATGAAACCTTGAATTTGATCCAAAACACTGAAAAACATTTAGTGGGGTGGCACACGCCTGAAATTCTAGCACTGTGGTGACAGGTTGATTAGTTCAGTTATTCTTTAGTATATAATGAGATGAGGTCCAACCTGGACTATACTGAAACTCTGTCTCCAAATAAACAAACATCAACAAACAACTAGTAGTGCAATTATTAAATAAAGGGTACATACACTTAATATTTGGACTAGTCCTGCTAAATGTCCCTTCAAAGCAGCGTGGTATCAATTTCTATTCCTGGCAACAATATTTGAGAGTAGCCAGTCTCTACATCCTTACCAGTGGTATCTAATTCTTGAGTTTTCAGATGTGACTTTCCTAGGCAAAGACAAATGAGAAGTGTAAGTCAACCGGTCAATATAATGCACCGATGGAGACTGCTATGGTATTTCCTGCAACAAAATAAGATCAGACTTGGTTTTGCCACTTGCAGTCTGTGCCAGCTGAAACATTTCTAAGGTAGCGTTGTAAGCTCACACTTGGGAAGTACAAAGAACATGTTTGGAGCTAGAACTGCTTAGTACTCAATCATGATGTGTGGCACATCGGTCTTCTTATGCTGAGAAATGCTAGATAGCAGTTAGCACTATAATTGGGGTCATTCTAATATGCAGAAGTCACCAACAAAACTTTAAAAATTCCAAAAAAGAATGGTGGCACATAATAGACTATGCATGGGACACTTGCTTATTAGCATTTATGCGAACAGAATGAGAAAGCAGATATTCATTTTGTTCAACCTCTGTTTTGTTTTCTCTATGTTCAGTGGCTCTTCTTTTTTTTTCCCCTACCATTTGAAGGTAAAAGATAATTGAATTTTTATTTTTACTTTTTTGCTAGGAAAAGAGCCTAAGGCCTTGGCAGGCAAGTGCTCTACCACTGAGCCGGCCTTTGACGTTACTCAAGATGGCGAGCCAAGCGCATCCGTGTTTCCAGGTTTTAGCAGGACTTGGTTATCTTGCGCCTCCCAGAGGTTAAACCCATAGCCGTACCCTAGCGGAAGTGACGTAGAGGAAGCTGTCGGGTATCTCAGCCCGCCTCCGCCCGTGCCCCGCCCCCGCGGCGCTAGCGGAGCCAAGATGGCGACCGAGCTGGAATACGAATCCGTGCTGTGTGTGAAGCCCGACGTCAGCGTCTACCGGATTCCGCCGCGGGCCTCCAACCGCGGCTACAGGTACAGAGCGGGATCTGCGGCCCGCGCCCGCCGGGGTAACGGGTGTGCCCTTGGGCAGCACTCTGTGGCCCGCGCCGTTGCTTCCAAGCAGTCCCCTGGTTAGCCTACCACCCAGGCTGCCAGCATCTCTCTTTTGACTTTTCTGTTTTGCTGGAATTCCTATTTTGCTTTATTTTTCTTAATGCCTTTATGATCTTTCCACTTATCTTCCCCACCCCCACTTGGGACATCATCTGCTCCTCGTCATCCGCATCCATTCATGCCTGCTTCCATCTGTTACTCTTCCGGCGACCTTTGGCTTGTAATCCTCCACGCGCGCACTTATGCACACGCACACAGCACGCTCTCACCACCGCCCCCCGTTTCTCACACACGCTCTTCTGATACCCCCCCCCTGACATTTGTGCGTAATCAGCTCTGCTGTCCAGTGTTTGGATGATCTAATTTAATTCACACTGTTGTCATTCTCGCCAAGTGTCATCATCATCCACCGTTTGGTTTTTCGTTTAGGTTTTGTTTTGGTGCCAGTGGGCAAACGTTAAGATCCTGTTTTCCAGTGATTAGCTATTGCGTTTCTTTTTAGCATGTGTGTTTGTGTGTGTGTGTGTGTGTGTGTGTGTGTGTGTGTGTGAGAGAGAGAGAGAGAGAGAGAGATAGAGAGAGAGAGAGAGAGAGATAGAGATATTGATTTCTGCCTTCCTGCCAACCTGGTCACCTCTCCTATAGCTTTCCCAGAGTCAGTGCAGCATTTTTGCTCTTGAAGGCCTGAGAACCTTGTAATCCAGTGACTGACGGCTTGAGGGATGTTGTCGGATGTGTGGAGTTCAAAGAGAATTCCCTGGGGTTTGTGTTGAGAAATATTGAGTATGAGCCCTGGACACTAAGTAGCTGTGTATAATTTATGAGCCAGTCTCTTCTTCAAGCCTTAATTCTCTCATTTGTAAAATAGGAGGAAAAAGCACTTCTTATGTACCTCAGGTTTAAAATTTTATTTTATATTCTATGTATGAGTGTTTTGCCTGTATGTATGAATGTGTATGCCTTGTGTTCACAGAGGTCAAAAGATAACATCAGATCTCCAGGAACTGGCGTCAGTGATGTTGGTGAACCATCATATGCATAGGTGCTTGTAACTGAACCCTGGCCCCCTTCTTCTTCTTCTTTTTTTTTTTTTCTCCAGACAGGGTTTCTCTGTATATTCCTGATTGTCCTGCACTCTCTTTGTAGACCAGGCTGGCCTTGAACTCACAGCGATCCGCCTGCCTCTGCCTCCTGAGTGCTGGGATTAAAGGCATGCTTTCTAGTGGTTGTCACAGGTACCATATTATGATTTACCTTACACATCGCTCCAGCAGACCCATTTTGGTTTAGGCAGCTCTGTGTGGACTTCCGCAGCACTGTGTGTTCATCTCTAGCTCTGTCTCTTAATGGGTTGTTTAGTCTCTGTTGTTAAGCTTTGTATCTGTAGGGACTAGCAGGACGGAGTAGTGTCTGATACATAGTAGGCCCTCCCCAAATGCTCACTGAAAGGAGAAATTGGAGGCCCCCTAAGGTAAAAAACACTGTGCCATCTGGAAAGGCCTCGGTTTGATCCCCCAAACCCATGTGAAGGGAGGAGAAGCACCGTTACAGATTGTCTTCTGACTGCCACATATGTGTTGTGGCATGCCTGTGCCCACACACACACATCATACACACATGGATAATATATTAAAAAAGAAGAAATTGGATCATCCAACCAACCCAGTCTCATAAGCTGCCAATGGCTGAACTGCTAAGTATCTTATGACCTTCTTTAGGGGTTAAGACTTATTTTCCTTTTATTCCAAGCCTTTTTTACTCCCTGCCTCCACCTGCAGCCTCTTCCACTTCCTAGTTAATTCACAGCCTTTATCTCCTTACCAGGCCACCGTAGTGTCCCATCAATTTTTTTTTTTTGTTTGTTTGTTTTTGTTTCTTGAGATAGAGTTTCTCTGTGTAGCCTTGGCTGTCCTGGTCTCCCTTTGTAGACCAGGCTGGCCTCGAACTCACAGCGATCCGCCTGCCTCTTCTCCTGAGTGCTGGGATTAAAGGCGTGCACCACTGTGTTCAGAACCAAAGCAATTGAACATTTTTTCTTTTTTTCCCTTTATCTTCCTGTCTCCTATACTTACTTTGACATTTATTATCCAAGGGGCATTCTGTCATTATTCACTCTGACTGTATAGTGACTGAAAAGACAAAAATGAAATTTGAAGCTGGGGGTGGTGGGTGGCACACACCTATAAATAATCTCAGCAGGGGTCAGGAGTTTAAGGCCATCCTTGGCTACAGAGGCTGTCTTAAAATGTGAAACAAAAACAAGGCTGGAGAGACGGCTCAGAGGTTAATGCTGCCCTCTGCATAGGGCAAAGTTCAGTTCCCAGCACGTACAGTAGTAGCTCAGAACTGCTTGTGACTCCAGTTCAGGGGATCTAGTACTGTGTGGCCTTCACAGTCACCTGTGTACATCACATGCATATAGAAAAAGAAAACCTTTTACATCCTTTAGCCACCTCCCCCCTCCCCATGTACAACAGGTAAGTTTAACTTATTTTTCAGGAAAGTCACTTCCTGATCTTTAATCTTCTCGTCTTTGAAAATGAACATATTGACCTTAGCATGCAAGATACACTCACCTGGTTGCCATAAGAATGCGTGTGACTCCTGGCCTGTAGTAGGTGCTTGGTGAATGTTACCTTTTCTCTCTCCTTCCTTTGTAAATAAATTTTTATTGCTTAGGTAAATGAGAAAGTGAGATTAGTTTTATACAAGGTCTCACAGTGTAGCCCTGTGGCTCCAACTCCCAGAGATTCTGCCTGCCTCTGCTTCCCACCTGCTGGGACTAAGGCTTTCATCACCACACCTGGCCAGTGAGCTTGGTTTATAGCACTGTTAGGAGACCAAAGAAACTAAGAATTCTTTAGGTTTGGTTTTGGAGAGGGAGAGGAATTAGGATTAAGGATGAAGGAAATGTATCCATTTATTTATTGAAAATTTGTTAATTATTTAATGGCACTAGATACACAAGATAAAAATGACAAGAGACCTGGTCCCAAGATACATCTAATAGGCTTGTTCCTAATATTTCCCATGTATACTTAATGCCTGTTGGCGATATGACTGCAGTAAATAATGATTTGTTGAAAAAATTAGTAGGGACATGCAAAATGGCTCAGCAAGATAGTGGGTAAAGGTGTTTGCTGCCATGCCTGATTTTTGAGGAGTCTGTTTGAGGGAACATACTCCTGAAAGTTGTCTGACTTCTACATGTTTATCATGGCATACATGTCCCCACCCTCAAATAAATAAATGAACAATCAAGCACATGTTATTTTAAAAAGTTAATTCACGAGGACCTGTAGAAGTCCTCATCTGCATCAGATTTGGATACTTAAGAGTCTTTGAGGGGCTGGAGAGATGGCTTAGAGGTTAAGAGCATTGGTTGCTCTTCCAGAGGTCCTGAGTTCAATTCCCCAGCAACCACATGGTGGCTCACAACCATCTATGGTGTGATCTGATGCCCTTTTCTGTCATGCAGGCAGAACACTGTATACATAATAAATTAATAAATCTTAAAAAAAAAAAAAGAGTCTTTGAAGGTAGAACATCAAGAGGAAAGGGGATGAGAGCATTGTTGTACAGCCCTGGGCGAGAGCTCCAAGGGGGGAGCTGGGGGAGGTAAGTGGTAGAGTGTTAGTGCCTAACACACTCAGGGTCTTGGGTTTGATCCCAAACACTGCAAAGACAAAAACTTCTTTTTCCCCCCTTAATTTTAACTCTTTTTCTTTTAACTTACTGTCTTGTTAAACTTTCTCTTTTTACTTTTCTTGTCTGTAAGTATTGCTGTCTTTTGTTTGTGAGACAGAGCCTTAACTTTGTAGCTCAGGCAGGCCTCACACTCCCGCTATTTCTGCTTTTGACTCCTAAAGGATTTTAGGCATGCACACTGCATTTTAAAGTCCTCAGATCTTAAGAGGTAAATTATTAACATATTTCCCCTTTTCTACATCCTTAAAAAATATACCTAAATTCAGTGCTTTGTAGTCTTGGCCCATCATAATACCTTAGATGTTCATGTAAATACAGATAGTAAATGTTTGGGTTTTCAGATGGTTTGTAAGCAGTGGTGTTTACATTTCAGATGCCTTTCCTGATCTGCTCTCATAAACTCACCTGTCTGCTCCTCATTTTTCCTTGAAAACATATTAGACACCCCAAATTCAGCATATTCAAAACTCAACCCCTCTCTTCCTGGATAGGGAAGTAAGCCGTCCTTACTGTAGACATTGGCACCTCGTTTGAGCAGGCCGGACAGTTGGGAGTTCTCCTTGATGGCTCTTTTTCCTGGCCCCACACTAATATGTCAGGAAATCCTGCTGCCTTTATTTTTTTTTATTTTAATTTTAAATTTTTAAAAAAGATTTATTTATTATCTATACACTGTTCTGCCTACCAGAAGAGGGCACCCGATCTCATTATAGATGGTTGTGATCCACCATGTGGTTGCTGGGAATTGAACTCAGGACCTATGGAAGAGCAGCCAGTGCTCTTAACCTCTGAGCCATCTCTCCAGCCCTTGTTTTTATTTTTCTGAGGCAGGATTTCTCTCTGTAGCCCTGGCTGTCCTGGACTCGCTCTGTAGACCATGTTGGCCTGGAACTCACAGCGATCCACCTGCCTCTGCCTCCCAAGTGCTGGGACTACAGGCTTGCTGCTCCATAGCTGGCTGCGGCCTTTACTTTAAATGCATCTAGAGTCTAGCAAGTTTCTTCCTAGCCCCTCTCACGACTCATCATCACACCTCTACATCTCTTCCACACAGCAGACAAAGCAATCACTGAGGAAATCAAGGAGGACTGGGTCACACAGCTGTCCTTGCTAACTTTTCATGTCATAGCTGTAAAACCTGCACATAAGGGCTACCGTGCTTTGGACGGCCTGCAGGGGCCTGCATGGCTGCCTTCCTTTTTCTTCTCCCAGTTGGCTCTTCCAAGAATAACAGCTTCCTTTTCCTCAGACATGCCAAGCGAGCATGCTTTACTTCAGCACCTTTGCACTTGCTTCAAGTATTTTCCCTCAGGTACCAAAAGGAATCTTCCACCTACTCTACCTCCCCCCCCCCCAGTGTCCTCCTGACCTGGAGGCTTTTCACGGGTTTTACAGTGTCAAGGCTTGAATTCCTTCCTGTGGAGCAGGCCTCAGATTCAATCTAAAAGCAGGTGCTTAGCTCCACAACCTTTGCTCTGCATTTTTGTCTAACTACATTCTTGGTGAAACCTACCCTGACTCTCCCTCCCCCCCCCCTTTTTTTTTTTGGTGGTGGTGTGGGGATGGAATCCAGGGCTCGGTGCACACTAAGCAAGCCTTGACCGCTGGGCTTCCTGGTCATACTTGTCTGTCTCTCATTTCCTCCTCACCTTTAACAATAACCTGAGATACCGATGTTGTTAGAAATTATGTTTTCTCCATTGTTTGTCTTCCTTTGGAACGTAAGCTTTTTGAGGGGAAGAATGTTTTGCTTGCTGGTATGCCCCAAGCATCTAGAGTCGTGCCTGCACATCCTCAGTACCCTGTAAATCCTGACTAAAGTCAGTGAACAATAATATGCAGTTAGTGATTTCTGGAGCAGCGGATGCTCTGCTGGTCCCTATGTAATGAAGCTCCATTAGGGAAAACCACCGGGAAGTAGGAGTTGTTTGGGTGTGTGTGATGGGTATAATGTTTAGAATAGGGTGGCTCTGAAGCGCAGAGCTCTGCCGGCCTCTGCCTCCTGCGTGTTGAGATTACAGGCGTGTGCCACCATGCCTGACTTCTGCCTCTGCTTCTTGAGTGCTGGGATTGTAGGCATGCTCCATGAAACCCAGCTTAATTAATTATTTATTTTTTCTGTTGTTGGGATTGCATGCTAGGCAAGTCTGTACCACAGAGCTACATCTTTTTCTTTTTGGAACAGGGTTTCTCTGTGTAGCTTTGGCTCTCCTGGACTCCCTCTGGAGACCAGGCTGGCTTCGAATTAAAGAGATTTGTCTGTCTCTGCCTCCCCAAGGGCTGGGATTAAAGGGATTAAAGGAGTGCACCACCATGCTGGAGACTCTTAAATTCTCAAGAAATTTAGTTTTGGTTGTTTTTTTTTTTTTTTTTTTTTTTTTTTTTTTTTGTATTTTGAGGCTGTTTCTGTTACTCTGGCTGTCCTGGTACTTGCTCTATAGACCAGGCTGGCCTTGAACTCACATAGACCTGCCTGCTTCTGCCTTCCAAGTACTGGGGCTAAAGGCGCACATATAGGCTGGTAGTTTTTATTTGTACACATTTTGCATATCTTTATTGGTACTTACTGGGTTCTAAACTGGTTCAGTGGAAACATTGCTTTTTACCTGCATTAGACAGTATGGAGCACAAGAACACGAGGCTTCAGTTTAAGGAGAGCTTGAGTTATTTCTCATGATTATTTTTAAAAAGATTTATTTATTATGTATACAGTATTCTGCTTGGATGTACGCCTGCACGCCAAAAGAGGGTACCAGATCTCATAGATGGTTGTGAGCTACCATGTGGTTGCTGGGAATTGAACTCAGAACCTTTGGAAGAGCAGTGGTGCTCTTAACCTCTGAGTCATCTCTCCAGCCCCCTCATGATTATTTGATAGGCAGAAATAATAGGCCTTCTAGTACAGGGAAACAAATATGACCAGTGAAATCCCAGCAATCCCAAAAATAAAAATGTTCAAAGAAGTCCTCGAGGCCTCAGGGTTGCTGTTTTCCTGTTATAGGGCCTCTGACTGGAAGTTAGATCAACCTGATTGGACTGGTCGCCTCCGAATTACTTCAAAAGGGAAGATTGCCTACATAAAATTGGAGGACAAAGTTTCAGGTAAGTGCAGAGATCATCTCAAACATGGCGGGGCTGCCTTGGTGTGCTTTGTAAGTCCCCTCAAATAGGGCACTGGCAGGGAGAAACACCTGTTAACTGAGTGAGCTTTGCTGCTGCTGCTCCAAGGCATTTTCTTTCTTTGCTGTAGGGGAGCTCTTTGCTCAGGCACCGGTAGAGCAGTATCCTGGCATTGCTGTGGAGACAGTGACAGATTCCAGCCGCTACTTTGTGATCAGGATCCAGGATGGTACCGGTAAGGGATCTGGGATTTTCAGTGGTAGGAAAATAGTGAATGTAGTCTAATGAAATTGTGTCCTCATTACCTTTCTCTTCCTTTTGATGACTTCTTCTTCTCGTTCAACGTTACTATGATGTAATTGAAAGGAAAGGATTAATGGTTTACAGATATGAGCATAAGTTCACTTAAGTTTGTTAAGTTGATCAAAATGCATGTTGAAATTACTGTGGTGGTTTTTATGGGGTTATCTTGATCATCATGTCTAGGGCAGCAGTTCTCTGCCATTTCTTCAAGGTGTTTTGTTTTGTTTTGCTTTGCTTTGTTTTGACAGAGTCTTAGTATGTAGTCCTGGCTGCTTGCAATATATCCAGGCTGGCCTTGAGCTCAGAGATGGGCCTGCCTCTGCTGGGCTTAAAGATGTGCACCACCACTTCCGATCTCTTTGTAGTTTTTAATAGGTCGGTTGTAGTTTTAGTAAATATTTTTGGCATTGTGGGTCAAGTTGTAACTGCAGCTCTCAGTTTGCTGGTTGCAGGGTGAGGTAGCCACAGACACTATCACGGCAAGGTGGCTGGATTCCAGTGGGACTTCATTTTCAGACTCTTTCGGCTGCATGTTCTCTGCTGACTGCTGCTCTGTGAGAAGATACTAAGCAGATCTTATGCAGTTTGTGTGACGCATAACTCTGATAGGCAGAGGTTATCCTAGGAACACGCTTTCTGAGATCTCTCCTTCTCACAGGGCGCAGCGCGTTTATTGGCATTGGCTTCACAGATCGGGGAGATGCCTTCGACTTTAACGTTTCCCTGCAAGATCACTTCAAGTGAGTGAAGCTTGTCCTTGGTAAATAACTACAGGGGTGCTGCCTGAGCGGGTGTTTGTCTTGCCACATGGTTTATTTAGTAGTTTGTTCTGCATTTCATATCTTTGAACCTGCTCTCATTTTCCTGTATACCCTGTGATACAGCTCAGATCCTTGTGCATTGCTTTGCTCCTGTCCACACTGTGGGGAAGTTGCCCTTGCTTTTAAGAAGGTGGTGGAGGGTGGCACATAGCAGCAGCCGTGGGCCACGTCTGTCATGTGTGCAGCTGATGTGCTCTGTGCCTGGATTTCTCCAGCCCAGCTGAGTTTGGCACAGCTGTAGTGAGCAGCACCTAGCGTCACATCACTTCCTGTCTCTAGGACACTGTAGCTCTTCTATTGCTTCAGGACTCTGAAGTCTAAAGCCCAGATGGAACCTGCAAGAATATAGTAACTAACATGTCTTCTTTGGGTACCACTCAGCCACAGGGCTGAGGACTGGGAAGGATGTGCCTGCCACGCACTCTGTCCTGCTCCTCGGTAGGAACCTAGTTGGCCTCTCTTGGATATTTTCTCTCGCACATCTTAAGGGTCCCCACTCTGCTTTCTGGAATTGCAGTTCATCTGAGTGAGGGCTTTCCAGATTTGGGTCAGAGTCTGCTTCAGATAATTCCAAACTGAGATAAATTCTTATTTCTCCAAAGATGGGTAAAGCAGGAAACTGAGATTTCTAAAGAATCGCAGGAAATGGATAATCGTCCCAAGCTGGATTTAGGCTTCAAGGAAGGACAGACCATCAAGTTGAGTATTGGCGTAAGTATTGTTTCTTTATGTGTATGGGTGTTTTGCCTGCATATGTTTTTGTGTATCATAGGCGTGCAGTGTCGGTGGAGGCCACAAGAGGGTGGTAATTCTCTGGGTTGGAGTTACAGATGGCTGTTAGCCACCGTGGGCACTGCTGGGATTCAAACTGTGACCTCTGGGATAGTAGCCAGTCCAGCCCCTATTTTCTTTTTTGTGACAAGGTATCACTGTACAGCCCTGGCTGGCCTGGAACTTGCTGTGTAGACCAGGCTAGCCTTGAATTCACATATCTGTGTGCCTCTTTCTCTGGAGTACTGGGATTAAGGTTTTTTATATTGTTTTGTTTTGTTTTTTATGATATTTCTCTGTTATTCTTTGGTCTGTGGCATCCTCCCTTTTCTTACACTCACTCACTCACTCTCTTTCTCTCTCTCTCTCTCTCTCTCTTTCTCTCTCTCTCTCTCTCTCTCTCTCTCTCTCTCTCTCTCTCTCTCTTATAGAACATTACAACCAAGAAAGGAGGTGCCCCTAAGCCCCGGGCCACAGGGGCTGGAGGCCTGAGCTTACTCCCACCTCCACCTGGAGGCAAAGTCACTGTTCCCCCACCATCCTCAGTTGCTATCAGCAATCACGTCACCCCACCGCCTATTCCAAAATCTAACCATGGAGGTAATGACGCAGGTAAATATCATCCTTAATTTTGAGACTAACCTTAAATTATGTTTTAAACTGATAATAGCCATTTACCAAGGAGTTTTTGCTGGGAAGTTGCTTTTGGTACTAACAAGGTGATTTTGGCAAGCCATCAGAGGTTTCCTGGTGAAATGCATCTACTAGGTGCTCTGATAGAAGCCACATGGTTATTTAAAAGACTGATTCTGGGCCAGAGGGATGGCTAACGTGTAAGTGCTGCTCCTAAGGAGGACCTGAGTGTGGCTCCCAGCACCAGAGTGCGTCAGGCAGCTCACAGGGCATCTGAGGCCTCCAACCTCCAAGGGCACAGGTATTCATGTGCACGTACCCACACACAGACACACATGTACACAAAATTAAAGATAATAAAAGAAGCCAGGTGGTGGTGGTGCACACCTTTAATCCCATTACTCCAGAGGCATAGACAGGGGGATCTCTTGAGTTTGAGGCCAGCCTGCTCTACAGAGCGAGTTCCAGGACAACCAGGGCGACACAGAGAAACCCTGTCTCTAAAAGCCAAAAATAAATAAGTAAATAAATAGATGAATTAATTAATGAACAAAGGACTCCTAATTGTTGAGTAGATTCTAGAAAGTTTGTAAGTGAGAGTATAAAATGGGTTTGACTGTGGTTTTATTGTTCATGTCTGAATGCATTTGGTAAACATTACTTAAGTTTTTTCAAGAAAGCTATTTATTTACTTTTCATTAATTACGTTTATTTTTTGAGACAGGGTGTTCTGTAGCTCAGGCTGGCCTTGATTGTGCTATGTAGCTGAAGAGGACCTTGAATCCCGATCCAGATCACCTGCCTCTGTTTCCCAAGTGCTGAGATTACGAGTGTGTGCCATCACATGGCTTGCTTACGGCCTTTAAGTCTCAGTGTGCTTGCATGCAAAGTGGAGGTGAAAACCCACCCCAGGTCAGTAAGGTTAATTAATACTGTATAGCGCCTAGCACAGTTCCTGAAACAGAGCCATTCTGTAAAAAGATGCCCTCAGGGTCTGTGCACCTGCTTGTAAAAAAAAAAAAAAAAAAAAAAGAAAAGTCAGGTGGTAGCCAGCAGAGGCACTGCAGCACTTGGGAGGCTAAAGCTGGAGGCTCCTCAGTTTGAGGCATGCATGGCTACACAGTGAGTAGTCCAGGCTAGCTGGAGCTGTGTAGCGCCTCTCAAACAAAAAGTGAGCAAACAACACCTGTGTCTCTCCTTACTGGCTAGAGGAAGAACTGCAGATGGAGTTATGTTTTCCCAATTGAGAAACAAGACCATTAGGACCCAAAGGGATTTCTTCCCTTTTTCTATTTTGAGGGGATATTATACTGTGTAATCCAGGCTGGACTAGAGAACTCATTAAGAAATGGAAACTGGGGCTGGAGAGATGGCTCAGCGGTTAAGGGCACCGTCTGCTCTTCCAGAGGTCCTGAGTTCAATTCCCAGCAACCACATGGTGGCTCACAGCATCTATACTGGGGTCTGATGCCCTCCTCTGGTGTGCAGATGTACATGAAGATAGAGCAATGATATATATAAAATAAACATCACTAGATAAAATATTTATAAAAAAAAGAAATGGAAACTGTGTGTGTGTGTTTGTATGTATTTATATATATATACATACACTTAATATTAGAAAACCAGGTATTAGAATTTGGTAGGTTTTGAATTTTTATTTATTTTTTAAGAGTATGGAACACTTCACAAATTCATGTGCCACCTCGTGCAGGGCCATCCTAATTGTCTCCATATTGTTGCTGCAGAAGTGAATACTTATTGTTGCTTTTTTGAGATAGGGTCTCACTATGGAGCTCTGACTGCCCTGGGAGTCACCATGTAGACCAGGCTGGCCTTGGACTTGCAGCAGTCGGCCTTCCTCTGCCTCTGACAGCTGGAATTAGAAGTATATCAGTGCTCCTGGCTTGAAGTGAACACTTTAAAATTTTTTCTTTATGTAGGATTCTCTGCCTGCATGTACCCCTGCAGGCCAGAAGAGGGCATCAGATCCCTTTATAGATAGTTGTGAGCCACCTTGTAGTTTCTGGGAATTGAGCTCAGGACCTCTGGAAGAGCACTCAATGTTCTTAACTGCTGACTCATCTCACCAGCCTTAAATTTTTCTTAAAAGATTTATTTTATGTGTATGGGTGTTTTGCCTGAATATATGTCTGTGCTCCATATGTGTGCAGTGCCTGTGGAGCCGGAGAAGGGCATGAGACTGGTGTGAATCCCTAGAGATACATCCAAGTTGTCCTTTATGTCAAGTTTTCTCCTTTTTATTGTTGGGTATATGTATTTACTGCAGTGCTTTTAACCATCACCTAAGAGCATCTGAACTGTTGCCATTTTGAGTGATGATGACTGAAGCTGCTGTGACCTTTGGGTGTGTGTTTCTGTGAACATTTGACTAACTCTGCCCCACCCTGTTCAGATGTCCTTTTAGATTTGGATTCTCCTGCTCCTGTCACGACCTCAGCACCAGCTCCAGTTTCTACAAGCAATGATTTGTGGGGAGACTTCAGCACTGCATCCAGGTAACGGGCACAGTGCAGCCGGCAGCCTCTCCCTTAGTGTGTGCAGCAGCGGTTCTCAACCTTCCTAATGCTGCTGCCCCTTACTACAATTCCACATGTTGTGGTGACCCCCAACCATAAAATTATTTTCTTTGCTACTTCATAACTGTAATGTTGGTATTATTATGAATTGTAATGTAAATATCTGATATGCAGGATATCTGATATATGGCCCCTGTGAAAAGGTGGCCCACAGGTTGTACTGCTGGTGTAGAGGATTTGTGTAGTCAGGGAGGCAGCTGCCCTCCTGCGGGTTTCAGAAGGAGTTCTGGGGGAGCAATGAAGGAGTGCTGGGACTAGGGGGAAGAAGGCTGCAGGGAGAAGCTGACGAGCATTTCAGGCCTTGGGAAGTGGAGCTTGTGTGAAGATTTGTTTTAGAAATTCTGCTCAGCAGTTCCTTAGACTTGGAAATGGAGACTGGACTCTCCCACTAACTGATGCTCTGACTTCCGTCTCTTCCCCTGTCTTGCAGCTCTGTTCCAAACCAGGCACCTCAGCCGTCCAACTGGGTCCAGTTTTGAGTAGCATTGGCAGGAAGCTAAGGACACTTGAAGAATAAAAGTAACCTCGAGGGCACCGTTCTGTGAGGGCGTTGAGGGACCGCTTCATTTCCCAGAACCAAATCAGTGGACAATCCTTTCCATAGCTTCTCTGTCACATCCAGGCTGGACTTTTTTTGTTACCTCTGTGTTACTTGCTGTACAGCCAGGAGACAATCTGCTGTTTCCTGCTCATGACCAAGGCAGGAGAGTGGTGGGGACAGTCGCACTGGCTGACGTACAGAGCTCAGAAGGCCAGCTTTGTGAGCGGGAGTGACCTAACATCTGTAAAGTCTTGACTTTATTTCAGAGTCATCTCACAATTCCTGTGTGTCTCTTTGTGATGCTCTAGTTAGCAATTTCAGGAGAGACAAATGCCTTGAAATGCCTCCACCAACCCAAGATAAAAACGGGCAGGCTGGCCAGTACTTACAAAGTCAGGGTTTTCGTCAGGGTAGGTTTGGAGAAAGCTGTGTCCTGAATCTATTCTGTAAGGCCTCCTCCAAGGCTTACTGCATTCAGTGAGCATCCAGTGCTGGGTACAGCTCCTTCCCCTCCTTGTGTGTTTACACGTCTTTTCCCTTGATGAGAGGGTTGTGGTGGTGGCACCTCACACTGTTTTCTCCTTGTTGAATAGTACAGCGTCTTTGACCAGTGAATATTTCTGAGATGAAGGAAGGTCAAGGGGCTGTGCTTTCCAAGTCGTAGTCCACACAAGTGTTTACTTTCTTGCATCTCCATGCAATTGCATTGAAGCATAGCATTAATTTACACTCACCCTGTGTTTGACCTAGAGATATGAAGAGTTTTAACTTGATGTGTAGAGCAGAGAGATGGAGGCACTTAGCTCTCATCAGTACCCACATGCCTTGCTGCCTGGTTTTGACTCCTTTTCATAAACATTTCTTAGTCCATCCAGCTCTTCCACAGAAAGCTGCTGTTGTGTAATTGTCAGTGTGAAGGAGGCTAAGTCACAGCCTTACCTGTGACCGGCTTTGTGTCAGGCTGTACACCAGGTAGGAAACCTTAAAGCAAGTTACTGGCCCATCACTTTGCTGTCCTTCCGCCCACCATTCCTTTTACAGTGCTGTGAAGAGAGTCCCTTCGGTCAGTGCGTAGTGTCGACTCAAGGGTGGAATGGGAAGGATTTGCAGTCTTCTGTGAGCACCTGTTTGGAGATGTATGTTCTGGCTGAAGAGAGTCCTCATATTTAATTTCAAATATATTGTTTTTCCTCATATTTTTCCTAGCTTTTCTAATTTCGGGTCCATTTTCCACACTGCTTCCCCTTCTCCAGGCAGCTCACTTCTTGCAGAGCCATGGCAGGACATTTAAGGTTCCAATAAAAACACTAAGAGGAAAGTGTAGGATCACTAGTGACTAACTATTGGGAAACCTATTTTCTCAATCTTTCTCAATTTGTGTTCTTTGTATTCTTAAGATGATAATATATTATGTATTTGAAGTGCTGAAAATTAAAAATGAAGTTGAAGATATATGTATATAAAGCATATGCGGTATTGGTGCAATAATGGTAATTAAAGATATGAAAAAAGGTGGTGTTTTTTCATCTTTTAATTATGTCTTATTTCCCCCCCACCAGTGGTAGGGCTAATCCCAGGGCTTTGTGCATGCTAGGCAAGTGCTTTCTTGCTTAGATACATTCCTAGCCCTGTTTGTCCTTTTAGTTTAAATGGTCCAGGACAAAAGGGCCAGCAAGTCGTGAAAGGGCACATGTACTTGTTGCTCTTTTGAGAAATGAGAATCCGGCAGACATTTATCATTCAAACTTCTGCCATACTTCATATCCAGGACCACTAAGCTAGAGCAATACAGACAAGGACCGTGATGGTCGTCTCGGAAGTGATTCTTTGGATTTAGCATCAAAAGCACAGACATAAGTAGCTCAGTCGATAGGTGCTTCCTCGTATGCGCAGAGCCTGGTTCAGTCCCCAGCACCACATCACCCTGGGCATGGTAGGACATGCCTGTGATCCCACCACTTGAGGTGGAGGCAAGAGGACCAGAAGTTCAGCATCCCTTGGCACATAGAGAATCCAAGGCCATCCCTGTCAGAGAACTTGCCTAATCCTGACTCCAGCCCCAAACCAACTAACTCACCAACTAACCACCAGCCAACCCAAACAGAAGCAAGTAGTGAACAGTTTGTGCATAGTGTTAGAAACACTCAACATAATGGAAAAAGTGCAAATTACTAATAAGGGGATAACATCCAGAAAGTATAAGGAATTCTTACTACTCAAGCAAAAAATAAATCTAACTCGAAAGTGGTCCAAGGACCTGTGTGGTATGTGGTTTTGAAATGATTCCAAATGCCTACTTGTACCCAAGTGACGTCATGGAAAGTGAGCCCCTCAGGAGAATGGCACACCGTGCTCCATCAGACTACACACGAGTCACTCGCCTTAGCTACTGAATTTCAAAGCCACAGTTTTCCCAGCGACTGGGAACTTAGTCTGGCAGTGAAGTCTTCTCAAGGCTGATGGTGTCACACACGTTTGTGCTATGTTGGGTCTCCTCTGTGTTGGTTAGCATGCCCTCCTGCCAGCCTCCCTTAGAAAGCAGTTCCTCAGATTTCTACCCGACTTTACATACACAGAGCCCTGCCTCCAGCCTCGTAGAGCAGCTTAAACTTTAAAGAATTGGAATATAAACATTGGGGTTGTCCCACACTTAGCCTTTGTCTTTAATATGCCTCCTCTGTCAAGTGTCTTCTACCCTTAAGGCATCGTGAAAAGGAGAAAAATATTTTTATTGTATGGGAATAAAATGATTAGTATCAAAAAGTCAAAAAGAAGGCCAGTGAGATGGTAGCAGGTAAGTGCTTGCTGTCAAGCCTGATGAACGGAGCTCAGTCTTCAGAACCAGCAGTGTAGGAGAGGATTAACTCCTGTTAAGTTGTCTTCTGACCATAGGCATGCCAAGAAATACGCACGCACGCACGCACGCACGCGCGCACACACACACACACACACACACACCCCGTTGGCCTGGCAAGATGGCTCAGAGGATAAAGGAGCTTACCACCAAGCCTGACCAAGAAGTAGAGAACCTACTCCTTCAGATTGTTCTCCGAGTGCCACACTTGTGCTGTGGCATGCACACATGCACACACCTATTCTCTCTCTCTCTCTCTCACACACACACATACAAACACACACACACACAAACACACATGGTAAATACAACAAACATTGGTGAACAGTGCAGAAAAGGGACACCTTTCATACTGGTGAGAACGCAAATGTCCCAGCCATTACTGAAAACAGTATGCAGTTCTTCAATGAATTAAAGACAGGCTGGAGAGAGAGGTGGCTCAGAGGTTCAGAGCATTTGCCGCCCTTGCAGAGTCCTAGCACCCATGTCAGGCGCTCACAGCCATCTGTAACTCCAGCTCTGGGGGATCTGTTGTCCTTTTCTGACCTCTGCCGTCACCTGCGCACGTGGTGCACATACATACACATACACATAAAATTAAATGAATCATAAAAAAAGAAGTGTTACACAATTTGTGTAGGTAGAAGGCAGACAGATTTCCAGTCTATCTTCTGGGCAAATAGAGATTACTTACTTGAAATTTATGTACTATATATTCTTTATAACTTTATTTAAAAATATTATTATTATTGTGTGTGTGTGTGTGTCTGTCTGTCTGACTGTCCGTCTTGTGGAGGCCAGAAGAAAGCATCAGGTCTC
>OU015745.1:21278801-21300432 GCA_907169655.1 Acomys percivali | reverse complement strand
TGTGTGTGTGTGTGTGTGTGTGTGTGTGTGTGTGTGTGTGTGTGTGTATATGTGTGTGTGTGTGTGTGTTAGGCTGGCCTTGAGCTCACTGAGATTTGCCTGCTTCTGCTCCTGAGTGATGGGCTGATTTTTGTTTTTTTGTGATAGGATCTCATGCAGCTTATGAGAACCTTGAACTAAATGTACAGCCAAAGCCAATTTCTTCTTCTTCCTTTTTTTTTTTTCTCCCTGAGACAAGGTTTCTTTGTGTAGCCTTGGCTATCTTGGAACTTGCTCTATATATCAAGTTGGCCTTGAACTCAAGAGCTCTACCGGCCTCTGCCTCCTAAGTGCTGGGGTTACAAGTGTGCGCCATCACACTTAGCTGCCTGGTGCTATTGTATGTGAAGAGTTGAGGCCTTTACCCAAGCCAGAGTCGGCTGAGACTGTAGAAGTAAGAGATGTTTTAGTCAGGCTGAAAGTAAGGGTCAGACAATAGTTTTCAGACATTATTCCTTAAGTAAATATTTGATGGGGGGGGCGGGCGGGCTATACTTTTTAATGACCTTTTCTGCCACAGTTCATATATAACAGATGATTAGGTTTATAATTTAGTTGCAAAGTCGATTGATAGCAATAATGAGGAGTGTATTCTTTATATCATTACAATTTTTTTGTTAATGTATATTAATTAATGCTCTAATGGTGTCATTACGACGCCTCCATACATTGCATAATGCATTTTGATCATATGCTCTTCCCTCTGTTACCTTGTTTTGTCCCTCTCCAACCTCTGCTGAACCCTTCTACTTGTGCAAAAGCGTCTTTATCTTCTAGTGACATGGTGAGTTTCCTTACGGATTCTCATGGGATCATGGATGAGGGCTTGTCTATAGGAGTGTGGGCACCTTCTTAGTGGCTACGTCACCGAAGGATATGTCCCTCCTTCTCCCACCAACCATTAGCTACATATAAACCCTCAGGGATGGGGCGCCTCAGGACTCTCTCCCCAGTCCACCTCTATAGGCCCAGTCTTCCTCAGGTGATGCCAGTTGCTCTGAGTTCAAAAGTACAGAATTCAGCGGTTCCCTGCCCCTCCGTTCCTCTGGCGGTTATATTCTTTATCTCCCCCTTTCCTGAGGTGTTCCCTGAATCTTGGAGGGGGTGATATGATATGGCTGAACACTCAGCAACCACCATTCTCAGAAGTGAATCTTTGCAGTCACTGCTGACCTTAGGTCATTACAGGTCTATTTAAAATGTACATCTGATCTTGATTTTTCTTTGGTAAATGATATCCATTGAGAAAAGCATCCATTTCTTCTAGATTTTCCAATTTTGTGGAGTACAGATTTTTGAAGTATAACCTAATGATTCTTTGGATTTCCTCAGTGTCTGTTGTTATGTTCTCCTTTTCATTTGGTTTCGTTAATTTGGATATTCTGTCTCTATCTTTTAGTTAGTTTGGCTAAGGGTTTGCCCATCTTGTTGATTTTCTAAAAACAAAACAAAACAAAACAAAACAAAAAACCAAACCCAACTCTTTGTTTCACTGACTTTTGGTGCTGTTCTCTGTTTCTAATTAATTGATTTCAGCCCTCACTTTGATTATTTCCTATTGTTCTCTGTTTCTAATTAATTGATTTCAGCCCTCACTTTGATTATTTCCTACTGTGTACGCTTCGTGGTTACGCTTGCTTGTTTTTGTTCTAGAGCTTTCGGGTGCCGTCAAGTTCCTATTATGAGGTCTCTTCAATCTCTTTATGTAGGCACTTAGTGTTATTAACTTTCTCCTCAGCACTGCTTTCATTGTGTACCATAAGTCTGGTTATGGTCGTGCCTTCATTTTCACTGAATTCTAGGAAGTCTTTAATTTCATTCTGTATTTCTGCCTTGTCCCAGTATAGAGTTGGTCAGTTCCCGTGAGTTTGCAGGCTTTCTGTAGTTTCTGTTGTTGAAAACCAGCTTTAATCTGTGGAGGTCTGATAGGTTGCAGGGGGTTACTTTCATTTTCTTGTATCTGTTGAGACTTGCTTTGAGAGCTAGCGTTTGGTCAATTTTGGAGAAAGTTCTGTGAGGTGCTGAGAAAAAGGTATATTCTTTTCCGTTTGGGTGAAATGTTCTGTAGCTATCTGTTATGGCCATTTGGTTCATGATGTCTGCTGGCTGCAGTATTTCTGTTTAGTTTTTGTCTGGGTAAGCCATCTGTTGGTGAGAACGGGCTATTGCAGTCTCCCACTATCAATGTATGAGGGTCGTTGTGTGATTTAAACTTTAGTAGTGTTTTCTTTACAAATGTGGGTGCCCTTGTGTTTGGGGCATGCATGTTAAGAATTGAAAGATCATCATGGTGGGTTTTTCTTTTGATGAATATGACATGTCCTTCTCCATTTTTTTAAAAATTAATTTTGGTTTGAAGTCTGTTTTGTTAGATATTGGAATGGCTATACTAGCTTGTTTCTTAGGTCCATTTTCTTGGAAATATTATTTTCCTAACCAACCCTTTACTCTGAGGTAATATCTATCTTTGATATAGATGTATACTTCTTGTATTCAGCAGATGGATGGATCTAGTTTTCACATTTATTCTGTTATTCTGTGTCTTTTTATTGGGGAATTGAGTCCATTGATATTGAGAGATATTAATGGCCAGTGATTGTTAATAGCTGCTATTTTGTTGTTGTTGTTCTTGGTGGTGGTAGTGTTCATTTTGTTTTTGTTTGTATGTGTGTGTCTGTGTGTGTGTCCCTTTTTTTTTTGTTTTGCTGGTGCAAGATTATTTATTCTCTGTGTTTTCATGGGTGTAGTTAACCTCCTTGGGTTGGAATTTTCCTTCTAGTACCTTCTGTAGAGCTGGATTTGTGGATAGATATTGTTTGAATTTGACTTTATCATGGAATATCTTGTTTTCTCCATCTATGGTGATTGGAAGTTTTTACCCTGTATAGTACTAGTGTGGGATGGCATCTTTGTCTCTTAGAGTGTGCAGGGCATCTTTCCAGGCCCTTCTGGTTTTTAGAGTCTCTATTGAGAAGTTAGGTGCAATTCTTTTTTTTTTTTGAGACAGGGTTTCTCCATGTTATCTTGGCTGTCCTGGACTTGCTTTGTAGACCAGTCTGGCCTCAAACTCACAGCGATCCACCTGCCTCTGCTCCCAAGTGCTGGGATTAAAGGAGTGTACCACCATGCCTGGCTTCAGGTGCAATTCTAATAGCTCTGTCTTTATATGTTACTTAGATTTTTCATTTGCAGCTTTTATTATTCTCTTTGTTCTTTATGTTAAGTGCTTTGGTTATTATGTGGCAAGGGGGGCTTTATTTTCTGGTCCAATCTATTTTGTGTTCTGTATCCTTCTTGTATCTTTATAGGTATGTCCTTCTTTAGGTTAGGAAAATGTTTTTGTATGATTTTGTTGAAGATTATTTTCTGTGCCTTTGAGCTGGGATTCTTCTCCTTGTTATATTGCTATTATTCTTAGCTTTGATCTTTTCCTAGTTTAACAAATTTCCTGAATGTTTTGAGTCAGGGTTTTTTTTTTTTTTTTTCAGATTTAACATTTTGACCAATGTATCCTTTTTTTTTCTATCATATTGTCAACATCTGAGATTCTTTCTTCCATCTCCTGAATTCTGTTGGTGATGCTTGCACCTGTAGTCCTTCCTGTTCGTTTACCTTGATTTTCCATTCCTTCAGAATTCCTGTAGTTTGGGTTTTCATTATGTTTCTATTTCCTTTTTCTGCTGTTTTTTTTTTTCTTCTTAGCTTTCTTTAAGGGATTTATTAATTTCTTTTGTAAGGACCTCTATCATCTTCATAAAGTTGGTTTTAGGGTCATTTTCTTGTGCTTCAGCTGTGTTGGAATATTTAGGGCTTGATCTAGTATATAGCTGGCCTCTGATGGTGACATATTGCTTTGGCTGTTGTTGATTGTGTTCTTCCTCTGGAGTCCAGGAATTTGGTTTGGAGTAATTTTTTTTTTAACTTTTTCAGCCCGTTTCCCTTTACTTCCAGGCTGAAATTTGTGGTTACAACGAAAGAATCAATTATCTTAAAATTAATCTTATAAAAATCTTAAAAGAATCACAAATATAAACTTTTATATAAAAACAATCAGCCATTTGTGCTTTAAATCCTCAAAGTGAAGATCTTCTCATTAATAATTTTTCTTTTTTTAATTATTATTTTATTTTTTACATATACATTTATATTATTACACATATATACAATAGATTACCTATATCAAGAAGAACCATGACACAATCAGGAATTATATAAATATTACATTCTTAGCATTTTGGCTGTTTGTATTTGACAGCCTTGAAGAAGACATCTTTCCTATCTTGGTGTGTCTAAAATTCTGAATGTAAATCAATTTCTGTCACATATATGTACATGTGCTGATTTCTGAGTTTGTCTTTGTTGGGTGAGTATTTTTTTCCTTGGTTTCTGTTTCATCTCTGGTCTTCTGGCTGGAGTGGCCTGTGGTTGAGTAAAGGGTCTCCACTTGAGTTGGGGGATGTACTTCTGATGGCTGGGGTAGCCTCTGTTGAACAGGGGCTTTCCATCTGAATTGCAGGCTGGGACATGGCAGGGCGGATGGGAGAGATGATTGGGAGTAAGGTGGGTGAGTACTGAGAGAGTGGGGCAGTCTGTGGGCAGGGGCCTGCCTGGATTCCTGGCATTTAGCATTGTCTCTGGTCTAACAGGGGTCCTCAGCCAGAATTAAGGGCCAGAATATGGTGATGAGAATGGGTAGGGAAATTAAAGGCAGGTTAGGCAGGCAGTGAGAGAATGGGGTGGTTCATGTGGTAGATGGCCTACCTGGCGTTGTAGCCGCTGTAGTGGCCTCTGGGTGGAGCAGGGGGTTGTGGGTCACAATATGGTGATGAGTCAGGGAGCCTGATATATTTATATTTGTTATTTGATTGAATTTTTTAAAAAAGAATATTTCTATTTTTATAACTATGTGTATGCACATGTTTCTGCGTGTGGTGGGTAAGTGCACATGAGTGCATGTGCCTGAAGAGGCTGGAAGAGGATCCCACATCCCCTAGAGCTGAAGTTACAGGTGATTGCAAGCTGCTTATTATAGCTGTGTGTGGGGAAGCATGTTTGGATCCTCTGTAAGAGTGGTACCTGCTGAACCTTCTCCAGCCCCTGTTTGTTTGAGTGTTTCTTTGATTTCCTGATTTTCTGTTTGGTTCTCTCTCTCTCTCTCTCTCTCTCTCTCTCTCTCTCTCTCTCTCTCTCTCTCTCTCTCTTTCTGTGTGTGTGTGTTTCAGTTCCTTGCTGAATTTCTCCTCCAAGTTATTATTTGGTTCATTCATTTTAGTAATGTTATGCCCAGATCGCAAGGTCCCCAAAGACCACGCAGGAGCCACTTCCGATGCAAGTACACAAGGGTTGTTTATTCAAACTTGGGCAGGGACTCCCTCCCTCACCAACACAGCAGATTGGGAGTGGGAGCCCTGAGCTTAGAATGTGTGGTTTTTTTTTTTTATAGGTTTTAGACAAAGAAATGGGTTTTTATAGTATATGATTTGATGACATTTGAACAGACAGACATATCTGTCCCTGATTGGCTGTTGTTATGTGCCAGACCATTTGTGGTCAGTTTGACCAGCAGAAAGTATATTTGGACTCTGGGTGCCTTCCCAAAGCGAGCTGATGAGCAACCCAAGGAATGTAAGGTTGGGTTCATTTGTGGTTGAAATAACCTGGTGCAGGATTTTACCCAGACCTGGAGGTGTAAGCACTTTTCCCCCTTAGGACACAAACATTGGCTTCTAGTCAGCTTGGCTTCCTCCAGGGAGTTTTTCCTGGGCTAGCGTTGCAGGTCTTTTGTGATACAATGGAGTCTGGTTGCCCTTTAACAGAAAGGAGTTAGTCGGGCTCCACAGTAACTGTCTTGACTGGGCCCTGACTTGGTTACATTAGATTATTTACCTTATTATTTGAGGTCATTGATCTTTTTAAAAAGTAGGATTCTAAATTATTTTTCAAAGTTGATGAAGCAATAAAGGCATTACAAGATTAGCGCATATGAAGACAGTTTATGACAACACTCTCAACCCTCCAGACAGTTCTTAAAGGAACAGTTGGCTGGGAAGATTGAGAAACTCACTCCAACTAACCAGAAGAAATTAGAGAGGAAAGAGACTCCAGTGAAACCCAGAAGCCTATTAGGGAATACCTTAAAAACATACATTTCAAAAAGCTAGAGAACCAATAAGAAATGGATAAATTCGTGAATGTACACAACCTACCAAAATGAAAGGCAGAAGAGATAAAAACAGTTTAAGCAGACCTGTAACAAGCAAGGAGACTGAAGTAGTAGCTAATATTTTCCTCAAAGAAAAATTCCAAGAGCAGGTGCGTTCATTGCTAAATTCTACCAGACTTTCAAAGGTGATTTAATATGAGCATGTTCCAAAGTGTCCCATAAAATATGCAGGAAATGACCCCACTAAGCTTATCCTACAAAGCCAGGCTTGCCCTGCATGTATTAGTGACTTTTCTGTTGCTGTGGTAAAGCACCAAGACCAAAGAAACGTACAAAGGAACACACTTAACTGAGCTTATAGTTTCAGAGAGTTAGCGTCCATGATGGCTTCGTGAAGGTGTGGCAGCAGGGACAGCTGCGGTCTCACATCTGGAACAGCAGGCAGGAGGCAGAGGGGACACTGGGGATGGCAGGAGCCTTTCAGACCTGAAGCTCACACCCAGTGACATATCTCCAACTAAACAGCCATCAAATGGGGACCAAGTATTCAGATATGTGTGCTTCTGGGGGCCAATCTCATTTAACCACCATAGCCCAGTAACAAAACTGTATAAAGACACAACCAAAGGGGAGAAAAATCTCTACACTAGTTTGGCTACTTCCTGGCCACACCCCTTGAGTTACTGGCCATATTGGTCCCCCCTGGGTGGCTTCTGCTCCATCAGCTCATGGCTAGCTCCTCATGGCAATGTCCTTTCTCTCTTCTTTCTTCTTCTCTTTCTACCTGAGATCCCCCCCCCCCCCCCCCCCCAACACTGGGAACATAAGGAAGTCCAGCCTCCCTGTCCTCTTTGTCTAGTCACTGGCTCCCAGAATCTTTGGTAATCAGAGATAATTGGGGAGCAACGTTTATACAACATTGATACAGGAGATTCTTCATAGAAATGACAATGTGCGTATTGGACTGTTATCAGGTCGCAGGGCACAGAAAATCAGCATCTGAATACACAGTGGGCCAGACCAACTCCCAACAGGTATGTGTGTGTGTGTGTGTGTGTGTGTGTGTGTGTGTGTGTGAGTGTGTTGAGGGTACCTGCGCTCCACAGCCAAGCCTGAGTCGAAAAGAACTGCATTGACTCGGGAAGGAAGACGTGTAAGGGTTAATCACCTAGTGCCTTGAGCCCTTCATATTCCTGTAAAGATGCAGAGAAAACTTGTGACACTGGGAAGAAATGACCTCAGGGTGTGTGTGTGTGTGTGGGGAGGGCGCGGGTTGTGGGAGTGGTTACTCTAAAAGGCAGCACACAGTCGCCAGTAGGCAACGCCCTGGCCCAGTCCTCCAAGTCTCCAGAATCTGCAGGGAATAATCTGGAGAACGCGGAAGAACAGGTAGAAGGGTGGGTCCTTGACCCAGCAGAAGAGAAAGTCTAGAGCCCATGCCAGGGCGTTGGCTTGGTTTTGGGAGTTCCTCACTCTGAAGAGGAAGGAACGCAGGCTGTGGACTTTGGGAGCCAGAGAGACTTAGAAAATCCGTCCCGTATGACTGTGAAAAAATAGGGGAAGGGAGTAAGGGGAAAATGGGAGGGAGGGGGGAATGGGAGGATACAAGGGATGGGATAACAATTGAGATGTAATATGGATAAATCAATAAAATATATTTTAAAAAATGTAAAAAAACAAAATTTTCTTTCATTTTTTTAAATTTAATGTTACCATGTTGAATGACATGTTTTTAATTTCTTAATTAAAAACATTTTATACAAAAAAAAAAAAAATCCGTCCCGCTTTTACAGTCGTGCACATCCTACTGAGCCCGAGAGGAACGGAGGGAGCCTTTCAGAATGTCATGCTCAGAACTCGCGGTCCCACTAAAGAGGATGCTGTGGCCACAGGATCGGCAGTGTTAGCTCGTTTTTGCTGCAGAAATGGCATTTGCGTGTGCAAAGTGCCCGAACTCTGCTGCAGAGTGCTGAGAACGCGGGTGACAGGACTGAAGTCTAATGCCTGCTTCCTCTTTTCCTTTCCTTCCTATTTCTTCCCCTCTTCGTCTCAGTCCACTTTTCACAGTGTTTGCATATTCATGCTGAACACGGCTGTAGCCTGTGATTCTTGTGGGGATCTGACCTTTGTGGCCCAGAGAGTTTCACCCTGTGGTTTTACATTTTCATGCTATACTCTCAGAGGTACTTGGCCATTTTGTGCTCTGCACCTTCTAGTTGATGGTGGGATAATTATCATCACGCTTATTTCTTGTTAAAGAAAAGAAAAAAAATTCAGAATGACACAGGTTTTCTGAAGAAAGCAGGTCTCTTTTTACTATGGCTTCACCCAACATTTACACTGACGTGAACTTCAAAACTCAACCTGTTTCCTCAGGCACCATCCCAGACTCAACCTCAGGTAAACTCCCCCACCCCAAGAATAATGTAACCTCATTTTCTGATGGTCTAGGCTAATGGTGAGGTGAAGGGCCCCAGCAAGGGCTGGGGATCTTTGCTACTGGCTGTCTGAGAGGCTGTGTGTGCGAGAGGGGGGGGGGCGGTCTCTACAGGTGGAATTGTCTGCAAAGAGGCTTTGAAGGTCTTGCTGCCTTGTATCAGGCAAAGAAATGAGTTCACATTAATGTCTTTACTCTTGATGTATGTAAAAGTATACTTTTCCATGAAAATTATGTTAATGAATACTGAAGTTCTCTTCTCTTTACTTGACAGCATATCATAACTTTAAGAAATTAGTTTGTGTCTGGGGGCAATTTTATCTTGAAGGAGCGTTTTGAGTGTCCCTTTCTCCACTCAGACGGGGCACAGGATGCAGGACCTTACACATGCCAGATGCAAGCTCTGTTACTGGAGTAACAAGAGCCTATACTGTTTCTGAGAGAATTTTACTTTTTAAACATTTTTAAAAAAAATCACTATCATGCAAACCCATCAGTTGATTCATTACGGCATTTTATACAAACGTAGCATTTACCCTTTGTGCTTACCCTTAGCTGTCTCACGTCTCCCTCCTTTCTCTTGCTCGTCCCTTTCTGAAATAGTCCTTCCTTCTGCTTTATTTTCACACATTTACACACGTGTTTATATATAGTGACACCTAAATTCACCACCCATGAAAGCAGTTGTGGCATTTTGTTTCTCTCCCCACGTTTATACCTCTTCTCCTTGCAGTCCCCTCCAGCCCAGAGAATGGTTTCTAACCAAGAGATAGTAGCTAAAACGATGACCTTAGACTATATCCTAAGCATGTGATGTATGCTTATACAGACTTACCTGGTTTTGAGTCCTTCAAAGTAATATTGGAAGCAGATTGGGAGACTATTTAAATATACAATAAAGTACTATGTAGCCCTAATAAGGAAGGTTAATGAAGAAAATATAACGACAGAAAAATGTCCACAATCCAATGTGAAGGAAAATAATGGAGCAGAAACGAGTGATTGTGACATGCCAGTCATATTGGGGAAATATGCATGCATGTCTATACAGTTTAAAACTCCATAAAATGACACAAAAGCACACATGTAGCTCTCAAATATCAATACTTGTGAGTTCCTGTCAGCGGTAGAAAGTTGTGCTTTTGTGTTTATCCAGTGGACATCATCCTTCCTCTCCTAGCCAACGTTTATGCTATTTCAAGGGTCTACGCTATCAATGTAGCACGGCAGAGAAGGGAGAAGTTGGGAAGAGGAACCAGCAGAATTCATTACTGACTTAACTTTGTTTGGTTTTTCCTTTAGCTCTCCCAAAGAAGACTACCACTCAAAAGAGCAGCCCTGGCTTTCCCGTGCTGCTTCTTGCCTTGTTGGTATTTTTCCAGCTGTTGGCAATCTTATTCTCTGTTACTCTGATCAGTAAGTATGACGACGGAATAAGTAAACCATGTCTGCCTTGCACAATCAGAGACATCCATTGGAAACAGATCATTATCAGTGGCTTTCCCAAGAAACCTGAAGAAGGAACGTTTCCTGGGAAGATGATAATATTGGGGCATTTTGCTCTGTTCTAGAATCACTCTTCCGTAAAAAAACCATTCATTCTCACTAGAGAAGCATGTGCGTGCTTATTAGGGTCGCACGTTTCTAGAATCACTCTTCCGTAAAAAAACCATTCATTCTCACTAGAGAAGCATGTGCGTGCTTATTAGGGTCGCACGGTGAAATCCTGGGCATCTGTAATAGACTTCCAGTACCCAGGATGCATCTGTATGTCCCCAGCAGCATTTAGGAGCCAGCCCCATTGGACGCACAGACACTCACATTTTCGAACGAGTGGGTTATGAGAAGGGGTACATGCACAGGGCTGATCCAGGGGCAGTGCTCCAATGGAACACCTTCTAATTATTGTGTTCCTCATCCAGACCATGTGAGATCTAAACCACTTTAGTGAAATAGAAGATTTCCGCATAAGGCTGGCTTCCACATGGTGGCACATGCCTTTAATTTAATTTTAGTACCCAGGCGGCAGAGGCAGGTAGATCTCTGTGAGTTCCAGGCCAACCAGGGTAGTGAGAACTCATCTAAAAATAAAAGTGTAAAATTAGTATATTTTTGTGTATTTTTACTTTCAATAATTAGTAATGCCCATTTACTGTGTGTTAGAGGGTCCAGAAAGAACGACAGCCCCATTTCTTAAAAATTTAGAGATTGGTCAAGGGAGGTAACAGTTACAAAATTGTATAGGAAGTGTTGAAGTGTTGTGCAGGTAGAGTGTAAGCACAGGGGGCCAAGGTAGGATTGGAGGAGGGGACATGTAGACTTGCGTGGGTCAGCAGCATCCTGGAAGTGTGAGAGTGTGGGAAAATATGGGGAAGTGTAAGCAAGCGTGTCAAGTGAGGGAGAAACGAAGCCGTAGGTGGTAGACAACGTCAGGACTCAGATTGTGAGAAGTTGTTGTGCAGCATAAAAATGTTTGGGCGGGGCACGCGGTTGCATGCCTGTCATCTTAGCACTTGGGAAACTGAGGCAGGAGGATTGCCAATTCTAGGCCAACCTGGGCTACTACATAGTAGTATGTGCAAAGCCAGCCTGGGCTATGCTGTATGACCCTGTCTCTGAAGCAAAAAAGGAGTTTAGATATTTTTTTTCCCTGAACATTTTTCAAGTATCTTCTGCTTCTTAAGAAGCAGCAGTAAAGTTTCATAGATTGAGGCAGCTTTTGGTTTGCTTTATGCTTCTACAGCTTGGTAGATTATGTTGACATCAGCTAGGAGGCTCCTGTCGTCCCATTGAATCCAACCGTCCACATACATGTGGCCCAGGCACACGCAGCATAGCTTCGGAGGAAGAGACTGTCACCTGGAATGACTGGAGCATAGGGCCAGAATAGCCCGTCTTTGTTCGTGGGACATCTTAGTGCACAAAGACAGAGAGTGAGAGCCAGTCATGCCTTCCAAGTCCCGACTTGGAAGTAGTCAGAGTAGCTTTTGAATGAGAGACTGGCCGGATGAAGCATGGATATAGGAATATTAAAAACCGTTAGCGCGCCAGGCATGGTTGGTGCCTGTCATCCCAGCACTCAGGAAGGCAGAGGCTGGTGGATCTCTGTGAGTTTAAGGCCAGCCTGACCTACAAATGGAATCCAGAATAGCCAAGGCTACATAGAAGAAACCCTGTCTGAAGAAAAAAAAAAGTTAGCATTTTTATAATGTGTCATAATCAAGGAGAAGTCGTCAGTGAAGAATTTTAGGCAGGGAATTGAAACTGTCAAATTAGACGTGCAGAAATGCACTGTTAGGCCAGCATGAAAGTGGAATAGAGAAAACCAGAGGTAAAGAGAAAAGCTAGAAAGAAAATGCATCACCCAACAGTCATGTGATCAGATCCTGACCCAAGAATTCTATCAGTAAAGAGTGGTGAAGGGGAAAGAACCCAGGAGGAAGAGGCCTGGTGAACATCAAGATCTGGGGATGAAGGGGACCCGAGATGTGAAGACATTCCAAACCCAGACTTGGGAGACTCAGCTGTGATGAAGGTGTTCACACAGGTGGACAACCCAGGGCGAGGTGTAGGCTTAGGATAGAAGACATTGATTCAGCTTTTGAGCGTGTTGGGTTTGTCCTCAAGTGTCATGTTTAGTGAGCATACTTGTCAGCAGGGAAGGTCTGAGGTTTTCCTTACATTCAGGCAGCTGGTGAGACCGTGGGGGATGTATATGCCAGCAGGAAGGATAGCAACAGGGCAGTGGGGGAGTGTCACAGTTTAAAGGGGTGGGGGGGAGGGAGGGGAGATTATAAAACACAGTAAGGATGGTTTTGATGAAATGGTAGAAGCAAAAGCCAGGATGTAGTGGGTCACAGAGCAAATAGGACACAGTGAGGAAAGAGAAAAGCCTCCAATTCTAAAGGGATAGATCAATTAGTTAAAAAAAAAAATCATGTTCATTACAAATCACAGAAAGAATGTATTTCCTTCTTTATTTCTTCACTTATTTATTTCTTTAATCACTATATAGCCTGATTCTAGCCCCCTTCCCTCCTCTCCTCCCAGTCTCCCCCTCATGCCTTTTTCCCATTCTCCCCACCTCTCCTTCTCAGAGGAGAGTCCCCCAAGGGGTACCAACCCACCCTGGAAGTAGAACTAAGCACATCCTCTCCCATTGAGGCCAGATAAGGCAGGGAAAAGGGATCCAAAGGCAGGCAACAGAATTAGAGACAGCCCCCACTCCCATTGTTAGGGGACCCACATGATGACCGAGCTGCACATCTGCTACATATGTTTAGGGTGCTTAGGTCCAGCCCATGCATGCTCTTTGGCTGATGGTCTAGTCTCTGTGAGCTCCCATGGGCCCAGCTTAGTTTACATTGTAGGTCTTCTTGTGGTGTCCTTGACCTCTCTGGCTCCTCCAATCCTTTCTCCCACTCTTCCACAAAATTCCCCGAGCCCAGCCTATTGTTTGGCTGTGGGTCTGTGTATTTGTTTCCATCAGCTGCTGAATGAAGCCTTTCAGAAGACAGCTATGCTAGGCTCCTGTCTGCAAGCCTAAGAGAGTATCATGAATAGCGTTAGAGGTTGGCTGTCTCCCATGGGGTGGGTCTCAAGTTGGGACAGTCATTGGATTGGCATTCCCTCAATCTCTTCTCTTCTCCATCTTTTTCCCTGCACTTCTTGTAGGCAGGAGAAATTGGGTCGAAGGTTTTGTGGGTGGGTTGGCGTCCTCCTCCCCCCATTGGAAGTCTTACCTGGCTTCAGGGGGTAGTGACTTTAGACTTCATATCCCCTGCTTCTAGGAGTCTCAGCTAGGGTCACCCCATAGACTATGAGGAGCCTCCTTTGTCCCAGAGATGCCTCTCCTAACCCTCCCCTAACCCTCCCCTAGCCCTCCCCTACACCCTCCCACCCCTGCACCGATTTCTGTTCTCTCTCTAGGCCCTCTCTCCCCTCTTCCCACACCTGATCCCCATCCCTGTTACCCTCCCCACCCCCTCTCCCACTCAGATCCCCCCGTCGATCTGCTACTTAAGATGTCTATTTTATTTCTTCTTCTGAGTGAGAGTCGAATAT
Organism: Acomys percivali; assembly: GCA_907169655.1. Taxonomy (NCBI): domain Eukaryota; kingdom Metazoa; phylum Chordata; class Mammalia; order Rodentia; family Muridae; genus Acomys; species Acomys percivali. Next base: position 21,286,729 of record OU015745.1, on the reverse strand, counting down.
CCTCCCTTCGTCCTTCCTTGGTTTCTTTGGGTCTATGGATTGTAGTGTAGTTATTTCCTTCTTTTTTATTTTTAAAAATATTTTCCTACTAATTCTTTGAGACTTTTATTCAATGCATTCTGATCATATTCACCCTACTGTCCCTTCTAATTCCTCCTAGATCTACCCTTAGCTCCCCAATTTGTGTCTGTGAGTATGTTTTAAATTGAAATTAACGTGACAGCCTTGGTTCACTAAGAGTCAACTGCGAGGGCTCAGGCCTCATTCTCTGAAGGGGGAGACAATAAATTGTGAGCGTGAGATGAATCTGGGCTACACAGCTAGACACTGCCTCAATGAAACAAACAAAGAGGGAAAAGAAGACATTAGTAAATAATAAGATTTTAACGCTACTAAGAAAACAAATATCTTTATTTTTTTCCAGTTTTGTTTCAAACGTATTCTGAACTCCTTGAAGAAAAAAATACTATGAAACAACTGAATCACACAAAATTGGATTGTATGAAAAGCCACTCATCTGTGGAAGGTAAAACTTAATGTACCTTGAATCCAATTATCAAATGTAGAGTGTAAACACCCTACACAAGGCAATCCAGGACATCACTCTGAGAAGTGCGTTGTTAGCCATTAGGCTTAGCAGCATAGTATTTTGAAATTCTTATGCCTATGAGATTTGTCTTTTCTGTACACTTATCACTGTACTTACTCACTTGTATCTGCTCGTACCATGGCTGTTTGTTTTGTACTGTAGTTGATCCTTGTGTGTTTCCTGCCTTTGTGCCTTAGGAGCGCTTCCCATTGGTCCTTCTGCCCCTTCAACTATGACCTTCAACAAATTGTTTCCTTACTTCTGGGATGTAGAAGGATTTTATCCTAGACTCGTGACAGATAGCTCGGTCGCCATCTTCATCTCAGCCGTTTCACTGAGGAGCCCTGGACCCTTTCACTGAAGAACAGTGTCCTACCAGTTTTGACACGTCGTATTTTCATTTTTGTTCAGTTCAGTTTTATTTTGAGCGGGAGTCCCATGCATCCTAGGCTGCCTCAAATTCTTTATGCAGCTGAGATGACATTAACTTTGGGTCTTCCTGCCTCCACCTCCCTTGTCCTGAGGCTGCAAGTGCTTGACACATTTGATTTTATGATGTGCCGTGTTTAGAACCCAGGGCTCCTTGATCATTAGGCAAATACTCCAACCTACATCCCAGCCTCGGTAAATGTGTTTTAAAAAAAGACCTGAATGTTTGACACCTAGATTATTTAGGCATGTATTAATTGGTTCTAAGATTTTTTTTCTTGTTTTTGTCTTACTTGCTGACTTATGATTTATTTCCAGCATGTTGGGAAATGCCCTTTCACACGCTTCCTGTTTTTTTTTGTTTTTTGTTTTTTTTTAATGTGGTTGTCTCTACCTCTGAGTGTCTCATTTCTCTTTTCCCCTGTGTCAGTTTATACTTCATATATCTTGGGTCTGTGTTATCTGCTGGGATCATGATATGAGGCTGTATTATTTTTTTTCTGTGTATTTCATTTTGTTAAGTTGGTCTTTTTTATTGTTCTATTGGGCAATGCATTGATTTGCCTGTCCCCTCCATTCTGTATTGGTGCCGTCTATTGTAAGTAGAAAAGGTTATTGCATTTTTCAAGTTAAAAAGTTTCCATTTTAATTCTTATTGACATTTGTATCTTTGCTGGCTTTTATTTTTCCAAGATGTCTGTATCTTCTCATTGAAGCACTTAGAAAATTTTTTGAGATTATAATATAATTACATATACAATTATACATATATTAATATATACTATGTAATTACATAATTTCTCCTTCCCCTTCCCAACTCCAAACTCTCCTATATGCTCCTTCTTGATCTTTCAAATTCATGGCCTCTAGTTTTGTTATTTGTTGTTACATATGTATATGGATACATGTATATTACAAACATATACATGTTTATATCTGTCTGTCTATCTATATACACATTCCCTATGGCTCTCCTTGAAGAAAGAAAATAAGTACGTAAGTACAACCTGCTCATTATGCATAATGTTAATTATGTGTACGTTTTCAGGGCGGACCATTTGGTAACGGTTAAGTAGTGGATGTGCTCTCCCCTGAGGAAGACTATTTCCCCCACTCTCAGCATTGCTCAGTTGCCTGTAGCTCTTCGTGTAGGACTGAAGACTTATAGACTCCCTGCCACATACCCCATCCACATTAGCATGTCTGTGTTGCTGTCCATGTTCAGCTTATGTCTAGGCAGTCATGTCGGTGAGACTTGACGGGTGCATCTTCTGACATTTCTAGGAGACACAGTCTCAGAGCAAATCCCCTGTTCCTCTTGGTCCTACACTCTTCACACCCTCTGTTATTGAAAGAACCCCTGAGCCTTAGGTGCTGGAGTTGATTTGTATCCCTTGTGAACGGGCTCCACAGCTCTGCATTTTGATTGGTTGTTGCTTTCTGTGATAGTCTCTGTGTGTTGCAAAGAGAAGTTTCCTTGATGAGAGGTGAGGACTACACTTATCTATTGCTATAAGGACAACTATTTAGAATGTAGTTAGGAATTTTTACTGGTTTAATAAAGTGGCGGTTGTAGGTTCTTCTCCAGGATCCATGGCTTCACTAGCCCTGGGTAGCTGGTTAGATTTCTAGTACCAGGAATTATTTTCCTCTTGGTAAGTGGGTCTTAAGTCCAATTACAGAGCTGTTGGTTACCACCAATGTATGAATACCACTACTGTACCCTGCAGGTTATTGTGATCATTGAAACACTTTTTTTTTCCTTTTTCTTTTTCAAGACAGGGATTCTCTGTGTAGCCTTGGCTATCCTGGATTTACTTCGTAGACCAGGCTGGCCTCGAACTCACAGACATCCACCTGCCTCTGTCTCCTTGGGTGCTGGCATTACAGGTGTGCACCACTGCGCCCAGCTTCACTGAAGCACTTTTATCATGGGTGCTTTAAATCTTGTTCAGAAAATTCTAATGATTTTGTTATCTTGAGTCTTCAAAAAATTCTTTCACATTTTTATACACATATAATGTTCTTTGATCTTTTTACCACCAAGATTCTTCTTTGTTCCAAGTGCCCTTCCTACTTCTTCCTCTTACTTTCATGTCTTGTTTTCTGTGACCCACTGCGTTTAGGGAGAACTCCTTGCATGAGCATGGTGGGGGTAGTTAACTACTTGATGAGGGCAATGTATCGATGGCCACATGACTGAAAAACATGAGTTCCTCATTCTTCAACCTTTAGCTGCTGAGGTCTTCTAGGAAGGGTAGGTGATGGGCTCAGTCTTGTGTGGTTCACCGCCATAGTGAGTTTGTAATGTGCAGCATCCGTGTCATGCCCAGAAGCCAACACTCCTCCCGGTCCTCTGGCTCTTCCATTCTGTCTGCTCTCTCTCCTTTCCTTCATGGTCCCAGAATCATGGAGGGGTATTTACCTTGCTTCTCAGCATCTATTATCCTTTTGCTTTGCTTTGTTAAATTTGAAAACCTCCTGTTTTTTTTTGGTATGATGAGTTACCTTTTCTCTGAGCCCCGGGGTGTATTTTTGCAGTTAAATACTGTGCTTTGTACTTATATCTCCTTTCTTCCAATAAAGACAAAGTCTGGAGCTGTTGCCCAAGGAATTGGAAGCCGTTTGGTTTCAACTGCTACTTCACTTCCCCTGACTCTGCAACTTGGAAAGAGAGTGAGGAGAAGTGCTCCAACTTGGGTGCTCATCTGCTGGTGATCCACAGCCAGGAAGAGCAGGTGCATCCTGGGAGAGAGCGGGGTGTGGGCTGGGCCTGCTGTCTGCCTGGTTTTACTAAGAGGGGGTTTTGTTGACGTGGGTGTTGGTGTTGCGGCAGAAGGCTTTCCATTAGGAAAGGTTTTGCTTCAGCTACCAAGATGAGACTTGATAGCCTATGACCATATAGTGGGGGAGGCGGTCCCCCTCAGTCATAGACCTAGGGGAGGGGAATAGGGTGAAAGCAGGAGGGAGGGAGGAATAGGAGGATACAAGTGATGGGATAACAACTGAGTTGAAATCTGAATAAATAAATAAAATTAAAATTAAATTAAAAAAGGGAAACGTTTCAGCCTTTACATTCTACACCTTGTTCCTGCTCCAGTGAAACTAAACAACCCTACAAGGTTGTGCCATTGTAAAGGTTCAACCCTTGAGAGTTAAAGGGCAATGTGCTTCTGCCTGACATATCACCTTGTGATTTTGATATGCCAATGCTTCATCATTAACTGTACAGCACCGAGGCCTATTAAGCTGTTTAGGAAATAAAGCTAAATTCTAAAAAGCCAGTGACCTGTCAGGAATGAGATTAAAAAACACTTAATGTATGAGGAAAAAAACCAATAATGTCTGCAGATTTTCTCCCAGGTACAACTTTGACGAATGGTACCTCCTAGTGAAGAAAGGAAATCTAAGGTAGTAATTATTTAGGATTGAGGATAGACATGGCTTCCACATGTGATGTGAGTAGGGCTCTTCAAGTGACAAATTCTGCGTGCTTTTCCTTTTCTTCTTATATTTGTGTAAATATAAAGAACTCAGGTGAAATCTTACTCCATATTTATAAAAATATACGTCCATCATATATTAATATAGATTTAAAGAACATGTTGAAAGACACTGGAATGCTAGCAACTCTGATTTGCTCATTCTGTGTTGTAACTCTGTATCAATTACCATGCTATCTGCACACATTTCTATAACTGAAGATTTAAATGGACCGATTTAAAGAAGAAAATATTTTATTGCTTGATATGTATACATATATATACATATATATAATATTTGATCAAGTCCCCCTATTCCCTTCCCTCCCCATTTCATCTCTATCCACCAACCTCTATTCCCTTCTTTAAGATCACAGTTTTCATAAATTTATTTTAAATCCATTGAGTCCATTTGTTGTCAGTATGTACATGAATGTAACACCTCTTCTGTAACATGGATAGCCTATTGGAGGCTACATCCTTGAAGCTGACTCTTTCTCTCCAAACAGCCACCAGTTTCCAATAGCTGAACAAACCAACAAACTAGTTATCTAGCCAGCTAACTAACCAACCGACCAACCAGCCAACCAACCGACTAACCAACCTACCTCAATCCACACTGAGTTCTCTTTCTTTCTTTCCCTTTAGGATTTCATCACCAAGACCCTAGACACTTGGACTGCTTATTATGTGGGGCTGTCAGATCCAGAGGGCCATGGACAATGGCAGTGGGTTGATCAAACACCATACAATCAAAGTGCCATGTAAGTCTAGAGTTGAGGAATCCTGGGCCCTGTGTCATGCCAGGGATTTAAGATGTCAGATTATAAGAATGAAATAGCTCACTTTTGTTTTAGTTGCTTTGTACAAGGTTCAATGATTTTGTTAATTAATTAATTAATTAGTTTTTTTTTTCAAGACAAGGTTTCTGTGTAGCCCTGGCTGCCCTGGAACTCTGTAGACCAGGCTGGCCTTGAACTCAGAGATCCACCTGCTTCTGCCTCCCGAGTGCTGGGATTAAAGGCATAGGCCACTGAAGCCTGACTTATTAATTCATTTAATCACATATTGTAAAACACACATTACCATTTCTCCTTTTAGAGGTGAGGACATTGAATTTGAAGAACCTCAGTAATTGATTCAGGCTACCCAAACCATAGCCCTCAGATCTAGGTAAAAAATTCTGGGCTTTTTCACTGTTTATATCTTGATAATAAAAATTCATGTTACAATGATAATTGATTATTAAAAGGTGACATTTCTCAAAAGCAAAACGTCCTCGGTTCTGATAGGCTTATCTACTTTTAATATATTATTATCTTGATATTTTTATCTAAGGAGCGATGTCTATAATGGAGATACTGTAGTTCCAAATTTTAAGAGAAGATACTGAGATTATCAGAAATTAAAGTACTTGCCCAAGATATAATGAGTAGGGGATCTGTACATTTTAACGCGTTCCTCAGGTTCTAAGTCGTTCCACTTGCAAGGGCAGATGCACACATCAACTCATAGAAACTGTGGCAACATGCCCAAGGCCTGCACAAGCTCACGCCAGGTGAAATCCCAGTGTGGGGGAGGGGAAGTGGGCACAAAGCCCTGCCCCTAGCTATTCCCAATTGATGGCTTCTTGAAGAGGGGAAGTCAGTTTTCACTAGTGGAGTGTCACTAGGTCCAGCAACCGCACTCCAGAGCAGGACCCATGCTCTGGAGTAGTCAGTCGCCAAACACAAAACGGACTCCATTTTTTTTTTTTAAAGGAGAGAGAAAGAACATGAAGTTGAGTGGTTAAGGCGTTTGGGGAGGATCTGGAAGAAGTTGTGGATGGGAAAGAATATGATAAAAATATGTTGTATTAAATTCTCAAATAATAAATAAAAATATTATTTAAAAAAAGGATAAAATCATTGGCCTATGGTACCAGTGTGAAGTATTTTTATCAGATAGAATATAGAAACAATCAAATAGATAGAAGTGAGCCTTTGAGATGGTTGGGGGTGAATACGTAATGCAATAAGGTGTGAGCATATTGCATGCTGTGTCCTCAGTTTTCAAGGGAAACGCCAAAGGTTGTAATTGGGGAGGAGTGAGTTGGGCAGCCCCAGTGCCTCTATCCCCTTTCAAAGTATGACTATGAGAATTACCCTCATCTCTTTCTCTTTCAGATCCTGGCACTCAGATGAACCCAATGGCAACAGGGAACTCTGTGTTGTGCTAAGTTATCATCCAAACCTTAAAAGATGGGGCTGGAGTGATGCCCCTTGTGACGGTGATCATAGGGCAGTTTGTGAGATGAGGCAGCTCTACTTATGAATCAAACATTCTCTGTGGACACATGACATGACTGCTAGAAAGTTCCTCATTTGGTCCTCTTAGGGATCAAACATAGCTACTCAGAACTGTATCAGTAACTCAGTTCTTAGAACCCCAGCCCCTGTCTTTGGAGACAGGGTCTTACTATGTAGCCCTGGCTATCCTAGAACGCATTGTGTAGACCAGGCTGGCTGCACACTCAGAGAGATCCTCTTGTGTTTGTTTCCGGAGTGTTTGGATTCAAGGGGTGTGCCACCACTGCCTGGCTTCCTCATGAATTCTTTATGTGTAAGAGACGTCTGCAGACTTTTAGGTAGGAAGGTAGGTAACTGATTCTTCCACTTATGAGAACATCAGCTCATCAGCTCACATTTGCACTGAATCATTTCCTCACTCATAAAGCAAGCATCTCCTCACACTGTGCTAGACACATAGAAAGCACGTGTGTCTCTCTACTAATGTCTGTCTGCCAAGGTTTTACTCACTGGTTGGAGAATGTGGTTCAGCCCTGTTTGTTTTCCCTCTTTGGCTCTGTTGATGTATAATTGACAAATAAACTTTTGTATACTTAAGATGCCTGATGTGGTGATCTGATGGTACATATACACTTGGAAATGATTGCAGGTTGGTTAACACATCTGTTACTGAGACAGTGGCCATTTGTTTGTGTTTGTGTAATAAACAACACTTAAGGTCTTTCTAAACAAATTCCTATGCATACTACAAAGTTGTTGACTGTGGTCACCACAATACACATTGGATCTGAAATTTTCAGTTTAACATCATAACCCTATTTCCCCCAACACCCAGCTCCTTTGAAATTGCTATTGTATTTTCTTCCTGTGAGATTTACTTGTAAGGATTCCACACGCAGGTGGGATTTTTATCTACACACGGCCATCACTATGTGACATTCAGAGTTCCTGCATCTGAGCCTTTTTCATTAGCCACTTATTTCCTCATAATACCCAAATTCAAGTTATTTTTATGCAGGTTTCGGTTTCATGTGTGGCCAGATTTGCAAGTTCACTTCCCAGAGAAGTAACTGGGGGATTTTCTTTCTTTCTTTCTTTCTTTCTTTCTTTCTTTCTTTCTTTCTTTCTTTCTTTCTTTCT
>OU015745.1:21252477-21278791 GCA_907169655.1 Acomys percivali | reverse complement strand
TCTTTCTTTCTTTCTTTCTTTCTTTCTTTCTTTCTTTCTTTCTTTCTCTTTTTGAGTCAGGGTTTCTTTGTGTAGTCCTTTGTCTAGTTCCAGGACTCTCTCTATAGACCAGGCTGGCCTCCAGATGAGATATCTCTCTCCCAAGTGCTGGGATTAAAGGTGTGTGGCATCACTGCGTGGCATCTGTCGTATGTGGGGTCAGGGTGGGACTTTTACTTTATTAAAAGAGAGCCTTTCTCATTGTTTTTCCAACAGAGATGGAAATGAAGGAAGTAGAAAAGTCCCACTTTACTAAGAACCTCTGGTTGCCCGGTTGAGTGTACTTGGAGTGTAGAGTGCCCTCCTCAGTGCTGGATGGGTTCCCACTTCTTTGTATTTTATGAACACATTTCAGTGCCTCTTTAATTTTCCCCAGAACATCTTTAAATAAATGAATATGTCACAAAATGAAATAAGGTCTGTGTTTACAGGATGATATTAAACTAAATATTATCCCTGTGAGTCCAAATCAACGAATGGGCCTGTAAGAAATGCTAAATTAGCTGCTGCATCAAGCCTGAGGGGTTGGGGTAATTTATCAGCCACCTACAGCAGAACAGGTTTTTAATTGTGTTACACTTTCTGAACTTTTTGCTGCAAAACAGCAAAGCACATTCAACCCACCTTCTACGTCTACAGATTTGAACAATTTCTAATGTATCAAATACCCCTTGATGTCATGCCCCTCCTGCTCTGGATTATGCTGCCCAAGGAAGGGAAAACAAGTGTCACTTTTGGTTCAGGAAGTGGAGCAGAGGTGGCAGGCGAAGAGTCATCTGTGGTTTGTAATTTAAGCCGCACTGGGGCAACCGTGAACTGTTTTTATTCAGCCTTTCCCAGACAATTCCCCCGATGGCCAGCCAGGGAAGGTTCCCTATGGACTACGGAGGAGCTGTTTGTGTTCGAACATTATGATAGGCAGATTTGGGCCCAGGGGTCCCGCTCAAAATATGTTATCAGCCAAGGACAATACTTGCAGTAAACTTCGAGCCCCTACCCAGATATAGCCAATGGACAGGACATTCTCCACAGTTGAGTGGAGAGTGGGGTATGACTTTCACACGTACTCTGGTGCCTCATATTTGACCACGTCCCCTGAATGGGGAGACCTGGTGGCACTCAGAGGAAGGATAGCAGGCTACCAAGAAGAGACTTGATACCCTATGAGCATATACAGGAAGAGGAAGTCCCCCTCAGTCACAGTCATAAGGGAGGGGAGTAAGGGAAAAATGAGAGGGAGGGAGGAATGGGAGGATACAAGGGATGAGTTAACCATTGAGATGTAATAAGAATAAATTAATAATAATAAAAAAAGAGGCAAAGACCAGGGAGCCACGAGGATTTCGATCACCTGAGCCTATCCCAGTAACCCAGTCTCCTGTGTCATGAAGCCCATCCCCGGTGTGTGTGTGTGTGTGTGTGTGTGTGTGTGTGCAGTAGCTGTTTTGGTGAGAGGGAGGAGGGTGGAAGTGTGGAGTAGGCAGCTGTTACATCTGGCTGAAATACTCAGACCTTGCTTTTAACTGAAAGATGTCCTTTTAAAAATTTTTTTTATTTTTATTTTTATTTATTTATTTATTTATTTATTTTTGGTTTTTTTGAGACAGGGTTTCTCTGTGTAGCCTTGGCTGTCCTGGACTCCCTTTGTAGACCAGGCTGGCTTCGAACTCACAGTCCCTTTGTAGACCAGGCTGGCTTCGAACTCACAGCGATCCGCCTGCCTCTGCCTCCCGAGTGCTGGGATTAAAGGCGTGCGCCACCGCCGCCGGGCTCTGACACTTGGTGGGACAAACCTAAGGGAAAGGCAAAGCCTCCAAGGGAAGGGCAGGACAGTGACACTAGTGTGTGTCTTACTTCCTAGACCTACTTCTCAGGAAAATTCTGTAGGAGGGCCTGGGCTAGGCTTCCCTTTTCTGTTGAATTCTAAGAAATGTTTGTCCAGACTTCTTGCTGTTACTTGTGCGCCAGTGTCCGAATAGTTTAACTGCTATCTAGCCACTCTTCCTCAGCAGTCAATTTGCACATTTTGCAGAATAGCCCCGATTTCCCAGCATTCCTGTGAACATCGGGTGGTCAGATATGAAAGTAGACTCTCAGTCTCTTGCATTGCCTTGGTTTGACTTCGTACCTGAAAAGATCTCCAGCAAGCAAAAGTTGCTCAGACCACAGACCGGATGGGCAGCAGGCACAGGGAGGTGGGAAAGTGCTGGGCACCTGCCTTCTTTGTATCTAGGTCGACACAGTGGGTAGGAGGGGAGACCCCAGCAGTGCTGACAGGCTCCATTTCCATCCAGTTTCCACCCTAGGAAGGCCATTGGGTGAAGAGGTAACATAAGGCCACCACATCTTTGGAGGACACTGAGCAACACTGTATGGGAGCAGGTGGAGAGGGGCGAGGTCACCCCTAGCAGGACTCAGAGCGTCTGGTCTGTGTATTGTCTTCAGGGAGATGCTGAAGGCTAGGAGGGCGGCTGGCACACCTGCAGGCCTGAAGAGCTTGCATCTGGCCAGGCTCATGCTGCCACTGCACACCTGCTCACACTTGCACCTGTTACACCCTCAGGGACTGTACACACTGGCCCCCATCCCCATGGCCCTCGGCACACAGCTCAGGACTTGCTGTGGCTGCTGCTGCCCCATGCAGGATAAGGTGGCCACAGCAGCTTGAGCGCTCTGCACTGGCATCCCCGCAGCTTTTCCTGTGTAGGAAGGTGCAGCCTCTTCCTCCAAGGACCTCCGACTGGCTTAGGTCTGAGCATCGAGTCTGGATCTAGTGCCTTCTACCTGCCGTGGCTGTGCTCGGGAAAGTGCCACTCGGAACACCGAGTCTGCAAAGCTCTGGCCTCTCCACACTTAGCAGATGTATCCCAGGGATCTCATGATGACTGTAGGTGACATTACCCAGCCACTGAGTACTTAACAGTAGCCACTGCATTCTTCAACTCTTAACTTTCACTATTTGCTTTTAAAAATAAAGTTTCCAGTTCTTCGTAGAAAATTTGAACGTTGATTTTATTTTATGGCACACTAAATATTCTAATTTGAAATTGTAAACATAAAAACAAAACCATATACTGAGCTCCATATACTTACTATATTTCTTTGCATATATGTGTGTGTGTATCTGTCTATACATATATCTATATATCTCAGGTATATTATATCTCTTCATGTTGTGGTTGCATTCCTTTAACTATGAACTAGCGTATGAAAAATTTGATGACCTGTTAATTTCTTTTTTTTATTTGTTTGTTTGTTTGCTTTTTGAGACAGGGTTTCTCTGTGTAGCCCTGGCTGTCCTGGACTTGCTTTGTAGACCAGGCTGGATTGAACTCGCAGAGATCCGCCTGCCGCTGCCTTTTGAGTGCTGGGACTAAAGGGCATGCAGAACACAGTTACTTCAGTTCCCCAAGGCAGCTGATGGCTCCAGTACTCTTCAGTCACCTAAATTCATTTTCTTTTCCTTTTCTTTCTTTCTTTCTTTTTTTTTGAGACAGGGTTTCTCTGTGTAGCCTTGGTTGTCCTGGACTCACTTTGTACACCAGGCTGGCCTTGGACTCACAGAGATCCACCTGCCGCTGCCTTCCAAGTGCTGGGATTAAAGGCATGCGCCACCACCGCCAGGCTTTAAGTCCATTTTCTCAGCCTTAGATGATTCAGGTTGAGTTGCTGGGTCAGGGACTGCTCATCTGTTTCTAGTTAGCCTTTATGTCTAGACTGTAAGGATCCAATTTGACCTCAGTGCAAATAGTAGTGATTAATGAGGTTATATGAGATCAAAATGATTGTTCTTTTCTTTAATGAGGGATTTTAGTATTTATAGAAAAATTTAAGAAGAGACTTTTTTGGGAGGGGCAAACTAGCTCATACTGTTTATATTAAGGGACTAAAAATTTTTTTAAAGTACTACTTGTAATTTTTGTTTTAAAATATTTATGAAAGAAAATCCATCAATGGGTTCCGAGCTTACCTTAGAACCCAGATTGGGGCTGTGGCCCTTGAGAGTTTAGTCATTTCACCTTGATTGGGTTCAGCCTTCCCACAGCATAGCTGCAACTTTCAGCCCCCTGACAAGGCCAAAGAAGGACAATAAAATCACACATCAAACTGTTCTTTCTCCAGTTATGTTATGCCTTTCTTCTCCGCACCAATCCTCATATGAACCAGCAGGACAAACCTGGCTTCGAAGTCCCGCAGAGGGGGTCATACATTGAGGACTTGGTTTTATACCTCGCTCCCTGGAGAGGCCAAGATGTTTTGCATTCATCTGCACACCCGACTTGAACTTGACCCACCATTCTGCCCACACTCTGAGGTTTCTATTCTCCTTACTACTTTGTTCTGTTTCATATTATATTTCACCCTGAGCTATTCTCCTGTTAAACTTTGTATTTACCACATCCTCATTCTTTATCAACAGATGTGCAGCATGATCCAGAAACACAGGTCAAAAGGATGGGAGGAAGCAGACAGCGGAGTGGAGGATTGCCGGTGGTCCAGAGCAGACCGCGCAGATGGAGCTCACACAGACGAGGGAAAGCAAGGGAAAGCTTTAAGCTGCTTCGCTGGTGCAGCCCAGGGAATACATTTTCTCTCTGCGAGATCAAATGACTCAGTTCTTTAGCTTGACTCACGTTGTCTCTCACGGGAAGTAGAAACACGTGGTAATGTGCCATAACCACTTCTCTCTTTTCCCCTTGTGACTAAATCGCCCATGCACTCAAGCCAGCCCATGGCAGAAATGTTCTAGCTCTTGAAAAAAAAAAGTGTTACCTAAACCCCATTTCAAAACTTTAAGATGCCAGAGGAAGAAGTTGAAGAAGATACCAGAAGATGGAAAGATCTCCCCTGCTTGTGGATTAGCTGGGTTAGTATTGTGAAAATGGCTAGCCTACCGAAAGCAATCTTCAGAGTCAATGTATACCCCTTAACATTTCAACACAGTGTTCCCAGAAATTGAATAAGTAATCTTAAATTTCATCTGGAAATACAAAAGACCCAGGATAGCCGAAACAGTCTTGAATAAAAATAATGATAAAAATGAAACAAAACAAAAAACCAGCAGGAGAAATTATTTCCAAGATTTCAAGTTATACCACAGAGCTAAGGTAATAAAGGCAATATAGAGCCGGCCTAAAAACAGACCAAACAAAGGACACTGTCATGGAAGAAAATGACAGCCTACAGACTGGGAAAAGATCTTTATCAACTCCACATCTGACAGAAGGATAATATCCAAAATATGTAAAGAACTCAAGAAATTAAACACCATCAAACCAAATAATCCAATTAAAAAATGGAGTGCAGAACTAAACAGAGAATTTGCAACAAAGGAATATCGAATAGCCAAGAAACACTTAAAGAAATGCTAAACATCCCTAGTAATCAGGGAAACACAAATAAAAAAGACTCTGAGATTCCATATTACACCTATCAGAATGGCTAAGATCAAAAACTCAAATGACAACACATGCTGGCAAGGATGTGGAGAAAGGTGAGCACCTCTCCATTGCTGGTGGGAGTGAAAACTTGTATAGCCACTTTGGAAATCAATCTGGTGCTTTTTCAGAAAATTGAGAGTAGTTCTACCTCAAGACCCAGCTATACCACTCCTGGGTATATACCCAAAAGATGCTCTACCATACAACAAGGACATTTGCTCAACTATGTTCATAGCAAATTTATTTGTAATAGCCAGAATCTGGAAACTAAAGGCATCTGTTCAGGAAAGGCAGCCCATAGAATGAGAAAAAATTCTTTATATTGGACAAAGAATTAATATCTAGTATATACAAAGAACAGCAATAAAAAAAAAGAAGACAGGAAGAAAACAAACAACTCAAGAAAAAGGAAGAAAACAATTAAAAAAAAATTAGCCATGCAATTTAAAAATTCTTTGCGATCTTAATCTCACCCCAGTTAGAATGGCTAATATAAAACATAACAAAACAAAAAGAAGAATGAAACTAGCCAGAAAAAAATGCTGGGGTGGGAAAAGAGGAATACTTATTCCTTGCCAGTAGGAGTGCAAACTGGAGTAATGACTGTAAATGTCAGTGTGGAGGCTCCTCAGGAAGCTAAAAATAATGTCCACCACATGATTAAGCTATGCCACTCTTGGAGATTTTTTTTTTTTTGGGTAAATCCCCAAGGACTCCATATCCTAATCTAGAGGCCCCTGCTCATCTATGTCCGTTGGTGTTCTGCTTACAGTAGCCAAAAGATACAAGAAGCCTAGATGCCCATCAACTGATGAGTGAATGATAAAAATGTCTTATATTTGCACTATGGAATAGTATCCAGCTGTTAAGAAAAATGGAATTTATGAAGTTTGTAGGTTAATGAATGGAGCTGGAAACAAGCATTCTGAGTGAGCTAATTCAGACCCAGAAAGACAAAATGTTGCACATTTCTTCTGAGTTGTGGATGTTAGCTTTGGCTCTTCTTCAAACATGTGTTTATTTGTAACACCCATAAAGGTCAGACAATTCTTAAAGGGCCCTGAGGAGGGGCTTTCGAAAGAGGGGCGATAGAATGTAGAGCTATAAAGCGTTAGAAGAGAATAATGAAACAGGAAGTGTTATATTGGGGTCGGCAAGAGTAGGGTGGGGGCAAATGAAGCAATATAAGATGGATAAATAATACTGAAGACCTTTTGAAAAAGTCATATGGAAACAGGCCAACACATCTCTCAACTCTCCCCTGAGAAGCTTCAATTTGCAATACATGATGATTAATATAGAGACCCACAACTGACCAAAGGGCAGAGAATAAGAGACTGCAGAATGCTCAGGCTTAAATGGGACATGCATACCACATCTCCACTCCCTGTAAGGCTCAGAGAACATTGCAAAAGAGAAAGCAGAAAGTTTAAGAGCCAAAGATGACGGATGACTATAAGGAAACAGTGTCATTTGGGTACGTCAGGGCATCTGCACATATGTTACAGAATACATAAGACCAAGTCATACCAAATCCCACCATGGTCATGGGAATTGGGCATAAAATCCACCCTTAGCTGTGGAGATAATGGCAGATATGAGCTGCTGGGAGGGAAAAGTTAGTTGTCTCTAAGAGTTGTAGATCCAGCTAAGGCAAAAAGCCTTACCCAACACATATGGCAGTCAGAAGACAACTTGCATAGGGAAATCAGTTATTTCCATTTAGCACTTGAGTCCCAGAGATTAAATTTGTCATCAAGCTTGTTAACAAACACTTTTCCCTGCTGAGACATCTCACCTGCCCCAATGTTATTCTTTTTTTTAAATTTCATCTATGTTTTTTCTAGTAGTTTTATGGTTTACATTTAAGTGTTAGTCTGATCATTTTGAATCGATTTCTGAGGAGGGTGAGAGATGGAGTCACCGGATGTGTGCAAGTTAATATGCACCACTAACATTTATATATATTTATATGGTTTTCTTTCTTCCTTTGTCTAGTCACACACACACACTCACACACACGCACATGCACACACACACACACACACACAAAATCTAGATTATGTATATGAGAAACAATCTTTGCCTTTCTGGGTCTGGATTATTTTGTTTAATGTAACAATGTCCAGCTCTATCTTTTTTTATTGCTAAAGTCATAACTTTGTTCTTTATAGTTGGATAAAAATTCCAATGTATCTGTGTACCACCATCTCTTCCTTCATGTGTCAATGGGCATCTAGGCTGACTCTATAACTAATCTATTGCAAACAGCACAGCAGTCAATGTGGATGTGCAAGATCTGTCTCTGTGGTGTGACGAATGAGGCTTTTTTTGGATTTATACACAGGAGTAGAATAGCCAGACCATAAGGCAATTCTACTCTTAGCTCCTGAAGAAACTCCATATTGATTTTCATGATGACTACCAGTTCATGCCTTAACTAGCAGAATGGAAGTTCCTCTTTCAACAACATTTGTTATCATTTGTTTTCTTGATAGTATCCATTTTGATTGGTGTGAGATGGAATTTCAAAAAATGTTTAAATGTCATTTCTCTTAGGGCTAAGCAAGCATTTTGAACACATCTTTAGGTGTCTATTGGCCATCTGTATTTTTTCCTTTGAAAACTCTTTGTTCAGTTCATTAGTCCTGTTGCATGTATAGCTTTCCTTCTGTCTCTTACTCTGTTCATTGTTTCTTTTGCTGTTTATGCCACAGTTTTGAGGGTGCTGTTACAGATCCTTTACCTAGATCATGTAAAGTGATTGGAACCAGTTCGCACTATTGATCAGAAGTGTTTGCACAATTCTCTGTGAAAGGATTAAACTTTGATGCTCTTGACACATGTTCCAATAGGATCTACAGTGAAGGCACTCAGTCTTTCTACCCAATGGATAGGATTGCTCAAGTGACTGCCTTTGACCAATATCATAAGAGTGACTTTGCTAGCCTACAACATAGTAGTTTGTTGTTGTTTTTGGCTTTTCAAGACAAGGTTTTTCATCCCTGGTGGTCCTGGAATTCACTCTGTAGACCATGCTGGCCTTGAACTCACAGAGATCCACCTACCTCTGCCTCCTGAGTGCTGGAATAAAAGGCATGCACCACCAGTGTCTGGCAAAGAGTAACTTTATAATGACCATCAGAGGGGGTGGATAGTGTGTGTGTGTGCATGTGTATGTGTGTGTAGATGAACGTAGAAGTTAGGACAATGGTCAGGAGATGGTTATCTCTTACCATGTGAGATCCAGGGATTGAGTTCAGGTTGTCAAGCTTCGTAGAAAACACCAAGCTTGGTAGCAAACACTTGCCAAGCCATGCCACTGTCCCTGACCACTGTATTAAAATAGATATGAGTATATTGCATGCTCAACTACTCTGTGGTCTTGGCTCCAGAATGAGGAAACACATGGAGAGGATCCAAGGAGAATTACAGTCAGCTGTAGGCAGACCCTAAGCACAAATAAAATGTGAGTGAGAAAATAAGTGTTTGATGTTGGGTACTGGGATTTTGATGATATATAGTTCATTCATAGTGTAATTTTTTTCCCCTAGGGAGATAGAACTCAATTTTGTGTAGGGAGCTTGAATGATAGAGACTCTTGGAATCAGTGATTACAGTTGGGAGTGTGTGTGTGTGTGTGTGTGTGTGTGTGTGTGTGTGTGTGTGCACACGCGCACGCGCATGGGTGTGTGTACAAACCACTGGGTCCTTGAACCACACGTGGAGAACTACTAATTCTCTTGACATTCTTCTATCCCTTTAAAACGATTTCCCTTTTCCTTACTAAATAATTTAACTTCAGGCAGGGTAGGTGTTGGTACTAGGGTGGGGCATGGGGAAGCAATGGCCTGACTGAGCAGAGGGCTGGCTTGACAGCAGAACTGGAGGCCAAGGGGCATATCAGCTGGTGAGGAAGTGTCTGGACTGTGGAGTGAGTCCACAAGCAGCAGCCTGATGTGGGGTGCCAGAGGCTGAGAGGAGCAGAGGGGCAGCTGCGTCTGGCAGCGGGGAGGTGCAGAGAGCCTGAGCTCAAGCAGGGTGAGGCAGGCATCCATGCTTGAGGGCACTTCTCACCGGAAGTCAGAACCACGTAGGAATGAGCAGAGGGACCCAAAGGAGGACAGCCTGGTGTGACATCTTGGCAGTTTGAGAGGTGAGGATGGGTACCAGATCGTAGAAGTGTTGGCTTCAAGTCAGCCTGAGTTTGGAGACTCAGCAGGGTGAGGGGACCGTCCTTGCAGAGGACAAACCAGGCATGGGTTTCAGGAGGCAGGCAAGGCACAGAGGGTGGGAGTGAAGAACACAGCCTGGGAACTCAGTGACTTTCCAGATAAAGAAGGAATCCTTGGGGGATGTGGAGGACTGGGCTCTCGGAGAGTAAAGAGAGCACTCATGCATAAGGCAGAGCTGGTGTGGGTTCCAGAAATGGAGCAGGGTGAAGACACTGTCCCTGTGTGGTGGGACAGTCTAGGGTGTGTGCTAGTGCCTTTGGGGTGACTTGAGTGTAGTGTTAGGGAGGCTAAGTGGCAACTCTTCAGGGGTCAGGAGTAGGAATCAGTGCAAACTGGGCAAAGGGGTCTTTAGTGTGGAGGCTGCCTCAGGTCGAGTGTCAGAACCCCAACTCTGTGAGGACTTTGGTGTCTCTAGTGGCCTGGCTCCTCTTTTTCCATTCCTTCCTGTTTTCTTCTCTCCCCCTTTTTGCTCTTGGTATCGCTGTAGTCCTATGATTGGGCGGGGTGCACCTTCAGTCTGCGATGCTCCCTTTGTAGGTTGGGGGATTGGACGTCATGCTGCATGCACAGGGCAGCTGTCCATTCCTGCCTCTCATCCCTAGCTCGCATTGGGATAATTCTCTGCCACTCTTGTGTCTTATTCAGGAGATATTTTAAAGAAGGAATGACACACATCTTCTGAGGGCAGGGGAAGATTTCTTCTCAACATGTTTTCAGAAAACATTTATATTAACACGAACTTCAAAAGTACAATTGATTCCTCAAACATCAGCACAGACTCTCCAGGTAAAAAAGCACTTTCTGCTGCTCCCAGGTAGCGATGAAGTAAAGACAAAACCAGCTGATCTTAGTTGCTGGCCATGTCTTTGGGTCCCAGGAGTTTCAGCCAAGTGTGTTGCCTGTAGACAGATGTGAAAAGTTGTGGGATTGTACAATGGAAAAGAGAAGGTGTTGTCATTGCTTTTATCATCTAGAGAAGATCACAGACACACATGCTATCACATCTTTTCTACATATAAATACACATAAATATGTGTAACATTGTTTCAAATGTTAAGCCACAGTATAATAATTTCCCCCTCTCTAATTGGCAACATACCATAATCTGTTAGGCATCTAAGTGTTGAGTAGCTTCTTTCCCTCACTTTCATCCAGTGATGGAGACAGAACCCAGGACCTCACATGGTTGGACCGTACTGTAACTCTTTTAGAAGTAGTGACTAAAAATACAGTGGTTTTAAATCATAAAATGGGAGATACACAAAGACTTCTCAACTGTTGCATATTTTGAAGTTGGAAGCAAGCTCAAAGACTTTAAAAGTATGTATTGAAACACCATGCAATTATTATAAAACCAATGAAGAAGACATCATGATATTAAAAAGTATACTTCCAGATATGCTGGCACATGCCTGTAATCTCAAAACTTAGGGGGCCAAGACAGAGGGTTGCTATGAGTTTGAAGGCAGCTTGGATTACATAATGAGTTCAGGGTCTGCTTTGGGTACATTCCAAGACCCTGTCTCAAATATAAAGCAAAAAAATCATAGAGGAAAAAAATTTCATGATTTAGTGTTAAAGAAAGTGAGTCTCAAATCAGTATTTATGATCTAATTGTGTAAAAATACACATCTATGTGTAAAAGCTTTAAACTTGTTGGAAAGATACATATCAAAATACTGGCAACAATACTCAATGTCAGGGATTAATTATATATTGTAATGTTTCTATAATTAACACGATTGTTTACTATTATTTCAAACAGCACACTATTCATTTTTAAAATCATGCTCAGAAACAGAAGAATAGGAGAAAGAAGAAGAAATAAAAAACAGAACTCAGGAAATGAATATTGCTTGTCTTTCAGCTCCTCAGAAGAAGAGCGGGTTTCAGAAAAGTTGTTGTAAATTCTTTAAGGTCCTCCTGACCTCACTCATAATATATTTCCTGCTGCTGACAATCTTATTCGCCGGTGCTCTGATCAGTAAGTATGCTGGTCGGACAGTAAACCAGGGGAAGAAAAGGTACCCATTACACAGACGGTTACCTAGGAGCCCGAAAGGGAAGCTTTTTCTGGGAAGATAGACAATATTGAAAATTTGCTGTGTTCCAGAATCACTCTTCTGTTGAAACCATTCCTTTAGGAAAGAGGAGTGCATTTTAGAAGACCTTTGCTTATAGGCAGGAAATAACAAAAACAGAACAAACAAGCAAAACAACCATTCCCTCAGACCCCCCAACCCTGCCAAGCCAGGAAAATGCAATATCATGAAGGAAGAGGAATTGGAAGGAGAAAGAGAAATACATAAGGGACTGGGTAGAGTGGTCCTTTGTAAGAGAGGTGGGCGGAGAAGGAGAGACCGCCGGAAGCCCGGAAGCGACAGCAAGCAGGACCAGGCAAAGGTGGGAGGAGCCACCATCTCCCAAGAGTTAAGGAGGAAAACAACCAGACTTGGGTAATTCGAGAAGTCTCATGGGCAGAGGGCTGATAGAGAGTCATGGATGGGCCATCTCAAGAATAGTTTGGTAGGTAAATTAGCAGAAGCAAACGCCAGAATGTGCTGGGTAACTCAAGGAACACGTGGGAGATAAAAATCAATTTCTTGAGGAAGGGTGATTTAGTTTTAAGTTAGGAACACCGTGAAAGTGTAAGGATTCCAAGAAGAGCTACCTGGAAGAGGGAGGGAGGCAAAGGGAAGAAGAGAGTGAAAACAAAGTTCTCTTATAGCTTCCATCCTAAGGCAATCCAGTTCTACTCTTAGGTCATTTCTCTCTCACCTTTTCTGGGCTATGCACATACTTAAAAGAATTTATCACCTAAGATGTAGCCTTATAGTGTGCCTTCCATTAAATGTCGAAGAATACTCAGGATGAGGGATCTGCCCCATCCTTGCAGCTCTTCTGGGAGATATCTGTGGTCCAATAGGAGTAAGGTTATATTGGCTATGGGGTGATGGGACGTTTTCTTTTTTGTGGTAGGGTCTCATGTAGCCCAGGCTAGGCATTAACTAAACTAGCTAGCTAGCTAACTAACTGAACTAACCAACCAACCAATTAAGCAAATAACTAACTCTACTAACTTGTGTAGTTAAGGATGCCCTGCGACTTCCTGCTTCTAATTTCCAAGTGCTGGGACCTCAGCCATCACGCTTAGTTTATGGTGATGGGGAATATGTCCCAGGCAGGCTCTCAACTACTCAGGTAATTGGACATTTATAAATTTTGTTTCTATAAAGAATGTAACGAAATAAGAAGTAAGCAATCAGTTCAGAGCGCTACCAGGGAAATGAGCGGTCTTTATTCTGTTTTACAGCACTGTTTACAAAGTATTCTCAGCTTCTTGAAGAAAAAACAGTTATGAAAGAACTGAATTATACTGAATTGGAGTGTACAAAATGGCATTCACTCTTGGAAGGTAAAACTCAGTGTGTCTAGCATCAGCATTTGCAACTAGATTCTCAGGGAGAGCCATCAGCAGCGGGCACTACGGGCACATGACGTCATCCCTTGCCCCCACTGCAGCTGCCTGTGCAGTTCTCTTTGGAGGTTTCCAATCAGGCATAATTGGGATTTGTGGCTGCCGAGCTTCAATGGAGCGAAGAGTTTCAGGGAGACTCAACAAGGGACTGACTTGGATTTGTATTAGAAACAGAAAGGCACTCCTGGAAAATGAAGCAAATCTGATGGTGTGAATGTGAGCATCTCCAGGAAGTTATGTTCAAGTGTGTGTGTGTTAGATTTATTTTTAATTTAAAAAATGTTATACGCACATGCCTCTCTGTGGGTTTGTGTGAGTGCAGTGTCTGCAGATGCCAGAAAGAGGGTGTCAGAGCCCCTGGAACTGGAGTTATAGGTGGCAATGGGTGTTGGGAGCTGCACTCCAGGCCTCTGCAAGAGAAGCACACACCGTTAACCATTGAGCCATTTCTCTAGCCTTCTCTGTGTGTGTGTGTGATGATCTTGTGGCTTTCTCTGCTACAGTGTCTACAAAGTATAATTTACTCAAGATTTAAACAGAGAATTTGTTCTTCTAGTTAAAAAAAAAAGCTGGAAGGTGGACATATGGAGGTGTACTGCTTGGGTTTAGAAAGAGAGGGGCGTGCATTAGGCTGTTTGTTCATCACTTCGGCCCTGAGTGAGCAAAATTTCTCTATTGTCTTGACATCTGTAATTGAGATGTCTTTGGATTACACCATATGGCCCCAAATAGGAACCATTTACTGTCCGTAGCACGACACCTTTTGGGAAACACTTGTTTCCCTAGGCCATTTAAGTTTGTCTGAACTACCTGCCTCTCTCTGGAGATCTCTCTCTTCACTCAGCTCTTACCTTAGTTGCACAGAAGCTCGAAGTCCTATTCAGGGAGTCCTTGCCTGTGCCTACATCTTGACATGGTTCCCCTATTTTTTTTTCTGTAACAATTTCCAGGTTTTAGGACTCACAGTAAGGTGTTTAATCCATTTAGACTATTTTAGAGTCATTTTTTAAAATACACAATGGCTAGGGATCTAGCTTCATCCCTCTGCAGGTTGGTAGCTAGCTTTCCCAGTACAATTTATTGTAGAAACTATCTTCATCTGATATGTACTGTTGGTGAAAAGTCAGCAGTGTGTAGATATGTGGATTTATATCTGTGGTTCTCTTTTCTGTTCGTTGGTCAATGTGTCTGCTTTTGTGCTGGTACCGTGCTCTATAGGATAGCTTGGAGTCAGCTATGGTGATACTGCCAACATTATTTTTTTTCCCTCAGGATTGCTTTGGCCGTTCAGGGTCTTTTGTGCTTCTCTGTGAATTTTGAGATTGCTTGAGATTCATTTATCTTATGAAGAATATTGACATTTAGAATCCTTATATGAGACTTTTTTTTTTTCTATTTCAATTTTACTCCCTGGAAGATTCATTGATATCTCTATTGCCTTTTGGATTCAATTAACATTACAGAATATTTAAAATATAGATTTCAGATATAAAATTTCCTTTCAGTTCTTTACATCTTTGCTGATGATATATATATATATATATTAAACTTGCTTCCAGAATCTTGATATTTTCTTCTTGAAACATCTGTCATGGGTATTTTAAAGTTTTCAGATAAACCTATACTTTTGTTAGCTTGCTCGTTGGAATATACTGACTACCATCTTTATCATCGCTAATTAAAAATATCTGTCTGATAATTGAAATTTTGCTACCTTAGTTATTGACATCTATTGTTTTTGTGTATAAATATGTATATATTTATGTAATATGAGAACTTTCTGTTTCTCCTTTATAGACACAGACTGTTTCGCATTGTATCTTCAGAGGCTGGGTGCCCTTTTTTTTTAACCTCATGTTAGTTAAATTTTTTCACTAATTAATTAATTAGTTTACTTTACATGACAATAACAGCTTCCCCTCCCTCCCTTCCTCCACGTCCCTCTCTCCTCTCCCCTCCTCCACTTCCCCTTCCCTTTCTCTTTAAGTAAGGAGTGGCCTCCCATAGAAATCATCCTGCCTTGGCATATCACGCTGCAGTAGGACCACATGCATCTTCTATTAAGGCTAGACAGGGCAGCCCAGTTAGGGGAAAGGGACCCAAAGGGAGGTACCAGAGTCAGAGACAGCCCCTGCTCTGGTTGTTGGGAGTCCTACATGAAGACCAAGCTGCACATCTGTTATCTTTGTGTAGGGGGACCTAGGCCCATCCCATAGATGCTCTCTGGTTGGTGATTCAGTCTCTGTGTGCTCCTGTGGGCCCGGATTAGTTGGTTTTGTATGTTTTCTTGTGGTGTCTTTGACTTCGTTGGATCCTTCTGGCATCCCAGTAGGACAAAGGGGCCCTGACATTGTGCCAATGGAAGTAGACTCTGGTTTCTTGGGGCTCCTTGGCGCATCTGGGAGAGGTTGGGAGTCCCAGCTTCCATGTGGGCTCTGTACTTTTAAAATGACAATTACATTGCACTTGCATTTCCTTCTCCCCCAAAAGACAAAGTCTGGAGCTGTTGCCCAAAGAACTGGAAGCCATTTGGTTCCAACTGCTACTTCACTTCCCCTGACTCTGCGTCTTGGAGCGAGAGTGAGCAGAAATGCTCCAGCATGGGTGCTCATCTGCTGGTGATCCACAACCAGGAAGAGCAGGTGCATCCTGGGAGAGAGCGGGGTGTGGGCTGGGCCTGCTGTCTGCCTGGTTTTACCAAGAGGGGGTTTTGTTGACATGGGCGTTGGTGTTGCGGCAGAAGGCTTTCCATCAGATAGGCAGACATTGTTTTTTCAGCCTTTGCCTGCTAAACCTTGCTTCCACTTCAGTGGGCCTTAACAAGCCCCAAGGAGCCGAGGCATCAGAAATGCAGCACAGGAGGGTGGAAGGAAGGATGGAATGTTTCTGATTGAAAGACCAGTTTGTGATTTCAGCAGTCTAATGCTTCCTGTAGTACCAACCGCCTAACAGAGGAGAGCGTAGGGAAACAGGAGAGTCACAGCCAACTACCAGAAACAAAACCTGTGAAGTTACAAATGTAGACCGAGGGGCTGGAGAGATGGCTCGGGGGGGGGGGGGGGGGGGGGGGCCTAAGACTCCTCTTCCAGAGGTCCTGAGCTCAATTCCCAGCAACCACATGGTGGCTCACAACCATCTATAATGTGATCTGGTGCCCTCTTCTGGACTGCAGGCGTACATGCAGGCAGAGCACTGTATACACAATAATAAATAAATCTTAAAAAAAAAATAGAGAACGACTAAATATGCAAAGTTCTCTCATGCACAACTTTCAAGAATGGTGTTGGTGAAGAAAAGAGGGGAGTGAGCCTGAGGTGAGAATTCATTATGATCATGGTCACAGACTGTTTGCAGTGTCATGAAAACATGAGCGATGACTTTTACTGTGTCCTGATCAGCCAGAGAAGATGTGTACTATTGGGGATGGCAGGGGTAAATTTTCTGTTTGAAATCTGAAAAAATATTTAAGGGCCTAAAGAGATGAACTAGGTGTAAAAGTATCTTTTATTCACCAGATGTAATTACTATCTAGTATGCTTACTGTTTCTGTCTGCTAACGTAGGCCTAGTTCTGGAAGCCTCCATATAGTCTTATCTAGGCCTTAAATATTTTGAGCCTCTGAGACTTAACTGCTGAATAAGCTCACCCTTTTCAGTTCTTCTGACCTGTGTCTTGCTTGTTCACTCAGCTGTTCTGGCTCAAACTCCCTTTAAGCTGACTGATTCAATCTGGCATCTCTCAGTTTCTGAATAGCGCTGCTTGGTCTCAAACCAGCTCTAGCAATGTGCTCTAATCTTCTGGATCCTTCTCAGAGCCTGGCTCATTCTGTCTTCACCTGTGTCTGGTTTGTTCTCTCTTCACCCTCCATCTGGCAAACTCTCTTGGTAAAAACTGCCTCTGAATTCCTCAAACTGAACTGCCAAGAACTGACCCCACTGCACTGCCTCTCAACTCACTCTCAACAGAACTCCAAGATCAGCATCCCTCTGTTTCCTAAATGCTGGGCTTAAAGGTGTTTACCTAGCCTGGACCGAAACTTTTCTTTACCTGAAACTTGCTCTATACCAGGCTGGCCTTGAGCTCAGAGAGCTGCTTATCTCTGTCTCCTGGGATTTGCATTCCAGCTGGATCACACAGACCCAGAAGGTCTTTGGGTCTCTTGCCAGAGCAGCCATGGTCTGAATTAAAATTTCCCTACAACTACGATTTTATTCTTATGTGTGTGCCTATGTGCATCATATAGAACTCTATAATTCTGCATCATGAAACTAAAATGTAAAAGATCCTATAAAAGTTCTATAATAGAATAAGAAGTGCTCAACCCAAGCTGACAGCTGTATCTTTCATCCTTCTTAGGATTTCATCACCAGGATCCTGGACACTGCGGCTGCTCATTTTATAGGGCTGCGGGATGAAGGTGACAGACAATGGCGATGGGTTGATCGAACACCTTACAACGAGAGTGCCACGTGAGTCTAGAGTCACTTAGAGGAGTCCTGGTTCCTGTAGCATGAGGTGAATTTAGGGTGTTCCTGCTGTCAGTTATGAAACTAAAGTAGCCCACTTCTGCCTTGACTGCTGGGGATGGAGTTACTTTCACTGCCCATTTACTCTTCACAGGAGGCCTGTGTGACACATTTATTGATATTCCAGGAGGAGATGAGGGAATTGAGTTTGCAGAGTGTAGAATGGTGGGCATCCAGGGCAGCCAACCAACGTCTTTACCCATAGATGTATTTTATTATGCTCTATCTCATCTGTATCTTTAAAACAGGATTTAATTTATTTTTATTTGTGTGTATATATCTGTGTATTCTGTGAGTGTCTGCCATGAGTATTTGGGTGTTCATGGAGCCCATTAGAGGGTGTTAGATTCCTTGGAGCTTGGGTTACAGGTGGTATGACCTTTTCTATATGGATGTTGGGATCAGAACTCTTAGGTTTTCTGGAAAAGCAGAAAGCACTCTTAATGTCTGAGCCACCTGTCCAGCCATTATTTCTATCTTTATAAAAAAATTCATGCCAAGATAATAACATTATTTTTCATAAATCAAAAGCCTCAATCTGATATTGTTGTGTTTCATGTTGATGTAATGATTTAAAAAGTCTTAATATCTTTGTATGTTGCTATATTCTGTCCTGATATCTGTTGTGAAAAATATGTAGTGATATTATTGTCATTCTGAGTTTTCAGAGAAGGAAACCAGGAATACAGGTTATTAAATTACTTGTCCTAGATGACGGGAACAAGTAGATTATCTTGATATTTTAACTAGTTCTTCAGTCTCTTAAATAATTGCATTGTAAAATAAAAAAAAAAACTTCATTAAAACATGAGGATAAGAATAGACCTTTTCAGCATATGAATAAGCACAATGGAAGCCGGGCATGGTGGCGCACATCTTTAATCCCAGCACTCAGGAGGCAGAGGCAGGCAGATCGCTGTGAGTTCAAGGTCAGCCTGGTCTACAAAGTGAGTGTAGGACAGCCAAGACTACACAGAGAAACCCTGTCTCAAAACAAAAACAAAAACAAAAACAAAAACAAAAAGAAAAAGAAAAAGAAGCACCATGCGTTGACAGTCTCGGAGCACCAAGACCTAGGCATGAAGAAATAGTAGCCCCTGGGGTGTGTGCTGCGAGAACCATTATCACTTTTATATTACATTGAGTGTGGTGGGCCCTGTTACCTGGGGAAATGTCTGATATAGGTGATGGAGAATGCTTTATTTGTACATACTTGAATCTGATTTCCGTAAATTCCAGCCTTATCCACAGGCTTGCTTACTCTTGCTTACTCTTTTCAAGCATTATTGTAGGAAACACCTGATGTTATTTTCTCTCTTTCAGATTCTGGCACAAAGGTGAGGCCAGCAGTGACAACGAGCTATGCGTTATATTACATCATCGGTATAATAGATGGGGCTGGAGTGACGCCCCTTGCAGTAATAAACAGAAGTCAGTTTGTCAGGTGAAGAAAATGTACTTATGAATCAAGCATTCCCCACGGGCATGCGATTGCACTGTTATCCAGAGTTACACACTCACTTGGAAATTTCTTCATGTGGAAGAGATGTCCACAGAATTTTAGGTAGGCAGGAAATGGTTGCACATGTGATGATACTGGTATAAATGTATACTTACTTATTCACTCACCACTCTTTTATATAATGAGACTTTCCCATGTACCAGAGACTGTACAGGAGACCCTTTGTGCATAAGTGGAAGCACACAAGTCTCTCTGTCCATTCACAGATTCCCAAAGTCTTATTTACTGGTAACATTGTATAGTGTGGTCCCCCTACCCCCTTTCTCCTGTATCTTTCACTTTACTGATGTACAATTGACAAATAAATTATGTCTATTTATGTTACAGTGTCTTGACTTGATATAGAAATGTATTATGCAGTGGCTACCACAATCAGGTTAACATCTGTTGCCTGTTTTGTTTGTTTGTTTTGTGCATGTGGTGTTAGACCATTTAAGATCTTCTTAAGCAAATTTAGACACACAGGGAGATATTGTTACCTAGTGTCACTTTGACCCTTAGTATTTACACTTATTTTATCTGGCAGTTTGTATCCCTTTGCCATTAGTAATTTCTTGTCTATCAATTCTTGGACTACCTACCAGTAACCATGCAAGAACTTGATGCCCATGGCTACTGTGTCAGGTTCTATGGGTGCTAGGAGACTGATGTAGGCCTCCAATAAATAGCTGATCCTGGACTGGGTGAACCACATCAACAGCAGGTTTAAGAAGACATAACCTTCTACTGGCCCCTCCAGTGTTTCTTGTTGTCCTACCTTGGTGCCTGCCATATTAGGCATAGTCTCTTCCCTGTGGATGGATGTTGAGGAACCAAC
Source organism: Acomys percivali (assembly GCA_907169655.1). NCBI lineage: Eukaryota > Metazoa > Chordata > Mammalia > Rodentia > Muridae > Acomys > Acomys percivali. The sequence continues at coordinate 21,258,733 of OU015745.1, read as the reverse complement.
CGATATCCATCCAATATTTCAGTACCAAAAACCATTATTACTCCTAGAAAACTTAACAACTATTTTATGATATTAAGTGTGATTTTTGCCTGTATGTCCTCAGTTGTCCCTAAAAAGGTTCTTTGGCTATTCTAGTAAGCCACAACCAAAAATATCTTGTTTAGTAATTAAAGTTATTCTAAAATTCAGGCCATATCTCCACAAGATTGCATTCATTTCAGTCTCAAGCCATGAGTCCAGGAGTTACCAAGGATGCCTTTACTTATAATCAACTGTCTGCAGAGTTAGAGGATCCAATTTATAAGTTGCTATGATGACCTATTGGACTACTGATTATGCTCTATTAGGATTACAGTTTTATTATATCAAAAGATACAAATCAGAACTAAAAGGAGATACATATAGGGTGAGGTCCCAAATAGGGAACGTCCACTGGCCTCATATATGCATCTTCTAGAATGTAAACAAGTGGCAATATACAGAATAGGACAACCAGGGGGCTCTCATCTGAGCTCTGATGTTCACATATTTATAAGGGTCCATTCTATAAGTGTGAGTGGCTGATTGATCGTAAGCATGAACTCAGTCTTCAACATCACTTCCCTGCCAAGTGGAAAATCTCATGGCTCAAAGGCGCAACACTTTAATCACATGATTAGTGTTTCTGAATGGTGAGCTCCCAACATAAATATTAGCATGAACTCTGAGAGAACTGAGCAGCATAAAGCTTCATGTCTTCCATGATAAAACAAGACTTTCCAATAGCTCTAGGAATCCCAAAGAATTAGAGAGGCAACCTCCCACAAACTGTGTAAACAGCCATAGAAAGTCTTTCTTTGACAGGCCAACTGTCAAATGATTTAAATGCGTATGTAAGAGAACAGGGAAATGTGCACCGTCACCTTCACAGGAATTCCCATACTGCTTCATGACAGAACCCATGGTGTACACTACACACACCTGTTAACACAAGGTTACTGTGTAATTCAAATGCTGATTTTTGTATCCCCCATATCTGGTTGCAAGTCTTGTTCTGAGGATCTCTTGTCTCAGTGTTGTATAAATGATGCTCCCTAATTGTCCTCTTGTATGAAGCATCTTACAGCCAACCATTGAGCAGGGAAGAGGATAGGGCTGGACTTCCTGACAGGTAGAGGAGGAGGAGTTAGAAGAAGAAGTAGGGGGCTCAACCATGGGAAAAGTTACAGGAGAGATGAAGATTCAGCTGGAACAAAGAAAGATCCAGAAAGCAAGTAACTTGGGGATTTTGGCAAAGATGGAGTCAGGATAGCACAGACTAAACTGCTCAAGACTGTGTTGTAAAGCCTTACAAACAAATATAAAAGGGTCTCAGTATTTTGTGTGATAGCCGGGTTAAGAAATAAACTAAGAGAAACAAACACAGTTTTATAAAAATAACTATAACACACACCCAACACTAAATCCATACCATACTAATTTATTTCAATATCAGAAATAATAAAACACAAGTTTTACTATTTTATGCTTGTGTTACAATGGTAGGGGCTAGTGTTCCATTTTGGAACTCAATTACAAGGTGTCTCCTGAGTACATAATGTAAAGGGACTAAGAATAGATGCTGTGATGGTTCCCAAGTGCTTAAATACTTCCCTGTAAAAGGATTGTGTTTCAATGTCTTTGACACATTTTTTAATATAGAGTTTGTGTTCAACCTCAACTGACAGGTGCATCCAGGTGACTCTCATTCACCAATAGAACAAGAATGAATCCGACTTCTCTAAATACAGGAGGCTGTTATTGCACATGGAGCCGTAATTCTCTATGATTCTGGCCCCAAGATGATATATGTGCAATGAAGTTGAACAGAATTGCAATGGCCCATAGCCAGGCCCTAAGGACATATGGAAATGAGAGATACTTGTTGTTGCAAGCCACTTAGATATTGGAATTATTCGAGTGTATGTGAGATATGATAACTTTACAATTCCACTTTGCTGAAAGGGTAAAACTCCCGAGCATCTGTGACTGGAATGGAGAGGTGTGTAGGGATCTTTATCAACTTGGAAATACTTGATAGGCTTAATAATTATGCGGGACTTTATATCCTCTGTCATATCCGGTTTCATTTACTGGCAGTGCCTTCAGTCTCTTGGTAACTTACTAAATAAAGAATGGTGTGGGAAGGACAAGGAGAACGTCTGTGGTTGGGTGGGATGTGGGGCAGCAATGGCCTGACGCATTTGAAAGTTCAAGCTGGGTGATGATACAGCGGGGCTGCCTGGACAGCAGGACTAGAGCCCAAGCTGTGAGGGGAATGTCTGGATTGAGGTGTGAGCCTACAAGCAGCAGCCTGGTGGGAGACATCAGAGCCTGAGAGGTGAGGGGGCACCTACACTATGGAGTGCTTACTTGTAGGGAGTGTGTTCAACCATGGTTAGGAAAGTGTCTACCCACGAGGCCACTTGTGGTGACTCAGACCCCAAATAGATGAGAAGAGGAAGCTCTTCATGAAGGCCCCATTAACCTAGAATCCGAGCACAGAAGGACGGAATGTGGGCAGGAGAGTGATTAGCATTTGATACCTGCTGGGAGGGAAAGACTTGGTTTTAATGGTGTGACTGGCAGGTAGCTGGAGGCCTCAGGAACCTGCAGGCTCAGAGCTCAGTCACAAAGCCCAGCCTCAAATGGTGAAGTGTCTCTGTGTGTGACTGGTGTAGAGACTAGCTGGTAGGATTAGGACAGAGATGTCACACCACTAGTGTGTGCTTGGTGGCCTTGCCATCCTTAAACAGCAAATAGTGCTGGAGGAGACACAGCAGTTCATGGGCTAGTGGAGTAAGATTTTGAAATTTTAGGCATTGCAATAATTACAGAAAAAGGTCTGGATTTCCACTTATCGTAAGACCTGTTCAAGCTGGGGCAGAAGGGGCATGGGAGGAACCTGGACAGAATGTTGAAGCCTGCCCATGGGTATTCTGGCTGTACCATAGTATCCAGTTCATCTGGGACGCAGGTCTTCTAGACATCCAGCAGTAAGCTAAGGCTCTGGGTACCTATTGCCTCTCTCCTGGTGAGACAAGAGAAGTGAGGCACAGCTCAGCTTTTGTAAGAGGTGAGGACGGCACCCAATCATAGTGTTGACTTCCTACTGGCTCAGGATTCAGAGACGCAGAAGGTTGAAAAGAGTTTCCTTGCAGAGGGTAGGCCAGAGGTAGTGTCTATATGGTGGAAAGTTCAGTGTGGGATGTCGGTGCCTTTTAAGATGAGGAGCATCCTTACCTGGTTGTGGATGACCTGCCATTGGATGTTAGCAGTCAAGCAAGTCGAGGAGAGTGTCTATGTAGAAGGCAGAGCTGTATGGGTTTCTGAGACTTGCAAGGTAAGGATGTTGTCTACCTGGTGGGATAGCTCTGTGTGGTCACTCAATTCCTTTATGGATGATGAGGGCTTCTGCCCATCGAGGCGACCTTGGTGGAGTGCTAAAGCCTCAGGGAGGCTAAGTGGAGACTCTTCAAGAATTAGCACCAGGAGTCAGAGCACAAGGTGGGTGAAGGAGGCTTTCCTCAACCAAGCTGTCAGAATGCCAGCACGGTGTCTGGCCCTGTCAGAGAACATCCAGCTAACGGGAGGATGGCATCAGTTCAGGGGACATGGGCTTGACCTGAGGATTGGAGCCCATCCTGAAGAGATAGGTGTTTTAGTGGAGGGTGGGTGACACTGTGAAAGGGAAATGGGTAGCATTCAAGAGATTATCACTTGAGAGTCGAGATAGAGATAATGAACATAGATTTTTTTTTTCACTCACAGAAGTAGGTTAGAAATGCTGACATTTGGGAAATAAAATGAAACCTGTGGAATTACATTAAAATGGGGGTAGTAGAGTGAACCCATGGTTTTCAGTATGTTTGGATACAAATGCAAGAGAAAAGCTAGAAACACAAACACTCTCTCCCTCCCTCCCACCCTCCCCCCCCCCCCCTCCCCCCCCCTCTCTCTCTCTCTCTCTCTCTCTCTCTCTCTCTCTCTCTCTCTCTCTCTCTGCGTTTCTTATACATACACATGCTGTTTGCTTGTTGTGTGTAGGAGTTTGGGAGTAGCTAGAGCAGAGTCAAAGAAGGGAAGTATTTGGAAGTACTGAGGGCTGAGCCTGTGAGTGTGAACTGGGAGACGTCTGTGGGAGAGTCCCAGATGATCGGATCATTAGCAACCACTTTTAATTTTCCCGTCTTCCACACTGTATTTCATTTAATTCTCTCAACTGTTTCTGACAGTGCAGTGAACGGGTGGGGTTTATGCTGAGGAGTGCAGACAAGTGAGCGGGAAAGAGAGGCATAAGGAGAGAGATAGCCTCTTCCCACAGCTATGGAGCAGAGCTGTTTTCAGGAGCTCTGGATGGGGCCAGGAGCAGAGGGAGTGGCGAGTCCCCATGTAGCTAGTTATAAACTGTAGCTGGAAGCAGCTTCAGAAGGAACAGAGTGTGAGCTTTGCCTTCTCCACGCTACAGGCAGCTGAGTGGGAGGTGGGAGCCCACACAATGGTGAGAACCAACGGTCCTTTAGAATATGGTATCAGAATTTGCCCGTTTAGTCAGAAGTCAGTGTTGTGCCTTTAAGTGTTGGCTCATTGTCTGGTTGGCCCGAAACCATGTTTGCATATGGAAGTGCGTCAATTAATGTTAGTGGCAAAATGTCTTAGGACAGAATTCTCTAATAGCATGGTTCCTCTTTTCTTCTTCTCCCTATTTCTTTCCTTCCTCCTTTGAGTTCCCACTTTATAGCACTTGCATACCACACTGAGTAGGTTTGAGGGCTGCAATTCTTATTTACTTGTTTTAAGAAGTTGCATCTCTTGTGTGGCCTGAACAATTCTATGCTGTGGTTTCTCACTCTCATGTGGTTTATCCCAGTGGGACAGGTCTCTTCTCATACAATCATGTGCTATGACAGCCTATTGCCGAGTCTGGGCTTCAGAGGGAGGAAGAGGTGCGCTTTCTGAGGAAGGCAGGTCTTTTTTTTTTTTTTTCCAATATGGCTTCAGAAATTACTTATGCAGAGGTGAAGTTCAAGAATGAATCCAACTCCTCCGGCACCTACTTAGATTCTCCTGCAGGTAAAAATACCCCAAACGCCTTTCTGTACTTACTATAGATGGGAGTATGAAAGAGGGGTTGTCAGCAAACTTTGGGTGGTGTTTGTTACTGATTCTCCCAGTGCTCACATCTGGGATTTTACTGGAGTCCTCACTGCTGGAGTTGTTTGTAGAGTGACTTGCAGAGCTGTACACTTGTACAGTGGGAAAGAAAAACTTTCTCAGCATGATTTTTTTTTTTGCTCTTGTTACTTACAGAAATTACACCTTCAGTTTCTGCTCTATATAAATGAACATTGACAGTATACTGTGACACCATGAGAACCGTTTCTGTGTTTGGAGCTGGTACATTGAGGGGACTTTTTCCTCTTATACTGTAGATCAGAGCAGAGTCCCTCACTTGACAGGCACTTGATCTGCCACTAAACTGTACCTTCATCCAGGAAACAGCTTCCAGCCATGAGATGGTGGCTAGCAGATTGATCTCATGCTAAAGAAGTAGAATATGATTATAAATATTTATCTCTTACTACATATGTATCTATAATGTCTGGGCAGTATGGAAGTTATTTGAATATATAGTGCTACAACCACAGTAAAGAATACCAAGAAAACACAGTGACATGAAAATGCATTTACAGTATTGGCTAGAAGAAAAAGTCATAGGCCAGATGGCAGTCTTTGTGTTGTGTCACCTTGTGGGAAAGCATACTACAGTATGTACATACTTTAATGTTTGCTGAAAGGGCCAGGTGTGGTCTAGTTCCAGCACTCTGGAGGCAGAGCAAGAGGATCACAGAGCATTTGAGGCCAGCCTGGTCTACATAATGAAATCCAGGCCATTCAGGACTACAATAGTGAGATTCTAGATCATTACATTTCCCACTACCAAAAAACAAAAACAAAAACAAACAAAACAAAACAAACAGACCAAAAAAAAAAAAAAAACCCCACCTCCCTGAAAGGATATAATCAAATGCTTTTGTGAATATATATTCAAATTATTTTTCAGATCTCAAAATATTAACACCAATTATTTCAACAGTGTATGTTTGTGCTCTTATTTTATTTTTTTGAGACAGGGTCTCTCTGTGTTAGCCTTGGCTGTCCTGGACTCACTTTGTAGATCGGGCTTGCCTTGAACTCACATTGATCCACCTGCCCCTGCCTCCAAAGTGCTGGGATT
>OU015745.1:21200603-21237045 GCA_907169655.1 Acomys percivali | reverse complement strand
CCCTCTATTCTCCCAGTTCACAGGCTGTTCCATCACCCTCTATTCTCCCAGTTTGTAGGCTGTTCCCTTACCTTCTATTTGGAGAAAAACTAGAGAATGTGATCAGTGATAATGAATCAGAAGAAGAGAAAGGGGAGAAACAGGAGGAAGACAAGGGTGAAGAGGAGAATCCTAAGATCGAGGATCTGGTTTCAGATGAGAAAGATGACAGTGGCAAAGACAAGAGAACAGGAAGACAAAGAAGATTAAGGAGAAGTACATTGATCATGAATTGTTGAATAAGCTGAAGCCTATTTGGACCAGAAACCCTGATGACATCACTCAGGAGAGATATAGTGAATTCTTTTTTTTGTTTTTTATTATTATTAATTTATTCTAGTTACATCTCAATGGTTATCTCATCCCTTGTATCCTTCCATTCTTCCCTCCCTCCCATTTTTCCCTTACTCCCCTCCCCTATGACTGTTCCTGAAGGGGACTTCCTTCCCCTTTATATGCTCATAGGGTATCAAGTCTCTTCTTCTTAGCCTGCTATCCTTCCTCTGAGTACCACCAGGTCTCCCCCTCCAGGGGACATGGTCAAATATGAGACATCAGAGTATGTGTGAAAGTCATACCCTCCTCTCTACTCAACTGTGGAGAATGTCCTGTCCATTGGGTAGGCGTTTGAAGTTTACTGCAAGTATTGTCCTTGGCTGGTGCCATAGTTTGAGCCTTACGAATGACTGGGAAGACTACTTGGCAGTCAAGCTCTTCTTTGTAGCAAGTCCGTTGGAATTCAGGGCACTGCTCTTTATTTCTTGGTGAGCTCCCTGTGACCTTTTTGGTAATGGTAACAAAAACAGCAACAACAACAACCACATGAAACTGTGTCGGTTATGTGTTCATCATGGACATATGTGATGAGCTGATACCTGAGTACCTCAACTTTATCCATGGTGTGGTTGACTCTGAAGATGTGCCCTTGAACATCTCCGAAGAAATGCAATAGCAGAGCAAGATCTTGAAAGTCATCCTCAAAAACATTGTCAAGAAGTGCCTTGAGCTCTTCTCTGAGTTGACTGAAGACAAAGAGAACTACAAGAAATTTTTTTATGAGGCATTCTCCAAGAATTTAAAGCTTGAAATCCATGAAGTTTCCACTAACTGTTGCTGGTTTTGTTATTGTGTCTATTAATCCTCATTTCTTATTGTTTTGGTTAGTTGGGTTATAAGTGACATATACTTGGTCACTAAGTTGTTAATAAAATATATTGGTTAAGAAAATTGATCCTATGTTATCCCATCACTCTTATCTTTTCTTTCCTACCCCTTCCTCTTCTGTTCTATTCCTCTCCCCTAGACTTTTGAGGATGGAGTGGGGGCTCTTCTTCCCCCACTGTCTGACTTCAGCCTGTCCAGTCTTATCAGGATCGCCTGCATTACCTTCTTCTGTTTGCCTGCAAGGCCACCCCACCAACAGGGAGTGATCAAATTGTGGGCACCAGAGTTTGTGTCAGAGGCAGTCCCTACTCTCCTCCCTCTACCAATGTGTAGAATGAGCTGCCTATTGGCTATATCTGAACAGAGGGTCTAGGTTCTCTGCTTGCAACATCCTTGGTTGGTTTATCAGTTTGTGAACACCCCACCCCCTTGTCCTCATCTACTAGGCTTGATGATTCCCTTGTGGAGCTCCAGACCCCTTTGTTTCATTCCATCCCCCAACTTTTTCACACAACTCTCAGTACTCTTCCTAGAGACTTATATCTGTCCTGATTACCCACTAGGTGGAGCTTCTCAGAGGATATCAATCTTGGCATAATATTCATATATAACTGAGTATATATAATTTGTGTCATTCTGGGTCTGGGTTACCTCACTCAGGATGATCTTTTCTAGTTCTATCCATTTGCCTGAAAAATTCAAGATTTCCTTTTGTTGTTGTTGTTGTGTGTGTTGCAAGCACTTAAATATGGCTACAAAATTGGCACCACACATTTTTTTCTCTTTAAATTTCATTTACTTATGTATTTCTTAAATGTAGGAGTGCTCTGTCTGCATGTACACCTGCAGGCCAGAAGAGGGCATCAGATCCCTTTATAGATGGTTGCAGGCACCATGTTATTTCTGAGAGTTGAACTCAGGAATCCTGGAAAGAGCAGCCAGTGCTCTTAACCACTGAGCAACCCCACCAGCCTGAAGTACAGCATCTTATATACTATTTGCACAGGAGAAATAGGACAAAAGCAGCAGAAACTGTCATACAATAGAATGAAACCAGCAGGAGGTAGTCAGCCAGGCACCACACATTTTTACAAGCTTATTTAAAACATTATGAGATTTGTTTTTGCATTTTTTGTCGGCGAAGGCGGGAGGGTAACATAAACATTAGATTGGAGACAGATTCTTACTATGTAGCATTAGCTGACCTGGAACACACCATGTAGATCAGGTTGGTCTTGACTCACAGAGATAAACCTTCCTCTGCCTCTCAAGTGATGGGATTAATGGTTCAAGTTAGGCCAGTGTAAAAACATAAAGAACAAACCCCAAAACAATTTGACATCTCTAGATCCCAGGTATCCCAAAGAAAGAAACCCAGAGAACTCAAATACAATTGAAATACAAGAAAATGACCTCGGATCCTTAGTAATGAAGATGATAATGGAGGAAACGAATAAAATCCATAATCAAATGCAGGAAGATGCAACCAAACAAGTGGAAGACATAAAAGAGGTCTAAAGAGTGGCACTGGAAAAAATTCAGGAAAATACAAACCACCAGATGAAGGAAATCAATAAAAGAATTCAAGATCTGAAGGCCTATAAAGAGGCAATGGAAAAAACTCAGGAATACACAATCGGATGAAAGAAATCAATAAAACAGTTCAAGATCTGAAGATGAAAATGGATACTATGATAAACACACAGACAGAAGAAAAACGAGAATGAGAGAGCCTAGAGAGGAAGACAAGAAACATAGAGGCTGGCTTCTCTAACAGAATCCAAGAGATGGGGGAATGAATCTTGGGGCTAGAAGATACAACCATGGATCTAGAAGCAACCATTAAAGAAAACACTAAATCTGAAAAATTCCTGACACAAAGCATCCAAGAAATCAAGGATAACATGAAAAGATGAAATCTGAGGATAATAGGCATTGAGGAAAGAGAAGATGCCAGACTCCAAGGACCAGAAAATATTTTAAACAAAATCATAGAAGAAAGTTCCCCCAATTTAAAGAAGGAGATGCTTATAAACATACAAGAGCCCTGCAGAACACCAAATAGAATAGACCAGAAAAGAAAAACTTCCCACTACATAATAATCAAAACACAAAATATACAGAACAAAGAAAAAATATTAAAAGCATCAAGGGAAAAGGGCCAAGTAACATTTAATGTTAAACCTATCAGAACTACACTGGGCTTCTCAGCAGAGACCATTAAAGCCAGAAGGGCCTCGACAGAGGTCCTCAAAATCCCAAGAGACCACAGATGCCAGTCTAAACTTCTACACCCAGCGAAACTATCAATAACCATTAATGGACACTAAATATTTCATGACAAAAACAAATTCAAGCAGTACCTAGCTCCAAATCAGGCTTTACAGAAGTTACTAGAAGGAAAACTCCACCCCAAAGGGACAAGCTACAACCAAAACTACACAGGAAATAGATAGTCACACCATTGCTAGAAAACAGCCACACAACTCTCCATTGTAACCAACATCAAAATTAAGAGATTTAGCAGTCACTGGTCATTAATATCTCTCAACATCAATGGTCTCAATTCGCCAATAAAAAGATACACACTGAATGGATGCATAAACAAGATCCAACATTCTTCTGCATCCAAGAAACACATCTCAGACACAAGGATAGGGTAAAAGGCTGGAAAAATATTCCAAGCAAACAGTCACAAGAAGCAAGCTGTTCTAGCCATTTTAATATCTAATAAAATAGACTTTCAACCAAAATTTATCAAAAGGGATGAGGAAGAACACTTCATACTTATGAAAGGTAAAGTCAATCAAGATGACATCACAATTCTGAACATCTATGCTCCCAATACAAGGGCACCCACATTTGTAAAAGTACTATTTACAAAGTTTAAACCACACATCAATGCTCACATATTAATAGTGGGAGACTTCAACACCCCACTTTCACTGAAGGACAGGCCATCAAAACAGAAACTAAGCTAAGAAATAGTGACATTAACCAACGTCATGAATCAAATGGGTCTTTTCACCCAAACATAAAGGATTATACCTTCTTTTCAGTACCCCATGGAACCTTCACCAAAGTTGATCATATAGTAGGTCACAAAGCAAGCCTCAATAGATACAAGAAGATTGATATAATACCTTGTTTCCTATCAGATCACCATGGTCTAACGATGACTTCAACAACAACTGAAGTAACAAAAGGCCTACATACACAGGAAACTAAATAACTCTCTACTTAATGACACCTGGGTCAGGCAAGAAATAAAGAAAGAAATTGAGAACTTCCTGAAATTAAATGACAATGAAGGAAGAACACACCTAAATCTGTGGGACACTTTGAAAGCAGTACTAAGAGGAAAATTCATAGCACTCAGTGCCTTTATAAAGAAATTGGAAACATTGCACATGAGCAACTTAACGACACAACTGGAAGTCCTAGAAAAAAAGAAGCAGAAACACAGAAGAAGAGTAGATGTCTGGAAATAATCAAACTCAGAACTGAAATCAGTAAATTTGAAACAAAGAGAACAATTCAAAGAATCAACACAACCAGGCTCTGGTTCTTTGAGAAATCAACAAGATAGACCGTTAACCAAACTAACTAAAAGGCAGGAAGATACTATCTAAATCAACAAAATCAGAAATGAAAAGGGAGGCATAACAACAGACACTTAAAAAATATAAAGAATCATAAAATCCTACTTCAAAGGCATATATGCCACAAAATTTGAAAATCTAAGGGAAATGGACAATTTTCTTTTTTCTTTTTCTTTTCTTTTTTTGTTTTTTTCGAGACAGGGTTTCTCTGTGTAGCCTTGGCTGTCCTGGACTTACTTTGTAGACCCGGCTGGCCTCAAACTCACAATGATCCACTTGCCTCTGCCTCCTGCATGCTGGGATTAAAGGTATGTGCCACCATGCCTGGCTTGGACAATTTGATCAATTCCACTTGCCAAAATTGAGTCAAGAACAGATAAACAAACTATGTAGTCCCATTTCTCCTACAGAAATAGAAGCAATCACTGATAGTCTCCCAATGAAAAAAAGCCCAAGGCAACATGGTTTAAGTACAGAATTCTACCAGACCTTCCAAGAAGAGCTAATACCAATACTCTTCAAGCTACTCCAAAAGATAGAAATGGGTGGAACATTACCAAATTCATTCTATGAGGCCACAGTCACTTTGATACATGCATGCACTTTTGTTGATGCTTCAGTATCTGTAAGCCTCCATGGGTCTAGATTAGTCAGCTGTGTTGGTCTTCTTGTGGAGTTCCTGTTCCCCTGGTTAGCACAAGACTACCCAAGATCCACCTGGTGTTTGACTCTGTGCTTCAGCATCTGTTTCAATATGACACAGTTGGAGCCTCTCAGAGGACAATTGTGGTAGGCTCCTGTCTACAAGCACAACAATCATTAATAGTGTCAGTGGTTGGCTCTGTTCCAAGGGGTGGGTCTCAAGTTGGGATAATAATTGGTTGGCCATTCCCCCAACCTCTGACTCATCTTGATCCCTGTACATCTTGTAGGGAGGGTAAATTTTGACTTGAAGATTTTGTGGGTGGGTTGGTAGCTCCTTCTCTCCACTGTAAGTCTTGTCTGGCTAGGGGGTGGCCACTTCAGTCTCTAATAGGTTCTTGACCATTAAATATTCTTCTTTTGGGAATTTTTGGTTTAGCACTCTACCCCATTTTTAATCGGTTGATTTGCTTTGTTGGTATCTAATTTCTTGAGTTCTTTATCTTTTTGGATATTAGTCCTGTGTTGGATGTAAGGCTGGTAATATCTTCTCCAGATCTGTAGGCTGTCATTTTGTTGTATTAACAGTATCCTTTGCCATACAGAAACTTTTCAGTTTCATTTATTTAATTGTTGATCTTAGTCCCTGAGGTGTTGGTGTTTTGTTCAAGAAGTTGTCTCCTGTGCCAATGAGTTCAAGGCTATTCCATATTTTCTCCTCTATTAGATTTAGTGTATCTTGTTTTATGTTTAGGTTTTTCATCCAGTCATACTTGAGTTTTGTACAGGGTGATAAATATAGATCTATTTTGATTCTCCTGTATGCAGACATCCAGTTAGACCAGCACCAGTTCTTGAAGATGCTGTCTCTTTTTTTATTTGAAGGTTTTGGCTTCTTGGCAAACAGTCAAATGTCTGTTGGTATCGGGGTTTATTTCTGGGTCTTTCATTCAATTTCATTGATCAGCCTGTATGTTTTTATTCTAATACCATGTGCTTTTTACTACTATTGCTCTGTAGTACAGCTTAAAATCAGCAATGGTGAAACCTCCTGAAGTACCTTTATTGTACAGGATTGTTTTAGCTATCCTGGTTTTTATTTTTTCTGTATTGAGTTGAGAATAGTTCCTTTCAGTTCTGTAAAGAATTGTGTTGATATTTTAATGAGTATTGTATTGAATCTGTAGACTGCTTTTGGTAAGATGGCCTTTTAAAAAAATTTTTGGTTTTTGAGGCAGGTTTTCTCTGTGTAGCTTTGGCTGTTATGAACTCACTGTGTAGACCAGGCTGGCCTCAAGCTCACAGATATTGCCTGCCTCTGTCTCCAGAGTGCTGGGATTAAAGGTGTGCACCACAACAAGATGTCCATTTTTGTTATATTAAACTTACTGATTCATGAGTATGGGAATCTTTTATCTTTTGACATAATCTTCAATTTCTTTCTTCAAAGATTTGAAGTTTTTATCATGCATGTCTTTCAATTGCTTTGTTTGAGTTACACCAAGATACTTTATATTATTTTTGGCTATTGTGAAGGGTGTTGTTTCCCTAATTTCGTCCTCAGATCCTTTATCATTTGCATATAGGTGGGCTAGTGGTCTTTTAAAAATAATTTTGCTTATAGCCATTTGATGAAGTTGTTTTTCAGCTGTAGGAGTTCTCTGGTAGAATCTTGGAGGCCATTTAGGTATATGATCATGTAATCTACACATAGCAATACTTTGACATCTTCCTTTCCAATTTGTATCCTTTTGGTGTCTTTTAGTTGTCTTATTTCTCTAGCTAGGACTTCAAAAAATATATTGAAATATATATGGAGAAAGTGGAAAGTCTTCCCTTGTCCCTGATTTTAGTGGGATTGCTTTAAGCTTCTCTCCATTCAATATAATGTTGGCTATAGGCTTGCTGTGTATTGCCTTTATTGTGTTTAGGTATGTGCCTTGTATCCCTGATGTCTCAAAGACTTTAAATATGAAGGGGTGCTAAATCGTTGTCAAAGGTCTTTTCAGAATCTAATGAGATGACCGTGTGGTTCTTTTCTTTTGGTTTATTTATATGATGGATTTTTATTATGTTGGACCATGACTGTATCCATGGGATGAAGCTAGTTGATCATGGTGGATGATGTTTTTTGTTTTTAAAACACAAATCCAGCTTTATTGCTACCAATAAACAAGCAGGCTGGACTGGGAATTCTTGCCTGGTCCAAGCAGCAGGGAGACGGGGAGGGGAGGGGCAGTGGGCTAGGTTCCTAACGGAACCGTCATCTCGTGAGTCAGTGGATGGAACTTGTGGTGCTGGGAAGAATAGAGAGAAGGGGGCCCAGGCACCGCCATCTAGAAGGAAAACGGCTCCTGCAGGGGAATGTCGAGCTCAACGTCCATGTCTGGGGTGCACTTGGGTCTCTGAAATAGAATATCCTTAGGGTCTCTGAAGTAGAATATCCTTAAAAACGACCTCTCGGGGGTTCGAGACTTCTGCTACATTGGCTTCACCTCAATGCCGGTATCTCTTTCCTCAACCTTACAGTATGCTCTCTCAACCAGTCCACATGCCTCTGCAGGTTCGGGCTGTTCAGTGACTTCCGCAGAAGTAGTTCCTCCTGGGGTTTTGGGTTTTCACCACCAGAGACTTCTGGATGTTATTCTTCTTCTGAATCTAGTTGGAAAAATGTGCCAGGACCACTTCACGCATCTCCCTGAGGTTGTCCAGCTCATCCTGTTGCCTATCCTTTGCCTGCTGCACCTGGCGTATGCAGTTGGCGATCTGAACGGACCTGACTGGGTACTCGTGATCCATGTAGGTGCTCAGGAAATGCACTTCCTTGTGTGTCTTCAGGATCTCAGCATTTAGCTGATCCACTTTCTGCTGCAGTCTGTTCGTCTTTCTCTCCTCTTCTTTCCACTCCTGGAGTTCATCTCTCAGGTGCTGTACCCGCTTCTTGTTTGAATACTCCAAGATGTCGACGGTATTCTCGAGGATGTCCTGCTGCTGGAGCATCGAGCGCGCATTCACCGCCCAGCTGTCCTCCATGTCCCGGATGGACTGGGCCGCCTCCTGGTTGAGCTTGCTGAAGAAGCCCTCATGACTGTAGAGCTCCTGGAGTGAGGTCCGCTGGCTTTGAAGCATCGACCTCATCAGCTGGATTTTGCTCTGCGTCTTCCCATGGTGGGGATGCTCCCTTCTTCCAAGCCTTAGATTCTCCATTCGGTTTGCCGTGTCTACAGAACTGTGTACAGAGTGCATCCCTGGTTGTATACTAGTCAGAGTTTTCATTTCGCTTTTGTTGGGGTTTTTGGGTTGTGCCAGAGGAGGCAGGGCAAATGGCTTCAAGTTCTTCTTTGACCGTGGTACTTGAAACTTGTGTCCTGAGGAGTGAGTCCTAGAGTGGGTGGGTTTTTTTTTTTTTTTTTTGCGCCATTGGGGAAAAAAGTCCTTCTCCTCTGAGCACAGACTGCTTCCAGATGCAGTGAGGCTTCAGCCACCTCTCGGATGATGTGTTTTATGTGCTCTTTGATTCAGTTTTCAAATATTTTACTGAATACTTTTGCCTTAATGCTCATAAGGGAAATTAGACTGAAATTCTCTTTGTTTTTGGTTGGGTCTTTGTGAGGGTTAGGTGTCAGGGTGACTGTAGCCTCATAGAATGAGTTTTTCAATGTTTCTTCTGTTTTTATTTCATGGAATAGTTTGACAAGTATTGGTATTAGTCCTTGAAAGTCTGATAGAATTCTGTGCTGTAACCACCTGTCCTGTTTTTTTTTTTTTGGGGGGGGGAGAGTCGGGGAGACTCTTAATAACTGCTATTTCCTTTGTGCTATTAGAACTACTTAATTTGTTTATCTGATCTTGATTTAACATTGGTAATTGGAATCTATCAGGAAAATCACCCATTTCATTTATATTTTCCAATTTTGTGTAGTACAGTCTGTGGCACAGGCTTTTCAAATAAGACTTGATGATTTTTTGGATTTCCTCATTGTCTCTTATAATGTCCCCCTTTTCATTTCTGATTTTGCTAATTTGGATACTGTCTCTTTGCCTTTTAGGTAGTTTGTCTAAGCGTTTGTCTATCTTGTTGACTTTTTCAAAGAACCAGCTCTTGGTTTCATTGATTCTTTGTATTGGTCTCTTTGTTTCTAATTTATTGATTTTTTTTTTTTACCCTTGAATTTGATTATTTCTTGCCATGTACTCCTCTTAAATGTGTATGCTCATTTTTGTTCTAGAGCTTCCATGTGTGCTGCTGAGTTGCTAATTTAATGCTTCATCATTTTTTTTAAAAAGAAGGCACTTAGTGATAAGAACTTTCCTCTTATTAGCCCTTTCATTGTATTTCCTAAGTTAGGGTATGTTGTATCTTCATCTTCATTGAATTTGAGGAAGCCTTTAATTTCTTTCTGTATTTCTTCCTTATTTTGGTGGTCATCGAGTATAGAGTTGTTCAGTTTATATCAGGCTTTCTGTTTTTTCTTGTTCAAGTCTAGCCTTAATCCATGGTGATTTGATAGAAAATAAGTTTGTTTTCTTCAGTTTTAGGTACATTGACCATGTTCGTATTAGACACTTTGCAGTAGAAAAAATGAGAGACCTGTCTTCCAGGATTGCCTCCTCAAATGCATGATCCAAGCAGGAGAGGACTGAGTTAATCTATTGATGAGGCTTTCCAGCTATTAATGGAGCCTTATGTATGGCGTATGGTAATTTTCATTTCCAGTATTTCAGTTTTGTTTTTCTTCTAATCTCCTCTCTTATACATTGTATAGTCATCCAATTTATTCAGCTGTTTGTATATATCCTCTTGGAATTCACATAGGAACTCAATTATTGTCTTTGTTTTTTAAAAACATGCTTCCATACTAGCCCAAGGGGCATGTCCCATGAAAGTCTTCACTTACCAAGAAACTGCAACAGAGGGGAGGACATCCTATTGGGACTCTAGATGAGAGAAGCATGGGAGAATAGCAAAGTAGAAGGATCCAGAGGGTCCTAGAAACCTACAAGAAGAACATTATGATAGGCAGATTTGGGCCCAGGGGTCCCACTCAAACTATGGCACCAGCCAAGGACAATACAGGCGGTAAACTTCAAATCCCTACCCAGATCTAGCCAATGGACAGGACATTCTCCACAGTTGAGTGGAGAGTGGGGTATAACTTTCACACATACTCTGGTGCCTCATATTTGACCATGTCCCCTGGAGGGGGACACCTGGTGGCACTCAGAGAAAGGATAGCAGGCTACCAAGAAGAGACTTGATACCCTATGAGCATATAAAGGGGAGGAAGTCCCCCTCAGAAACAGTCATAGGGGAGGGGAGTAAGGGGAAAATGGGAGGGAGGGAAGAATGGGAGGATACAAGGAATGGGATAACCATTGTGATGTAACAAGAATAAATTAACAAAAATAAAAAAATGCTTGCAGCATTTTTTTTTTGTTCTTTTCTTGGGATTTCTTCTAATTCACTGTCCTGGAGGCCATTACTCTGATCTTAGTAGTAGTGGTGTTTTGAATAAGAAACATTTTCAGCAGTCTTATTCGGCAGTCACTTTGTACCCAGATATTGGTGTTCTTTGGTGAGGGTTGTGGAACTTTAGGAGGTGCAGCCTTATAGGAAAAAGGACACAGTGTCATGGTGTGTGTGTGTGTGTGTGTGTGTGTGTGTGTGTGTGTGTGTGTGTGCATGCGTGTGCATCTGTCGTATCCCAGTTAGGGTTACTACTGCTGTAATGAAACACCATGACCAAAGCAAGTGGTGAAGGAAAAGGCTTATTTGGCCTACACTTTCATATCATTGTTCACCATCAAAGAATGTCAGGACAAAACTCAAACAGGACATGAACCTGAAGACAAGAGTGGATGCAGATGCCATGGAAGAATGCTGCTCAGTGGCTTATTCACCTTGGCTTGCTCAACCTGATTTCTTTTAAAACCCAGGACCACAAGCCCAGGGATGCACTATCCACAATGGGCTGGACTCTCCCCTATCAATCACTAATTAAGTAAATGTTATACAGGCTTGACTACAGCCTGATCTTATGGATATATTTTCTCAATTGAGGTTCTTTCCTCTTAGGTGATTATAGCTTGGGTCAAGTTGATATAAAACTAGACAGGACAGATGGAAAAATTAGAATAATGTTAAGGTCCACACACTTTTAAAATCATGGAACATTGTAGCTGAGAAGCAGTGATAAGGAAAAAGGACAGAAGAAAAGAAGTAAAAAAGGGGGAAAGAATATAAGTTATGCATGGAAAGCATAGTAGAGAGTACTCATTGGTAGATTTTGTACAGAAACCTACAGAATTACTCTAAACATAACAATGTAATGAATAAACTATACTAAAGCAAGAGCATTTATGTATGCATATATATGCAGGAGTGCAGGTGAACAAATATAAAAAAAAATCCTAAAAATGACAAAATGAACAAAAACAATCAAAAAAGCAAAATATGATTAAGCACAGTAGATTAAAACATATTATATGAGTCAGCATTTCTTCCTCTGTGGGATGGGCTTTGTTTGAACCTTCCACTCCTGTGATGATACGTGGATCAAACCGCACTGGTGTGGGAAGGACATTTTGCAATTCAAGTTCAAGCTCACAGAGCCTGAATTGGGGTGTGCCCTGCCTGTTGGAATTGTAGAAGTTCCCTATGGAGTGACATTCTGGCCCAGCCTCACTGAATTGAGATGTCTGTTCCTTATTGCAGCCTGAGGCTCTCTCTGGCTCCTCTTAGTACTGTGTGTGGTAAGTGCAAGTGGGAACCTCTCGCTGCAGCATTTGTGGAAGGAGAGGTGGAAAGTCATTGCCTGGGGTTAACCTCAGACCTCCACCTATCCCTATACACTGCTGGCTGGAACTTTTCCAGTTCCCTGGGTCACATATTGCTGCAACTTCTTCAGCTCACTGGGGCACTGCCAATTCCACCACTAGCCTTTGTGTTCAGTTGACTCATCTTTCCAGCCTGTGCGAACAAAGAATAGTGCTTCCTTCCTCCCCCAACCATCATCACTGCTCTCTGTGAAGAAGCTTCCCTCCAGAGATCTCTCTTTTCTTTAAGTCCATGTAAAGTTCTTGTCTTTTCTAGGAGATAATTGAGTATGATTTTGACAGGTTTCTTATTTCATCGATGAGACCTTTCATTCACCATCTCATCTAGGAGTCACCATTTATAATTTTTGCATTATATACAAAGTTTCATAATGTAGTTATGAAAAAAATCTGTAATTAGGTCAAAGTATTCATGGAGTCAGAAATTTCTGTTCAGAGGGGCATAAAAGTGTAAGTGTGGCATATTTCCATTGTTTTCAACTTCCCAGCATTTTAGCCACAATGCTTTAATCCTTTTTACAAGACTTAAGAACAATTGTTCAAAATCACGCAGTTAAACAGTTATGCTGCCAGCAGTGGAGAGCCAGCCGTCTCTAGCCAATCTTCATATGAAGACCAGCTGGCAGGACAAATATGGTGTCACATCCCAGTGGGAGGTGTCATGAATTGAAGACTCAAGGCACAAGCAGTGTGATTTAATTCATAATGTTATCAGCTACTTTGATCTTCTTAGTTTCTTGACTCTGCAATTCCTCAAATTTTGATATTATCCATGAAACTGAGCACAGTCCCAAGCAGTGCTTATAAGGATTTCCTAATTAGCTTTTCAATAGGAAGCATTCTTATTTTTTCTTTTAAAGAGGTTCAGTCAAGACAAAATGACATTCCCTTTGTCTCTGTCTCCAGGTACACTCCATGCTTCTAGTTTAAGCTTTAGTGGTTATTATATTCTGCATAGTGAGTTTTTGTGTTTTTCTGGATAGATGCAGATATTTTATGTTTGTCTACACATCTGATTTGAGCTCACCCATAATTTTACTCATGCTCTGGTTTTTCATTTTCCTTACCAACTTGCTTTCTTTTGTTTACTTTTATATTTTATTTTAGGACATTCTTCAGTTAGACTTTGTTCTACCACCCAGGCATAATCTGGAAGCTAAGGGTACAGAGTGTTAGTGGTCCAGACAGAAATCAGTTAGGGGAGTGCATGCTGGAGATGGGTAAAAAGGCATAAGGCAGTTTGCCTATGCACAACTTAGGAGAATGTTTTCTCTTCCTGAACAGTCAACTCAACACTAAGTTTGTACTTCTTCATCCAGAAAGGGAACCGGTAACAGTTGGTAATGCTTTGCTGGTAATAACCACTTCTTCCTTCTTCTCTTATCTCAAACAACCATTGGAAAAAAGGTTTCAGGCTTTTAAAATTACTAAATCCATCCCATAATTATTTGTAGTTATGTCTATGCTGTTATTGAAAAGCTTCATTGAGTTTAATCAAAATTTCAGTTCTCTGTGCAGGTCTGTAACTGGTTACTGGTGATTGAACTCAGTTTTCAGTTATTTTCTTGTTCTTTTAAAAAAATATATTTTATTAATTTATTCATATTACATCACAATTGTTATCCCATCCCTTGTATCCTCCCATTCCTCCCTTCCTCCCATTTTCCCCTTAGTCCCTTCCTCTATGACTGTGATTGAGGGGGACCTCTCCCCTTTATATACTCATAGGGTATCAAGTCTCTTCTTGGTAGCCTGCTATATTTTCATGTTCTTAAGGGTTGGGAGTGAGGCTTCCAACTGTCTGATCATATTCCTGCTTCCATTTTGAAACAATCTTAGGCACTGGTGAGAGTTATCTCAATAGTATAAAGTAAGGCCTGTTTAAAATGGAATTGCTATGTATGAGGAAAGCTATTCCTTTATATTTGTTGCTGTGGAACTATTTTTGGAATTTAAAAAGTCCCCACAAAAACTGCCACAAAAATGTCCTATGGTCAAAAGACTTAGAATTTCTGTTCTAAGAACCAAGGGCAAGGACCATGAACCTACATGTTCTGTAACCCAGTATCATAGGTGTCCCATTGGAGAGTGCTCCTTATAAATGTGGAGGTGTTATTGGCAGTAGAGGGAAGGTTCCCAAGAATTGTGTGAGGAGGGACTGATAACTGAATTTATGAAGCTTGCCTCTCATTTCATACCACTTTCCTCTTTCTTGAAACTAGTGAGAGAACTCACAAAATGTTGTCAACCTTATGACAGAACTTATAAAATGTTGCTAATGCAGTTTTGTCCAATATAAGTCAAACTTTGTCATATTGGACCAACAAGGTGGGTCCATTTCCTTGGTACCAGGTAACAATTTCAAGCTTAAGGATTATAACTCCTGTCAAATGAGCAGTGTCTTTACTTTCCAAGCAGATAACAAGTCAGGACCCTCCTGAAAACAGTGTACAAATCAACGAGTTTCTTTCAAGGAACACAAAGACAGAACATGCAGAAATAAGGGAAAGGAATATAAATATATAGGCAAAATAGGTACAAGAAAGCTAGTTGAGTACACAGCATTAGTAAGGAAGGAAACAAACACTCATGAGTGAAACCCTCTGGATTGTTCCAGTCTCTTCCATGATGATAGTAGAAAAGTTCCAAACTCAAGTCATCAGCACTGAAGAAAGGGACTCATTTGTTCCAACAGAGCATCCACACAGATAGTTGAAAGGGTTGTAGCTCAGTAGATGTGTCTATCTCACATGGCAACCTGATGCCCTGGTCAATATAGTCTAAGGAAATGTCCTATCTAAAAGGCCTGGATCCCATCAATCTCATTTGCATATTGACCTACAGTCATCAGTGTGATTGCGATTGTGTTGTCAAAATGATTGAGCACTTCTTGCCTATAAATCTTGTGTGCAAAAAAGGAGTTAAAAACAGAGTTAGTACTGTCAAAATATACTTGCAATAATAAATCAAAAGAGATATAACACAGCAAAATGCACATCACAATACCATTTCCATTTCATGATACTCCTTTCTAACAATGCTCATGTGTTTTGCTTTTTAAATGCATGCATGTATGTAAGCATGCATGAATATTTGTTTGTATGTATGTGTGTGCATGCTTATGTGTATACATACATGTGCACATGTATGTGAAGGATTGAGGACTGCTAGGGCCTCATCCTGGGACAAACAGCTAACTGAGCTGCCTACTAGCATATCAACGCAGATGCCTTTCTTAGCATTGGCATTACCTGTTATAGAGACATCCTGGCTGGCATACCCTACCCCAAATTCTCTAGCCCAGGGACTGGGATGGGCCCTTTCCCACAGTTTCTCATCCCTACATAACCCAACTGTTTTTTGCCTATTTGGTTCTGTTGTTTTCCCAGTCTCTTGGCTCACTCCATGCCTCTTTGCCTCTGGTCCCTGTGCCCTCACCCCAACCCTGAGCCATGGCCTTGTTCACTCTGGATCATTCTAGATGCTTCTGTCTATGCTCTCCCTTATATCTATAGTAAATATTTCAACACCTTATAAGCAGTCAAGTCTTCCTTTTATTTATTTATTTTTCATTGAAGGACAACATTCGGTTTAAACATCAGGAACACCTTCACTTACTTTGAGGCAGAGTCTCTCATGGGTTTGGAAAACATCAATGGTCTAGCCTGTTTTGGCTGAAAAAGAAGCTGCCAGAGATCCACATATCTCTGGTTCCCTTACACTGGGATTACAAGCATGTATCATCACATATAGCATTTCCAGGTAGCTTCTGGGCATCTGTCTCGGGCTCTCGTGCTTTCAAGGCAACTAACTTCTTTACCATCTCCCAGCTCTCCATGAACTTCTTATTATTTACTACATTAATTCATAATATCTAAATTCTATCCATTCAATCAAAATTTTTACTGTCTCCTAGAACTGTGTTCAATATATGAATTAATCATTATATTAACTAATCTGCATAAAGCTTTGTACTTAATTTATTTTTTAATTAAATATTTTTATTTTTTACATACACATTTATATTATTATGCATATGTAGTATAAACTACCTATAGCAAGAAGAACCATGATCCAATCAGGAATTATATAAATTTTACATTCTTAGTGGTATTGCTACTTGTATTTGACAGCCTTGAAGAAAACATCTTTCCTGTCCTGGTGTGTCTAATATTCTGAATGTAAATCAATCTCCATCACATCTTGTCACTATCAACTTAAAACATCTATCTAGACCTAAAAACATCTTAACCCCTAAAAAACTAAGTTTCATTGTAAGACTAAACCTCCTGGTCTTCAACCCCATCAGAGACTTGAGAAGAAATAAACTTGAATACCTGAGTATGCTGGGTGTGCAGGTTAGTCACTTTGCAAATGAGAAGATGATACAGTTTTCCATCTGAATAGTCACCCAAAATTCTCTAAAACATTGGAGCATCTTCTTAGCCTTCTGTCTCAAGCTATCTGTCAGACATATTTGTGAGGCAGGAACTATTGAGGACTTGCTTACCTTGTCTTCCTAGAGTTTGGCCATCGACTTTGCCTGCGTCCAAGCTAGCCCTTTTTTAGGAAGAATTCTGTCTGTGGTAGAAATGAGGACATTTCATCCAGTGGCTGAATTGCCACATTTGAAGCCCTCTCCATAAGGAGGTTCTTTGATGCTCATCATCCTCTTTGAGGTAGTCTGGTTTTTGCCAAGAGTTAATCTGTCACATTGTCAGTGAACCTTTAAAATAACAAAACATTTTAAATGCCATATTCTGTATGTCTCTCATATTTTTAAAGAACTTAACTATTTTATCTTATCTTTCCATAGAATCATATCTACTGTTGCACCTAAGATATATAGTCATGTGATAAAAATAGACTAGTAATTGATATGACCATGATTTGGTCAACCAACAATTAATTGTATAACTTATTTATCCTAAACAGCCTGCAATAGCACTTTCAAAGTATTAGAAGTAAACCTTGTATTATAATTGTTTTATATGGGTACAATACCTCATATTAGAGTATATATATATTTATATAATATTATGACGAATAATCTTACATTTCAATTCTAACCTAAAATTAAACTTACTTTGTATTTATATGCAAATTTCTATACCAGTGGATTCAAAATAACTTTGTGAGTGACAATTGAGGCATTAATTTGAGGAGTAGACTCAATAATCTACTTTTTGTTCTGTCTTCCCTATATATTTATATATTTCATCTTCTTTCTTTTCAAGCCCCATCTCCAAACCCAAGAATGTAAGATAAAGGAAAAGAGAGAAATCTCTGAGTCTAACCTTGTTTTCTCTCTAACTAAGACCAATAATAACTTGTAACCAACTCCCATTGATAATAACACAAGAAAGCAACCAGAAAACCTACATGTCCCCCTTAAAGGAAATGGGGCATTGTTCTCCTCAGGTTTCTTCTGGATGATTTGGGACAAATAAAACCTTTGTAGGTGTCCAAATAGAATTGGGGAAATGGCTAAACAAGCTAGGAATAGCATTTGTAGTCCAGTTTTTAAATGTTGGGAAATTCCACACTTAATTAGAGTCCTGTATGGGATCATCTGAAATGCTGGACCAATTGGGATTTCTTTAAAAGTGTCCTAGGAGGAACAGCAATTGAAGCACTTGATGGTGGAACATGAAGGATACAGGATGTTAGTGTCCAGCATGCTGGGAGGAATGAATCCTGTGAGGTCTGATCCGGCTTCACTGTCCAGTTATTTTGTTCTGAAAGCATATAATTTCTCACAAGAGTTATATAGTCCTAAAATTACAATTGTATAAGGTTTGCATTATGCAGACAACATTTAAGGCTGTATTTCTGGTCTTTGTAAGAGCAGAAAAAAGACATCTGTAATCTTCATTCATGCCCTATGAAGAATGGCATCTAATAATAAATCATAGGGGTTCTGTAGCCAACAAGAATAATTTTCTATGCCTCGACTTTCTCGTTTCAGCCAGACTCAGAGCTATTCCCATATGGTGGGATTAGCAATATAAGTTACCTGCTCATTCTGCAGTTTAAATTCTTCACATCCTGATTATATCCCTGTTCCTTATCCCCTCCCAATCCCCCCTCCTTCTCTTTCTTAGTCTTCAGAAAGGCTAGCCATCCTCCCTTAACATCCGACCTCAGCCTTTCAAGTCTCATCTGTACTACCTGTAACCTCTTCCTCTGTTGCCTGGCAAGACCATTCGGCCAGGGGGACCAGAATGCATGTTCGAAGTACTCTCTACTCTCCATAGGTGGGGCCTACAAAGAGACTTCACTACTACACCTGAGTAGAGGGTCTAGGTGCACATTATATATGGTCCTTGGTTGATGTTTCAGTCTCTGTATTGTAGTGTAGTTATCCTGTATTATGTGGCTAATACCCACTAATGAGTGAATATATACCATGTGTGTTTCTGCATCTGGATTACCTCACTCAGGATGATCTTTTCTAGTTCCATCCATTTGCCTGCAAATTTCAAGATTTCCTTGTTTTTAATAGCTGAATAGTATTCTATTGTGTAAATGTACCACAGTTTTTTTAAAAAAAAATTCTTCAGCTGAGGGACATTTAGGCTATTTCTAGATTCTGGCTATTATGAATAAAGCTGCTATGAACATAGTTGAGCAAATGTCTTTGTTTTTTTTTGGTTTTTTTTTTTTTTGTGTGTTTGGTTTTTTGAGAAAGGGTTTCTCTGTGTAGCCTTGACTGTCCTGGACTCACTTTGTAGACCAGGCTGGCCTCGAAATCACAGTGATCCGCCTGCCTCTGCCTCCCGAGTGCTGGGATTAAAGGCGTGCACCACTATGCTTCGGCAGCACATATACTAAAATTGGAACGATACAGAGAAGATTAGTATGGCCCCTGCGCAAATGTCTTTGTTGTATGGCTGGGTCCTGAGGTAGTGTTATTCCCAATTTCCTGAGAAAACACCAGATTGATTTCCAAAGTAGTTGTACACATTTGAACTCCCATCGGCAATAGAGGAGTGTTCCTCTTTCTCTATATCCTCGCCAGCATGTGCTGTCACCTGTGTTTTTGATCTTAGCCATTCGGATAGGTATAAAATGGAATCTCAGAGTTGTTTTGATTTGCATTTTCCTGATAACTAGGGATGTTGAGCATTTCTTTAAGTGTTTCTTGGTCATTTGATATTCCTCTGTTGCAAATTCACTGTTTAATTCTGTACCTCATTTTTAAACTGGGTTATTTGGTGTGGTGGTGTTTAATTTTTTGAGTACTTTATATATTTTAGATATTAGCCCTTTGTCAAATGTAGGGTTGGTGAAGATCTTTTCCCAGTCTTTAGGCTGTTGTTTTGCTCTGTTGACAGGGGCCTTTGCCTTACAGGAGCTTTTCACTTTCTTTTTTTATTTAGTTAATTTATTCAGATTACATCTAAATTGTTACCCCATCCCTTGTATCCTCTCGTTCCTCCCTCCCTCCCACTTTCACCCTATTCCCTTCTCCTATGTCTGTGACTGAGAAGGACCTCCTCCTCCACTATATGATCATAGGCTATGAAGGCTTTTCACTTTCTTAATGTCCCACTTATTAATGGCTGATCTTAGTCCCTGGCTGTTGGTGTTCTGTTCAAGAAGTTGTCTCCTGCACCAAAGGGCTCAAGGCTCTTCTCCACTTTTTCATCTAACAGATTCAGTGTATCTGCTTTTATGTTGAGGTCTTTAATCCATTTGGACTTCATCTTTGTGCAGGGTGATAGATATGGATGTATTCTCATTTTTCTACATGTAGCCATCCAGTTAGACCAGCATCATTTGTTGAAGATGCTGTCATTTTTCCATTGTATGGATTTGGCTTCTATGTCAAAAATCAAGTGTCCATAGGTATGTGGGTTTATTTCTGGGTCTTTGATTAGATTCCATTGATCAACCAGCCTATTGCAATGCCAGTACCATGCTGTTTTTATTACTGTTGCTCTATCGTACAGCTTGAGATCTGGGATGGAGATTCCTCCAGAAGATCTTTTATTGTATAAGATTGTATTAGCTACTCTAGATTTTTTGTTTTTCTGTATGAAGTTAAGAATTGATCTTTCAAAGTCAGTAAGGATTTGTGTCGGTATTTTGATGGGAATTGCATTGAATCTGTAGATTACTTTGGTCAGATATCTATTTTTACTATGTTGATTCTCCCAGTCCACAAGCATGGGATATCTTTCCATCTTCTGAAATCTTCTTCAAATTCTTTCTTCAGAGATTTGAAGTTTTTTTTCATAAAA
The DNA here is from genome assembly GCA_907169655.1 of Acomys percivali. Classification (NCBI taxonomy): domain Eukaryota; kingdom Metazoa; phylum Chordata; class Mammalia; order Rodentia; family Muridae; genus Acomys; species Acomys percivali. The sequence continues at coordinate 21,216,515 of OU015745.1, read as the reverse complement.
ATCTTTTGCTTTCTGGGTTAGAGTTACACCAGGATGCTTTATATTATTTGTGGCTATTGTGAAGGTTGTAGTTTTGCTAACTTCTTTCTCATCCTTTTTGCCACTTGTATACAGGAGGGCTACTGATTTTTTTCAGTTGATTTTATATCCAGCCACTTTGCTTAAGGTGTTTGTCAGCTGTAGGAGTTCCTTGATAGAATTTTTGCAGTCATTTCTGTATACTATCATATCATCTGCAAATAGTGATAGTTTGACTTCTTTCCAATTTATATCCCCTTGCTCTCCTTTAGTTCCTTACTGCTCTAGTTAGGACTTCGAGTATTACATTGAAGAGATATGGAGAGAGCAGACAGCCTTGTCTTTTCCCTGATTTCAGTGGAACTGATTTAAGTTTCTCTTCATTTAATTCATGTTGGCTATGGGCTTGCTGTATATTGCCTTTATTATGTTGAGGTATGTGCCTTCTATATCTGCTCTCTCCAGGACTTTTAAAATGAATGGGTGTTGGATTTTGTCAAATGCTTTTTCTGCATCTAAGGAGATGATCATGTGTTTTTTCCTTTCAGTTTGTTTATATAATGTATTATGAGGATGCATTTCTGTATAGTAAACCTCCCGTGCATGCCTGGGATGAAGCCTACTTGGTCATGGTGAATGATAGTTTTGATGGGTTCTTGAGTTGGTTTTGTGATTATTTTATTGAGTATTTTCACATCAATGTTCATAAGAGAAATGGGTCTGAAATCCTCCTTCTTTGTTGATTCTTTCTGTGGTTTAGGTATTAAGGTGACTGTGGCCTCATAGAATAAGTTTGGTAATGTTCCTTCTGTCTCTATTTTATGGAACAGTTAGAAGAGAACTGGTATTAGCTTCTCTCTGAAGGTCTGGTAGTATTCTGTGCTGAATCAACTTGGTTTGGCCTTTTTGTTGTTGTTGTTTTTGGGTTTTTGATGACTGCCTTGATTTCTACTTAGGTGTGATAAGACTATTCAATGTGCTTACCTGATCTTGATTCAATTTTGGTAGTTGGTACTTACCGAGAATATTGTCCATTTGATTTAGGTTTTCAAATTTTGTGACATATAGGCTTTTGAAGTAAGACTTGATGAATCTTTGGATTTCCTTAGTGTCTGTCATTATGTCTCCCTTTTCCTTTCTCATTTTGTTGATTTGAATACTCTCCCTCTGTCTTTTAGTTACTCTGGCTAGAGGTTTGTCAGTCTTGTGAATTTTCTCAAAGAACTGGTTTCATTGTTTCTTTGAATAGTTTTCTTTGTTTCTAATTTATTGATTTCAGCCTTGAGTTTGATGATTTCCAGCCTTCTACTCCTCTTGGATGTGTCTGCTTCTTTTTGTTCTAGAACTTTCAGATGTACTGTTAAGTTGATAGTATGGGATCTCTCCAGTTTCTTTATAAAGACACTTAGTGCTATGAACTTTCCTCTTAGCACTGCTTTCATTGTGTCTCTAAGTTTGAGTATGTTGTGCCTTCAGTTTCATTTAATTCTAGGACGTTTTAAATTTCTCTTTTCATTTATTTCCTTACCCAGATGTCATTGAGTAGGGAGTTGTTCATTTTCCATGAGTTTGTAGGCTTTCCATTATTTCTTTCATTGTTGAGTTCTATCGTTAATCCATGGTGGTTTGACCAGAGGCAAGGATTATTTTAATTTTTTTGTATCTGTTGCGGTTTGCTTTGTGACCAAGTATGTAGTCAATTTTGGAGAAGGTTCCATGAGGTATTGAAAAGAAAGTGTATTCTTTTGTGTTTGCATGAAATGTAGATATCAGGTACATTTGTTACATGATATTTATTAGTTTCTTTGTTTCTCCATTTAGTTTCTGTCTAAATAATCTGTCTTTTGAGTAGGAAGAGGTGTTGAAGTCTCCCACTATTAATGTGTGAGGTTTGATGTGTGGTTTAAGCTTTAGTAATGTTTCTTTTCTGAATCTCAATGCTCCTGCATTTGGGGCATAGATGTTCATACTTGAGACATCATCTTGGCACGTATTTTCCTTGATGAGGATGAAGTGACCTTCATCATCTCTTTTGATTAGTTCTGGTTGAATGTCTATTTTATTACATAGTATAATGGCCACTCCAGCTTGCTTCTTTAGTCCATTTGCTTGGAATACAGTTTCCAACTCTTTACCTTGAGGTAATATATATCTTTATTGCTGAGGTGCACTTCTTGTGTGTAGCAGAATGATGGTTTCATGTTTTCACATCCATTCTGTCAGCCAGTGTCTTTCTACTGTGGAGTCGAGGTCATTGATGTTAAGAAATATTAATGACCTGTGGTTGTTAGTTCCTTCTATTTTGATGTTGCTGGTGGTAGAGTATGTGTGCTTCTGTGTTTTGTACTTGTAGTTGTGGAATTATTTTTCCTGTGTTTTCCTGGGTGTAGTTATCCTCCTTGAGTTGTAGTATTCCTTCTAGTACTTTCTGTAGGGCTGGATTTGTGTTTAGATACTGATTAAACTCGGCTTTGTCATGGAATATCTTGTTTTCTCCATCTGTGGTGATTGAAAGTTTTTCTGGGTATAGTAGTCTGGGTTGGTGTCTGTGTTTGAATGACTTCTATGCAGTCCCTTCTAGCTTTCACAGTCTCTGTTGAGAAGTCTGGTGTAATTCTGATGACTATGCCTTTATATGTGGCTTAACCTTTTTTCTCTTGCACCCTTTAATATTCTTTCTTTGTTCTGTACATTTACTGTTTTGATTATTATATGGAAGGAGAATTTTCTCATCAAATCTATTTAGATTTCTGTAGGCTTCTTGTATTTTTATGGGAATTTGTTTATTTAGGTTGAAGAAGTTTTCTTCTGTGATTTTGTTGAAAATGTTTTCTGGGCCTTGGAGCTTGGAGTCTTCTTCTTCTATTCCTATTATGCTTAGATTTGGTCCTTTTATAGTGTCTCAGATTTCTTGGGGGTTCTGTGTCAGGAACTCTTTAGTTTTAATGTTTCCTTTGATTGATGTATTGATAACTTTGATTGTATCATCCACACTGGAGAGTCTCTCTTCCATCTCTTGCATTTGGTTGGTGTAGCTTCTGTCCATCAGTCCTGTTCTCTTCCCTAAGTTTTCGAACTCTAAGATTGGCTCAACTTGTGTTTTATTTTTTATTTTTTGCTTCTAATTCCCTTATTTAGGTTTTGAATAGTCTTATTTATTTTTTCTCCTGTTTGCTTCGATTTTCCTGTAATTCTATATAGGATTTATTCAATTCTTTCATCTCTTTGGATGAGTTTCCTGTGTTTCTTTGAGTGATTTATTTTTCTCGTTCAAAGCTTCTATCATTTTCATCACCTCAGATTTAAAATCTTCTACTTGCTCTTCATGGGTGTTCATATCTCCAGGGCTTGCTGCCTTAGGATCACTGGTTTCCGGTGGTGTTATATGGCTCAGAGTTTTGTTGCTATTCATCTTGTACTGTCTTCTAGGCATCTGGTTGTCTCTTGTGTTAGAAGGCCTAGAAGTTCTTCCAATGAGGTCTCTGTCTTTGTGCCACATTGGCCAGGCAGGTTAGGAGCAAATAAAGAGAGCTCCAATCCAAAGGTTGTTTGCTATGGCTTCCCAGAGGCCTCCTCAGGATGTCTGACTGTGGGTGTTAGAGCCTGCACCCAGTTCATCTCAGCTGGGTTCTCTGACCCTACCCCAGTTGGGTCAGGCAGGAGAGGAATGGGCTGATAGATTTCAAAGCCCAAAGTTGCTCAGGTGCCCAACAGTACATGTCAAGATTGCAGGGCTCTGTCTATCTGTTCTTTGTTCCTAATGGGCTAAGCCAGTAAGCAGCTTGGGTGCTGTGAGAGATAAGAGCTTGACTTATCCCACAGACCTTTTAGAAATGGCAGGAAGTGTGAGCCTTGGTCTTCACTATATGCAGCTTTGTCTATGTGCTCTGTATCCCAGATAGTCCAGGCTGGTAAGCAGCTAGGGGTCTGAGGGAGACCAGAGTCCAGAGCTGCTGGGGTGTTCTATATGTCTTGAGATGACAGGGCTCTGCTTATCTGCTCTGTGCCCCAGTTGGGCAAGGCCTGTAACCAGATCCTGCTAGAAGGATGGCAGCTAATATGGAGTGCAGGTCTCTGCTGAGCCTGTTTGCTTTGTGTCTTAGCTATGTCAAAGGAGTATGCTCCAGACAGGCAAGAAGAAAGAGACTCAGGCCTGAAGCTGCTCACAGGATGGCAACCAATGCAGATTGAGGTTGGTGCTTGGACTCAGCTCTGCCTGTATGCTCTGCATCTGGGCCTGGCTGGCAAGTGACTCGGGTGCTGTGAGAAATCAGAGCTCCAAGCTGCTCAGACACTCCACAGACCCTCTTGAGATGGCAGGGCTCATGTGCCGGGACTCAGTTCTGCCTGTCTGCTCTCAGTCCCAGATCTGGCAAGCTGTAGGTGGACAGTGAAAGCCCAAAGCTGCATGGATTTCTCACAGTCCTTACCATGATGGCTGCTAATGTGGGCTGTCCCCCGGGAAATTTTGGTGAGACTCACCTACATGCAGTTTTTCCAGTTTGGACATTATTCTGTCTGTAATTTAAGAAAGGACACTTTCTCATCCAGTGGCTATCTTGCCACATTAGAAACCTTTGATGCCGTTGGAAGTAGATCTGAGTGTGCAGAAAGAAGCAATTTCATTTTGGGTAAAAAAGTTTTTAAGTTAAAAAAATCTTTAAATGCCATGTTCTGTAGATTTCAATCTAGGAAATATATTTTTGTAATTAATAAAACTAGTATCTAACACAACAGTGAGTTTGACTTTCTGACTCCTAATATGCATTTCTTTTTTATTTTTAAATTTTAATTTAGTATATATTTTTTCAGATTATATCCCAAATGTTATCCCATTGTTTGTATCTTCCGATTCTCATACTCCCTCCCTCTTCAGGCCTATTCTCATCCCCAGACCGCTGACAGAAGGAGACCTCCTCCAGCACCATATACCACAACTTATCAGGTCTCATCTGGATAGCTTGCTTCCCCTTCCTTTTTATTCCACAGGGCCTCCCCACCAAGGGAAAGTGATCAAATTGGAGCACCAGAGTTCATGTCAGAGGCAGTCCCTTCCCTCCCAACAACAGTGGATAATGATCTGTCCACTGGCTAGATCCAAATAGGGGGTCTAGTTTTACTGCATTCATTGTCCTTGGTCAGTGTAGGAGTTTACACAGGTTCCCTGGGTCCAGCTGGCTTGATGGTCTCGTTGTAGAGCTCCTGAACCCGCTGGGTGCTTCCATCACTCCAGTTTCACTTACCCCTCTCATTGCTCCACCTGGAGTTCAGCAGCCTTTCTTTATTATCCTAAACAGTTTGCAACATGAGCTTTCAAAAAGACTAGAACTTAACATTGTAATTTTAATAATTATATAGGTACCTTAGGATGTTGTTGCCAAATGTAATCTTAAATCTGTATCAATATATAAAGATTTATACCAATGTAAGATTTTTGGCTTATTGGTGTTCTTTGGTCTAAAAGTAGATTAAATAACCATTTTTCTTATCATTCCTATAACCAACTGTTTTAAAATGGTAACAAACCTCTATAACCTAAGGAATGACAAAAAAAAAATTCGTATCCTAGGAATGGGGAAAACAAGGCAAAAAGAAAACAAAACATAACAAAACAAAACAACCCCCCCCCAAAAAAACGAGGAAAAGAGAGAGAAACAAACAAACAAACAAACAAAGCTGTAATTTTGCTTCCCAGTCTTTGAATGCTCAGAAAAGGCCAGAGTCTCTCTCCTTTGGCAAGTTGCAGGGTAGGATCTGGTATGGGATGCAGAATCCATGGCGATGCAGATCCTATGACTCAGTCAGCTCATTAAGAGGGAAGACTGGAAGAAAAGGAAAGAGAGGAGGGAGCCCAGGACTCTTTTCTAGCGACTTGTGACTGGGAACACTGCTGCTAAGGTGAAAAACTTAAACTGACCAAACTTTTCCTGTAGCCAGAGCTGTAAAAGTGGCTTTTGGCCAAAAACTTCAGGGGGGGGGGGCGTTGTAAAAGGAGGCTCTGTAATCTGTAGATAGGCCTCTTTGAGGAGATCTCTGGTAAGCTGAAGGATACCTGCTTGTTTGAAAGGGATGATGGGGACCTTGAGGCTCTTAACTTATTTGTGAATATACAGGGAAATAATAAATAAGAAAAAAAAATAGACAGCACACACAAACACACACACATTTAAGAAGAAAAGATGGATTAAATTAAAAACCTTAACATGAACTCCAGTTATTGCCTGGTAATCATATTTATACTTCTGAGAAAAGGAATTAGTTCGTAGTAACAAAGGCCATTAACTCTAAAATACAGCAAGTTTATGATTTTTTCATTAAAACTGAACATTTCTTATCTATGTACTGACCTGGTTACACAATTTCCAGCCATCTTTTAGTTTGTAGTGAGCACAGGAAAATACTTTATCTATCTTTCATTCAAAAATAGAAAGTAATTTTCAACAAAACTGTTTAATGCCCAAGCTGATAAGGTTTAAGGAATTATGATGAAACAGTTTGTAATTTCGACATTAAGGATTGTACTTAATTTAGACATTTCTTCATAGCCACATTATGTTTTGGGTTCATGGGAAGTTAAAACTAACTTGTATATTTTTAAACTACATAGCAAGGTTTGTGGTACCACCTCTTATCTGGGGTCACAGATATATCTTAACCCTGTTTCCTATTGAGCCATCTGGAGGTCCACAAAAGAATTTCTTGCAGCTATAAACTTCCTATCAACGGTTTAGCTTTTAGTTCTAAATGAGTTTGAATCGATTCAGAAATTCTCTAAAGCTATTATTAGGAATAATGAAATCATTAGTTGATCTGAACATCAGTGCCTCTTCATAATATCCCCTAGGAAGTTTGTTCAGAGTGGGAAAATACCCAGAAAGTGATGGTTCACATCAGTGGTAGATATCAGAGACATGTCACAGTGCAAAATGACAGGATTTATCAGAGGTTTGAAGCAAGTGTGGGGTACATCATGGTACAGATATTGCAGAATACCAAGTCCTTATCAGAGAGCTCTCATGCTTGATGAACTTCCCCAAATCAATGGCTCTTGACATCCTGTCAGAGGCTGGAAGCAATTCTGGGTATGGGTCATGGTACAGAACTTGCAAAAACACCAGATCCCTTCCAGATAGCTCACATGCCTACTGAATTCCTTTAATAGAATGGCTCTTGGCAAGAAAGTTCAGATCTTAACTGAAGTCCTGATTGGAAAAAATCTATGATGTTGGACAATCTAGATAGCCATGTTGAAATTGTCCCAGTGCAGATTTTTAAGGAAAAGTGATTTAGTCTATTTAGTTAGATCACCTGGGCTGTTTGTCTTGTTTTGGTGTCTAGTCCTCTCGTGCTCCAAAACATAAACTTTCAAAGGTATTGTACATTTTTAAAATTAATATCTCTATGGCCTATGCACACAGCACAGTTCAGTTAAATATGATTCTTTGCTCTCTGTTTAAACAGGTAAGCCATTTGTTTTTCTATAGGTTTGTTTGTACTGTATAACCAAACAGTAAAATATATTTTTATCTATGTCATTTTTAAAAATGGCATGATAAGTCATGGGAATTTTGTAGCCAAAGACTTATTGGCCATGTAGAGCTGAAGCCCTGGCTGGAGGTGTTTTACATCATTGTCTGTCTTAGAGCTGTTTCCATGTGGACTGGTTAGAGAACTCTTTCACCTGTCCCGTTTTGTCTTCTTGAATTCTTTCTTTCTGTCTGAATCCAAGGTCTTTAGGAGATCCCTCCCTGTCTCATCTGACTTCCAGCAGTTTGGATGGAATACATAGCTTTTTGTTTCCTATTAAGACAACAGAATATTTTTCTCCCCAGTGCAACACATTTCCTGTCTTCCATTTTGGAATTAGAACCTATATATGCTGATCTAAATCAGCAGCCCCTTCTAAAACCCAGTGTGTCTTAGCAGTTGTGCTACTTGTCTCATTTTAAAAATTTTAAATTAAGAAATAATTATTTAGTCTATTATGGGAGACATTATATTCCCTTTCCGTTCTATGACCACTTTAAAAATTGTTTGGTCTACATGCTTATAATTTGTATCTGTAAAAGATTTCATGTCATAATGGCTTAAAAAAAATTGTTGCATTCCAAGGGATATACATGCTAAAGCACCATCAGCCTCAATTTGTAAAGATAGTCACCATCTCTAATGAATTTGTAACCTTAAAATCATGCTCTCCAGAATTTAAGGCAAAAGCTCACTGGAATTCTAAATATGAACCTATGTAATGGTGTATATAGTTCACTTCTCCAAACTCTACAAAATGGTCTCATGGATGTTGACAGAACATACTTTAGTCCAAGGTATCCTCCTTTAATTTAAAATTTATTTATTTATTTATTATGCATACAATGTCCTGCCTGCATGTACTCCTGCATGCTGGAAGATGGTACCTCATCTTGTTATATATAGTTGTAAGCCACCATGTGGTCGCTGGGAATTGAACTCAGGACCTTTGGAAGCACAGCCAGTGCCCTTAACCACCTGAGCCATCGCTCCAGCCCCCAAGGTATCTTCTATAGAGCTGTCTTACTGTCATGAATTTCTTCAGTATGTTCTTTTTCAGGGTTAGTTTCTCTTCCATTTCTGTTGTGACAGATAACTTTGATGGGCATTGTAATATCTTCACAGTTGTTTTTTTCAGAGCTTAAAATATATAATTACAATCTCTTCTGGTCTTTGAAGTTCTGTGGAGACATCCACTTGGATTCTGATGGGCTTGCCTTTGAATGTGACTTGGCACATCTCTCTTACTGCTTTCCACACTCTTTCTTTGTTCTTTCTTTTCAATGGTTTACATGCCTCCTGTGTCTGGATTGGCAAACATTCTCTGAATTTTGGGAGATTCTCTGCTATAGTTTTGTATGAAAATAATTTCTGCGCTTTTAGAATAAGATTTTATTTATTTCATGTCCATGGTTCTTAGCTTTTTTCTTTTTGTTGTTTCTTGAATATGTGAAAAGCCTGATCAGATCTTACTAGTTCATGTTTGTCCCTGTTGAAATGTCCCATTAACTCCACCTTGTCGTTTAGTTCAGAAACTCTAATTCCTCCCTGGTCTGTCTATTGATGAGGCTTTCCATCTATTGATGATTTTTTGCTTGGCTTATTGTATTTTTCATTTATAGTATTTCAGTTTTGTTTTCTTCTGAATTCATCTCTCATACGTTCTATGATCATTCAATGTATTCAATCATTTGTCTATATTCTCTTGGAATTTGCCTAGGAACTCATTTACTGTCTTTGATTTCTTTAAACATGCTTGCAGGTTTTTTTGTTTTTATATTTTGTCTTTAGCTCTTTTCCTGTGATTTCTTCTCATTTACTGTTGAGGTAGTTTGAATAAGAAAAATACCCACAGGATTTTTAATTTGGACATATGGGCCCCAGATAGTGGTGTTCTTTGGAGGGTGTTCTGGAACCCTTATGCGATGCAGCTTTTGCAGAAGGAAGGATATTGTGTACAGTCTTATTCCCACTTGCAATTTTCCATTCATTGCTTGTTTATTTACTTAACATCCTGATTGTAGGCTCCTTTCCTTCCCTCCAACCTCCCCACCCACACCATCTTCCTGTTCTCCCTCTATCATCAGAAAAGGCACAGAAAAAGTGAGACTTCCCATGGATCAACCTACCTTGGCACATCAAGTTGCAATATGACTAGTTATTTCTTGAATGTTAAAATTAATTTTATTATTTTAGTTGAGGCATTTACAATGTTCCAGTAGGATTAGGTTGTGGTAGAGTTGAAGTTATACTTCAGAGTCTAGATCCTAGAGCCCAGAGTACCTGGTGCATTGTCTGCATTACTCTCAGACTAGAATATCAACAGCAACCACAGCTGAAGATAGAACCATCACGAAAATGTCATGGTAGCAATGGGTAACAGTGGTACCTGCAACTTCAATAGCTGTTAGAAGATAACTGACTGAAGATAGTTTGGTATATACCAAGATTTTAGTTACTAAGAATCTAATCTGGATGAATTTAGTGTAGATGAAAATAGAGATAGACAACTTTAGAGAAAATCAAGATTGGTAAAGTTACTTGCAGGATTTCTTAGTTAATGTTATAATTAATTGCTGTGATGAAACATCATGACCAAAGCAAGTTGCAGATGAAAAAGGTTATTTGGCTTATGGTTCCACATCACTGCTCATTACCAGAGAAAGTCAGGACAGGAACTCAAACAAGGCAGGAACCTGAAGGCAGGAACTGATGCCAAGGCTATGGAGGGGTGCTTCTTGGAATATACCCAGATTACATTTTCTTTATTGCTTCTATTTCCACTTTTTTGGTCTTGAACAGTTTTGTTCATTTCCTTCTCCCATTTAATTGAATTTTCCCATTGTTCTTTAGGAGATTTATTAAATTCCTTTACATGTTTGATTGTATTTTACTGTATTTTTTGAGGGATTTGATTTCCTCCTTGAAGGCCTCTATCATTTTCATAACCTCAGATTTTAGATTATTTTCTTGCACTTCAGGTGTGATAGTTTCTCCAGAGTGTGTGGTGGTAGGATAGGTGGTAGTCTCATATCACCCTGGGTTTTGTTGCATGTAGTCTTTCACTGACCTATAGCCTTCTAGTTTGCCTTAGTGTTTGAAGGCCTTGTGGTCTCTGATGGTTGGGCAGCTCAGGAGTATGCAGAAATGACTCTACATTGAATGTTACTCAGGCCTTTAGAGGCCTCCTCAGGATCTCGAACAATGTGAATTGGGTACAATATACAGCTCACCTCTCTGCTAGCTGTGTCCCAGGTGGGTCAGGCAGATCAGAAATAGGCAGATAGTAGTCTAAGCTGAATGCTTGGGCCATCTACTGCCTCCTTGGGATGGCGAACAATAGGGGTTTGGTCCCACATACATCTCAACTCTGGTGGTTGTATCCCAGGTGGGTTAGGCAGCTTAGGAGTAGGCAGAGAGGACTCTGAGCTGATTGTTGCTCTGGCCATGCACAGGCCTTCTTGCCATAGCACACAACTGGTCTTGGGTCCAACATACACCTTAACTCTCTGGTTGCTGTGTCCCCAGTGGGTCAGGTAAGTCATGAAGTTATCCTTATAGAGTCAGTAACATAGCAAACATGCACTGGTGTTATGGATTCATCCATACAGCCACTTGATAGCCAAGCAGGCAGTGAACTCCAGGCACTAAGATTTGGCTTGGCGCTACCATCTTGGACCCAGGACCCTGTATGCTCCTATTGTTCAGCTGGTCTCCACAGGTGGACCAGAAGAATCATGGAGTTGGGTTGAGATGTTAACCCCAGTATCCAAGAGCTATTCTTGGTGAAGTGGGAGGAGCTTGAGGTCTGGTTGCTGGAGAGGAGAGCCCCTAGAATGTGGGAACCTTGCTTGTATAGGCAGAAATCACAGGGTACAGTTAGATCAGGACGTTGTATGACTCATGGACTTGGAAGAGAGCTGCAGGGGGCCTCAAACTATGTGTATCCAACTCTAGCAATGTCATCTGTCATCCAGAAAATACCAACGTCTGTGTTTTAGAGTCAGCTGCTAGGTTACCATAACCTCATTTTATGATATTCTACCACTCAGATATATTAATCCTTGACCGTTGCCCTCTTGGGAGTCCCAGCATTCTTTATTAATAGGTATTACAGCATAGTGTGGAAGCTAAGGAAGCAGAGGCTACAGTGCAGGGTGTTAGTGGTCAAGACAGAAGTCAGTAGGGCAGTGCATGCTGGAGATGGACAAGAAAGCATAAGGCAGTTTGTCTGTGGACAGCTTAGGGGAATGTTTTCTCTTCCTGGACAATCAGTCAACTGAACACTATAGTTTGAATTTCTTCATCCAAAAGGGGAAGTGGAATCAGTTGGTAATGAATTGGTGGAAACAACCACTTCTTTCTTCTTTTATCAAACAACCATGGGAAAAAAAGCTTTAGGGACTTTTAAAATTACTAAATCCATCCCATCATTTCCTATACCCACTCCTATGCTGTTACTTGAAAAGCTGCATTGAGCTCAATCTCAGTTTGATCGTTCTCTGTAGGTCTGTAATTGGTTACTAGTTATTGAACTCAGTCTTCACCTCTTTTCCTGATCTGAAGATGTGGGAGTTTGGGTTCCCACTGTCTGATCACATGGTTGGCCCTATTTTGAAAAAAAACCTTAGGATCTGGCAAGAGTTAACTTTATATTTATTTCTCTGGAACTATTTTTTGAATTTAGAACATCCCCACAAAATCCACCACAGAAAATGTCCTATGATCTAAAGACCTTTAGAAGTTTTGTGAGAAGAACCATGGATAAGGGCCATGTACTTACATTTTCTCTATCCCAAATGAGCAATCACTTTTTTTTAAATTAATTTATTCTTGTTACATCTCTATGGTTATCCCATCCCTTGTATCCTCCCATTCTCCCCTCCCTCTCATTTTCCTTTTATTCCCCTCCCCTATGACTGTTCCTGAGAGGGATTACCTCCCCTTTTATATGCTCATAGGGTATCAAGTCTCTTCTCGGTGACCTGCTGTCCTTCCTCTGAGTGCCACTAGGTCTTCCCCTCCAGGGAACATAGTCAAATGTGAGGCACCAGAGTACATGAGAAAGTCATATCCCTCTCTCCACTCAAGTGTGGAGACTGTCCTGTCCATTGGCTAGATCAGGGTAGGGGTTTAAATTTTACCACCTGTATTGTCCTTGGCTAGTGCCTTAGTTTGAGCAGGACCCATGGGCCAAAATCTGCCTATCATAATGTTCTACTTGTAGGTTTCTAGGACCCTCTGGTTCCTTCTACATTGCTATTCTCACATGGTTCTCTCATCTAGAGTCCCAATAGGATGTCCTCCCCTCTGTCCCAGATACCTGGTAAGGGAAGACTTTCGTGGGACATGCCCATTGCACTACTATGCAGATATAAGTGAGTATATACCATTTGAGTCTTTCTGCTTCTGGGTTAACTCACTCATTATGATCATTTCTAGCTCAATCCATTTATCCACAAATTTCGGGAATTCCTTGTTTTTAATAGCTGAGTAGTATTCCATAGTGTATATGTACCACAGTTTCTTTATCCATTCTTCTACTGAGGGACATTTAGGCTGTTTCCATGATCTGGCTATTATGAATTAAGGCTGCTATGAACATGGTTGAGCAAATTTTCTTGTTGTGTGCTGGCGCATCTTCTGGGTATATTCCAAGGAGTGGAATAGCTGGGTGTTGAGGAAGCCCTATTCCCAGTTTTCTGAGATAGCACCAGATAGATTTCCAAAGTGGTTGTACTAGTTTGCATTCCCACCAGCAATGAAAGAGTGTTCCTCTCTCCCCACATCCTCTCCAGAATGTGGTGTCACTTGAGTTTTTGATCTTAGCCATTCTGATGGGTGTAAGATGGAATCTCGGAGTTGTTTTGATTTGCATTTCCCTGATGACTAAGGAGGTTGAGCATTTCTTTAAGTGTTTCTCAGCCATTTGATATTCTTCTGTTGAGAATTCTCTGTTTAGTTCCAAGCCCCATTTCTCAATTGGGTTATTTGGTTTGGTGGTGTTTAATTGCAATCTCTTTACTCTCTAATCAAATGACAAGTCAGGACCCACCTGAAAAAACAGTGCACAAATCAATCAGCTTCTTTCAAGGAACACAAAGGCAGAACATGCAAAAATAAGGGAAATGAATATAGATATATAGGCAAAAAGAGGTACAAGAAAATTAGTTGAGCACACGGCATTAGTAATGAACAAACTGCACTCATGAATGAAATCCTAGGGAAAGTTACAGAGATCAATCTCTTCCATAATGGCAACAGAAAATTTCAGACTCATCAGCACTGAAGAAAAGGACTTATTTGTTCTAACAGAGTATCCACACAGATAGTTGAGAGAAAATTGTAGAGTCGGAAGATGTGTCTGTCACACATGGCAATCTGACACACTGATGTCTATAGTATAAGGCAATGTCATATCAAAAAGGTCCAGTACCATCAGTCTCAATTATATATTGACCTACAATCATCAGTGTGACTGCCAATGTGTGGTCAAGATGATAGATCTGTTATTTACCTTAGAGCTTGTGTGACAAGACAAGAGGGAGTTCAAAAAAAGAGTTAATACTGTCAAATTATAGGCACAAATTCACAATTAAATACCAGTTTTCTCTCATTCAAAGGAACCATAATATAGCAAAATGAACACAATGCCATTTCCATTTTATAATACCACTCCTGATTAATGCTTATGTCTCTAGTTTCAAAAATGTATATATGTATGTGTTTACTCATGTGTGTACATATGCAGGTACACATATGTGTGAAGGAAGGGTTGAGGACTGATAGGCCTTCAACCTGAGACAAATAGCTAACTTAGATGCCTACTAACATATCAAAGCAGATGCTATTCACCAGCCTCTCTCAGCATTGCCAGTACCTGTTACAGAGTCATTCTAGCTGGCATCCCAGACTCCCTACCCTAAACTCTCTAGCCCATGGACAGGGACAGGTCCTTTCCCCAGATTCTCATGCCTACATAACCCAGCTATTTTGTCTAAGTGGTACTTTTGTTATCCTGTTCTTCTGGCTCATTCCTGGTCTCTTTGCTACTGACTCTCATGACCTCCCCCAAACCACTAGCTATGGCCTGGTTCACTCTGTATCATCCCTGATGCTTCTGGATATGATCTCCATTAAATCTATAGTAAATATTTCAATCACTTATGAGCAGTCAAGTCTTTTTATTCCTTTTTTTTTTAAATTTAAGAACACATTGGGTATAAATCTCAGGATTACCATCCACTTCCTTTGAGGCAGGGTCTCTCATGGGTCTGGAGAACATCAATTAAAACCTGGGCTGCCTGGACAAGAAGCTCCTAGGAATCCACCTATCTCTGCCTCCTTAGATCTGGGATTACTAGCATGTGTAATCACACATGACATTTCTGGGTAGGTTCTGGGCATCAGTCTGAGGTCCTCGTGCTTGGAAGGCCTTCAACCACTTTACCATCTCCCAGACCTCTATGGACTTATTATTATTTACTACATTAATTCATAATATCTAGATTCCAGCCATTAAGTCAGACTTTTTATTGCTTACTAGAACCCTGTTCAATATATAACTCAAACCTTAAACAAACTAAATAACCCACATAAAATTTGAAAGTAACAATTTCTTTAAATTACATTCACAGAGAAACGTCTTTGGAGGTGGGGAAAGTTCCATATTATGAACTGAGGAAGTGATGAGAATACTCTTGTCAGAGTTTTCATCAACAGTTTTAGGCATGTTTCTCAATTTCCCCTTCCTTTAAGTGACTTTTAAAGACTCTGTTGGTGCCTTTAATCACTAGACACCAGTTCCTACTGTGACTTCTGCGTGTGTAGGGTTGTCCATCTTTGGGGCATTTAGCTCAGAGTGTGTAGAGCTCTGGTCTCTTTGAAAAAAGACAGATCCCTGATTCATATCAGTGAGACAAAGACACAAGAAGCCCTTGAACTTCTGAACACAGACCTAAATAATGGTGGAGGAGAGCCAGCCCCAAGGTGAGGTGAGCATTCCTGTCTCAGTTCAGAGGCCATGGTGAAATTGTGTGATGGGATGAGTGTTTGCCTGGGGTAAAGACACAGACAAGTGGTTAGGCTAAAGGGATAGAATGGAGCAGGACATCAGACCCGTAGGAGTTTGAAGGAAGTAAATATCTTAGCACCAGAAGCACTTTGAAAAACAAGACCCAAATATTGAAAGGGGAAGTAAAAAGATAGGACATCAGTGTTAGAATGTGATCTTTAAGAAGCAAGTATAAAGACATGGAATTGCAGGTGCCTCAGAGTGAAGTTCTTTTCTAGATTGTTTGGGGCTTTCCGCCCCCCCACATGTGTGTGTGTGTGTGTGTGTGTGTGTGTGTGTGTGTGTGTGTGTGT
>OU015745.1:21147471-21179399 GCA_907169655.1 Acomys percivali | reverse complement strand
CAACAAACAGCAGCAACAACAACATGAAACTGTATGTCTATTGTAAGTTCATCATGAACAGCTGTGATGAGCTGATACCTGAGTACCTCAACTTTATCCATGGTGTGGTTGACTCCAAGGACCTGCCCATGAACATCTCCCAAGAAATGCAACAGCATCCCAGGCTGGCCTCCAACTCCAGATCCTCCTGCCTCTGCTTCCTTCAGCAAATCCTACCGGCCTGCGCCACCAGAACCTGGTGGCACTCAGAGGAAGGACAGCAGGTTACCGAGAAGAGACTTGATACCCTATGAGCATATACAGGGGGAGGTAATCCCCCTCAGGAACAGTCATGGGGGAGGGGAATAAGGGGAAAATGGGAGGGAGGGAAGAATGGGAGGATACAAGGGACGGGATAACCATTGAGATGTAACAAGAATAAATTAATTAAAAAAAAGAAGAATGTAGACTGGAAAGATAGAGACAGGTATATTCTTGTGATTTATGGGTTATTAAACTCCTATACTTGAAAAAAAAAGAAATGCAACAGCAGAGAAAGATCCTGAAAGTTATCCTAAAAAATATTGTCAAGAAGTGCCTTGAGCTCTTCTCTGAGTTGGCTGAAGACAAAGAGAACTACATGAAATGTTATGAGGCATTCTCCAAGAATTTAAACCTTGGAATCCATGAAGATTCCACTAACCATTGCTGCCTCTCTGAGTTCCTCTGCTATCATACCTCTCAGTCTGGAGATGTGATGACTTCCCTGTCAGAGTATGTGTCTTGCCTGAAGCAGACACAGAAGTCTATCTACTATATCACAGGTGAGAGCAAAGACCAAGTGCCCATTTCTGCCTCTGTGGAGCATGTGCAGAAATCTAGCTTTGAGGTGGTGTATACAACTGAGCCTATTGACAAGTACTATGTACAGCAAGCAGATATAGGAGTCTGATAGAAAGAGCCTGGTCTCGGTGACTAAGGAGGGCCTGGAGCTACCAGAGGATGAGGAAGAGAAAAAGAAACTGGAGAAAAGCAAGGGAAAGCTTGAGAATCTCTGCATGCTCATGAAGAAGATCTTGGATAAGAAGGTTGAAAAGGTGACACTCTCTAATAGGCTTGTCTCTTTACTCTGCTGCATTGTGACAAGGACCTATGGCTGGGCATGCAGAGGATCATGAAAGCCAATGCACTGTGAGAGAATTCTACAATAGGCTACATGATGGCAAAAAAAAAAAAAAAAAACACCCAGAGATCAATCTTGACCACCCTACTGTGGAGACCTTGTGGCAGAAGCCTGAGATGGAAAAAAAATGGCAAATCTGTCAAGAACTTGGTGGTGCTGCTATTTGAAACTGCTCTGCTCTCCTCTGGTTTCTCATTTGAGTGTCATGACCCCTGCAGTGGTGTCTGTGTGACAAATGATACTATACAACCCAAGGCGATGACCTCTACTCAAAGGAAAGCCTCCTGGAATGGGTCTGATGTTCCTGCCAGGAGTAACTGATTGCAGCTTTCTTGTTTTGAAACATTCTGACTGTTTTCTCTTTCTGACCTACTTCCTTATCAAAAAATTTCAAATATAACTATGTTGCTAGGAGACACCCTAACTTGGGACTGCAGCCAAGGGTCATTCAGAGTTTTACCACCAAGTTCTGCTCCACTTGTTAATAAAAACATAGCTAAGGATTAATCATAATTTATATTATCACTTACAAATAAAATGTTTAAGAAAGCTCCAGATAGTGATGGAAGACCTAAAAAAACTGTCTTGACTCACAGATGACAACATTATTACTCTACATCCTGTATTTTGAATTGTATGAAAAAAATGTAACCACGAAAAGCACCCTCCATTTAAAAAATGTGTATAAAAACCCAGTTTGCTTGTCTGCAAAATACACTCAGATGCAAACACTCCTCTAGGCTTGTCTTTGTTTGTCACTTCGTCTTATCTTTGACCACCAATATTTCAAGAACTTCCATTTCCAAGCACCTATACCAGACTCAGCTGGTCTGTGGCAGCTGGCACCCAACATGGGGCTTGAAGTAAGTAAGCGTTCTCTTCTCTTTTTAAATACTTTTTCAGACAAAGATAAGGACCTCGCCAAGACTCCTCAACAAAGGAAAGGCTGAGATAAGAGGGCGAATAGGTAAGACTCATGGGTTATTCACAGTCCAAGAAGAGGGGTATGTTCCTGGCAGTATTGAGTCATATGTTAGAAAGCAGAGGTGTTAAAACCTCAAAAAAGAATTTGACAGAATTTTATAATTTTTTTGTTAAATGTGAGTCCGTGGTTCCCATAGGAAGGAAGCCTGTCTTTAGAAAACTAAAACCAAATAATAATAATAATAATAATAATAATAATAATAATAATAATAATAATAATAATAATAATAATAAAATAATAATAATAATAATAATAATAATAATAATGATAAAATAAATAAAATAAAATAAAATAAAACAAAACAAAAGAGAGACTATGAAGCTCATGGTCCAAGTCAGATACTGGCACAAACATTTTCCTTATGGGTAAATATTAGGGATCTATTATCAGACAAACCTGAAATGGAATTCTTCACAGAAGAAACATCCTCTGAGGAGGAGGCTGCTCCACTAGAGCCAGACTAGAATAGACACTAGATAGGATTCTTCCTCCCTCTGAGAGATCAGACAAACTATTGAAACAACTTGCGTGGGAAAATGCCAATACTCTCTGCCAAGGACTAATCAGACCAATTAGAAAAACAGGGATTATGCACGATTACATTAAAGCATGTATAGGCTCCCAACAGAGGTAGGCCCAGGGTATAGCCTGCACTATAGCTTTACAAGGGAAACATTTTCATGACTATGTTCAGAACTTAAAAGGAGGTAACAACCAAAAAATTTCATACTTTTCTTGTGGTCAACAGGGTGACATTAGTCATGACTACACCAAGGAAAAGCAGACCTCCAATTATAAAAACAAGCCTCCGGGGTTGTGTCCTGACTGTGAGAAAGGAAGACATTAAAAACACGAGTGTAAATCAAAGTTTCACAAAGATGGCACCCTCCTTACAGATGGGGAGACAAAAAATGGGATGAGGGGCCAGCTCTCAGCCCTGAAGTAAAAAAAGCACATAAAGGAAAACAACCAAAACAAAACAACCAACCAAACAACAAAAACAAACAAACAAAAAAGAAAAAAAGAAAAAGAACAAAATAACAAATCCATCTAGTGGTCTAAGACAGCAGTCAAGGGAGATTGATTCTGTCTGTCTCATAGTGAGAAAGTCTACACAAATAGACACAAATAAACAAAAACAGAAAACAGCGCCAAAAAGCCACAATAATCTGTACTACACCAAAACCAGAACAAAGTGAGCAATCAGACCCGGTTATCAGGTGGGCCAAGAGTGCTCCCCAATTGGAGGGGGATTGACTCCCTCTCCCGGAGGTTAGGAACATCTTCCAGCCTCCCCTTCAGGAGGTACACTATCTCCTGGCACTGGCAAAGAGTAACCCTGACAATGGGACTAACTTAAATGCTTGAGCTTTAAAGCGAAACTAAAGAGCATGGAGAGACACAGAGACAGACAAAGAAGACAGACAAAGAAGAGTGGTGGCTGCCTTACCTAATTCCTCGACTAGAGTCTGGGTCTAGGATGGGACTTTTCAGGCAGAGGAGATTTACAGCCTTTGGTCTTAATAGGGGTTCTTAAGGGAGGACTGGATAGGTGGACTTTTACATTTCCCCAGTCTTTTTCTAAGTTCTTTTTAAAGAAAATTTTTTACCTTCATCTAAAACATTTTTAATACCCTCATGAAAGTATCTAACACACAAGATATCATTAATCAAATTTAATCATTCAAAGCATCAGTCACTCTTTTCCATCTATGGTTCCTTCCTGCGGGAACCAGGGACAAATGTCCTGAAGGAAGAGGAAAAAATGAATTAAATCTTTTTTCTTAACCCTAGTTCTTTGTGCCTTGAGAGAATCTTTAAGTCCATCTATGAATTTCTCATGTACACTAATTCCCTGTCCCATAATATCACCGTCTGCTTACCTCTCAGGTCTTGTCTCACGGAGTGGGAGAAGCTTTCTCTTCATGTCTTCCTTTCCTGTATGTATCTCCTTGATCTCCTTTAAGGTGTCTTATTGCTCTAGCTAAGACTACAAGTACTATATTGAAGAGCAATGGAGAGAGTGGGCAGCCTTGTCGTATCCCTGAATTCAGTGGGATTGACTTAAGTTTCTCCCCATTTAGCTTGATGTTGGCAATAGGTTTTCTGTATATAGCCTTTACTATGTTTAGGTATGTGCCTTGTATCCCTGATCTCTCTAAGACTTTTAACATGAAAGGGTGTTGGATTTTGTCGAATGCTTTTTCTGCATCTAAAGAGATGACCATGTGATTCGTTTCCTTCAGTTTGTTTATATGATTAATTACATTGATAGATTTCTTTATATTGAACCACCCCTGCATGCCTGGTATGAAACCTACTTGGTCATGATGGATGAGATTTTTGATGTGATCTTGTATTCAGTTTGAGAGAATTTTGTTGAGTATTTTTGCATCTATGTTCACAAGGGAAATTGGTCTAAAATTCTCCTTCTTTGTTGCATCTTTGTGTGGCTTAGGTATTAAGGTGATTGTGGCTTCATAGAATGAGTTTGGTAGAATTCCTTCTGTTTCTATTTTTTGGAATAGTTTGAGGAGTATTGGTATTAGTTCTTCTTTGAAGGTTTGGTAGAATTCTGTGCTGAATCCATCTGGCCCAGGGCTCTTTTTGGTTGGGAGACTTCTGATGACTGTTTCTATTTCCTTAGGGGATATAGGACTGTTTAATTTGTTTGCCTGATCTTGATTTAACTTTGGAAAGTGGAATTTATCAAGAAAATGGTCCATATCCTTTAGATTTTCAAATTTTGTGGCATATAGGCTTTTGAAGTAAGACCTAATGATTCTTTGGATTTCCTTGGTATCTGTTGTTATTTTTCCCTTTTCAATTCTGATTTTGTTAATTTGTGTATTCTCCCTTTGCCTTTCAGTGAGTTTGGCTAACGGTTTGTCTATTTTGTTGATTTTCCCAAAAAACCAGCTCTTGGTTTCATTGATTCTTTGTATTGTTTTCTTTGTTTCTAACTTACTGATTTCAGCCCTGAGTTTGATTATTTCCAGCTGTCTACTCCTCTTGGGTGAGTCTACTTCTTTTTTTTTCAAGAGTTTTCAGGTGTTCCATTAAGTTGCTTATATGTGATGTCTCCAGTTTCTTTGTGAAGGCACCTAGAGCTATGAATTTTCCTCTTAGTACTGCTTTCATTGTGTCCCAGTGTTTGGATATGTTGTGCCTTCATTTTCATTAAACTCTAGGAAGTCTTTGATTCTTTTTTTTTATTTCATCCCTGACCCAGTTGTCATTGAGTAGAAGATTGTTCAGTTTCCATGTGTTTATAGGCTTTTTGTTATTTCTATTGTTGTTGATGGTCAGCTTTAGGCCATGGTGGTCTGATAGGATGCAAGGGATTATTTGAAATTTTTTGTGTCTATTGAGACTTGTTTTGTGACCAATTATATGATCTATTTTGGAGAAGGTTCCATGTGGTCCAGAGAAGAAAGTATAATCTTTTCTATTTGGGTAAAAAGCTCAGTGAATGTCTGTTAGGTCCATTTGATTCATGACCTGTGTTAGCTTGATTATTTTTCTATTTAATGTCTTCCTTGAAGATCTGTCCATTGGTGATAGTGGAGTGTTGAGGTCTCCCACTATTATTGTGTTGGGATCAACAAGTGATTTAAACTTTAAAAGTATTCCTTTTACAGATGCAGGTACCCTAATATTTGGGGCATAGATATTTAGGTTGGTGGATATTTCCTTTGATTAGGACAAAGTGTCCTTCTAAATCTTTCTTGATCAATTGTAATTGAAAGCGTATTTTTTTTATTAATTTATTCTTGTTACATCTCAATGGTTATCCCATCCCTTGTATCCTCCCATTCTTCCCTCCCTCTCATTTTCCCCTTATTCCCCTCCCCTATGACTGTTCCTGAGGGGAATTACCTCCCCTTGTATATGCTCATATGCTCTTCTCGGTGACTCACTGTCCTTCCTCTAAGTGCCTCCAGGTCTCCCCCTCCAGGGGACATGGTCAAATGTGAGGCACAAGAGTATGTGAGAAAGTCATATCCCACTCTCCACTCAAGTGTGGAGACTGTTCTGACCATTGGCTAGATCTGGGTAGGGGTTTAAAGTTTACAGCCTGTATTGTCCTTGGCTGGTGCTTTAGTTTGAGCAGGACCCCTTGGCCAAAATCTGCCTATCATAATGTTCTACATGTAGGTTTCTAGGACCCACTGGATCCTTCTACATTGCTATTCTCACATGGTTCTCTCATCTAGAGTCCCAATAGGGTGTCCTCCCCTCTGTCCCAGTTTCCTGGTAAGGGAAGGCTTTCGTGGGACATGCCCATTGGGCTAGTATGCAGATATAAGTGAGTATATACCATTTGAGTCTTTCTGCTTCTGGGTTAACTCACTCATTATGATCATCTCTAGCTCAATCAATTTGTCCACAACTTTCGGGAATTCCTTGTTTTTAATAGCTGAGTAGTATTCCATAGTGTATATGTACCACAATTTCTTTATCCATTCTTCTACTGAGGGACATTTAGGCTGTTTCCATGATCTGGCTATTATGAATAAGGCTGCATTTTCTAGGGGGTGGCTGCTCTTGTTTTGATGATGTTTTCCTTCTACTATTTTCTGTAGAGCAGGGTTGGTGTTTAGATACTGTTTAAATTTGGTTTTGCCATGGAATATCTTGTTTTCTCTATCTATGTTGATTGAAAGTTTTGCTGGATATAGTAGCCTAGTTTGCACCTGTGGTCTCTTAGAGTCTGCATAACCTCAGTCCAGGCTCTTCTGGCTTTCATAGTTTCTGTTGAACAGTCAGGTGTAATTCTGATGGGTCTACCATTGTATGTGATTTTGTCTTTCTCTCTTACAGCCTTTAGTATCTTTTATTTATTCTGCAGGTTTAGTGTTTTGATTATTATGTGCTGGGATGAATTCTTTTTCTGGTCTAGTGTATTTGGTGTTCTGTAGGCCTCTTGTATGTTCAAGGGTATCTCTTTCTGTAGATTGGGGAAGTTTTCTTGTATTATTTTCTTGAAGACATCCTCTGGTCCTTGGGACTTTGCACCTTCCTTTCCATCAACTCCTAAAATCCTGAGGTTATGCCTTCTCATGGTGTCCTTGATTTCTTGGATGCTTTGTGTCACTAATTTTTCTGTTTTAAGATTCTCTTTGAGAGATGTATCAATTTCTTCTATTGTATCTTCAGCACCTGAGATTCTCTCTTCCATGTGTTGGATTCTATTAGTTATACTTGTCTGTTGGATTCCTGCTTTTTTTGGGGGGGGGCTTTTTCTTTTTTAATTTTTAAAAAATATTTTATTTTTAAAAATTTTTAAATTTATTTTATTAATTTATTCTTGTTACATCTCTATGGTTATCCCATCCCTTGTATCCTCCCATTCTCCCCTCCCTCCCATTTCCTGCTTCCTTTTTTAATTGTTCCATTTCACTTTTTTTCTCGATTTGTGATTTTTAAAGATATTGTCTAATTCTGTTTTCATGTCTTGAATTGTTTTATTTAGTTCCTTCATCTGTTTGCTTGTGGTTTCTTGTTTCTCCTTGATGGCTTCTATTCATTTGTTTGTGCTATCCTGGAATTCTTGGAAGGATCTATTCATTTCCTCTTTATAGCTCTCAATAGCTGTACAAGCATGGTCTTGAGATCATTTTCCCGTGACTCTGCCATAGCAGGGTATCTCTTGGTTTCTTGGCTTTCTGGTAGAGCCATGTCTTGATTTTTGTTATTAGACCTCTTATTCTTTCCTTTAGGCATCTGCTTAGAAGGCTTGGGCTTTCTGGACTGGAGTTCTCGGGGGTGAGTACCTTTGATAAGGTGCTGTTTTGTAAAAATCTTTATCTCTCTGATTTTTTCTTAATAACAAACACAGTAGTATTTTATGGATTATTTGATTTTTAAAAATATGTTTTGTATCTAATTGTTTTTTAACAAATTGTTTTAATGTCTGTATCTTTTTTTTGCATTATAGGCCAGCTAAATAGGCTCTTTACTTATCTGTGAAATTTTATTTGTATATAATTTAGTATTTTTTGAAAATTTTTTTACCTTTATGAGTTTTACAGGTCTTTGTTTGTTATCTCTTGAGTTTAAGCTATTACTTTAGTAGACCCAAATTTCTCTTTGTCTCTATCTTGTTTTAAAATTGGATTAGGCAGCTGAATATAGGGAAGTAAAAGAATCTGAGTTATTCATTAATTTTTGTGTAGTTGTATAGTTTTTAAAGGTCTAATCATATTTTTTTTTTTGGATGTTAGCATCAATTACTTTTTGGAGAATTCTAATTAAAAAAAATAATTTGAACTTCTTTTAATTATAAGGTCAAAGGTGTTTGAAGGTAATGACCCATTAAATCTTGTTTTTACTAACTATATTTTTTTATAAAAAGAAAGTAGATAATCTTTATTTACTGTAAAATCTAACCTTGTACTTTTGGTGTTGTTTTTGGCAGGTCTAAGATGTTAAATTTGAGGACAAGTGGATTTATGTTACCTTGTTGTTTTTTGGTTTTTTTTTTTTTTGTGTGTGTGTGTCTTCTTTTTAATTTGGGGCTAAGGGCTAGCCCCTTATCCCACTTTCTGTCTCCCCATCTGTAACAGGGGTCTTTGTGAAACTTTGATCTACACTTATATTTTTAATGTTTTTTTTTTTTGAGACAGGGTTTCTCTGTGTAGCCTTGGCTGTCCTGGACTCCCTTTGTAGACCAGGCTGGCTTCCAACTCATAATGTTTTTTTTTAAACCAAGGATATAACCCTGGAGGCTTGTTTTTATTAAGGGAGGTCTTTTTTTTTTTTTTTTTTTTTTTTTTGGCGCAATCATGACTAATGTGACCTTGTTGATTACAAGAAAGATATGACAAAATTTTTACTGTTACCTCTTTTTAAAGGAGCAAAAATTTAAAAAAATAAAGTTATAGTGTACGCTATCTTCTGGACCTAGCATTGGCCGAAGCATCTACAGTCCCTGTTTTTTAAATTAGTTTTTTTTTGCAGAGAGTATTGGCAATTTTTTATGTAAGTTGTTTTAGTAATATGTCTGATCTGTCGGAAGCAGGAAGCAGCTTATCTAGTGTCTTTTTTAGTCTGGCTCTAATGGAGCAACCTCCTCCTCAGAGGGCACTTCCTCTGTCAAGAACTTTATTTTAGATTTGTCTGGTAACAGATCTCTAATATATACCCACAAGGAAAATGTCTGTGTTGGTATCTGACTTGGACTATGAGCCTCATAGAATCTCCTCACTTTTTTCCTTTTTAAAAAAGTTTTTTAAAGACAGGCTTTTTTTTTCCTCCAGAGATTTATTTTTAACAAAAAGTCATAAAATTTTGTCAAACTTTTTTTTGAGGTTTTTACACCTCTATCTTTTAACATATGACTTAGAACTGTCAAGAACATAACTTATTTTTGGACTGAGATTGTTTTATGATTTTTACCTACTTGCCCTTTTGCTTAGCCTGATTTTTTTATTGAGGGGTTTGTAGTACTTTATGCCAAGGCCCTTATCTCTGTTTGAAAAAAGTATTTAAAAAGGGGAGAGATAACTTATCTTGTTCTAAGCCCCACTTTGGGCACCACCTGCCATAGACTGGCTCAATTGGGGATAGGTCCCTGGGAACGGGATTTTTGACTCATCGGTGAACAGAGATTAAGCGTAACAAACAGACACATCCACACAGATGAGTTTTACATCTGAGTGTATTTTACAGTTAAGCAGTCTAAGTTTTTAAACATACATTTTAAAAGCAGGGGGACTTGTTACATTTTCCCACAGAGCAAATTCAAGGAAGTCAGTGAGCAATCAAGCATACACAGTTCAGGTACAGAATGTGAAGTTATTGTGTTGTCATATTTTGAATTACAATTTTGAATGAAACCATACAAGGTACAGAACACAAAGCAAAAGACAACATCACTTTTTTTTAAAGCAAAATTTAAAATTTACTGTGTAGTAGGATGAGTAATCTTTATTATTAACGAAAACAAAAGTTTTAAACATTTTATACATTTCAAATAATTTCAATAACCACAAATATAGTTATTTTTTGAAATTCAACTCTATCTCATGAATATACAATCACAAAGTTCTTATTTAGGTAAGACAAAAATATGTAGACAAAGTTTTAAATAGCAAGGCTGCCCAAATGTGTGCTTCTCATGTAAAGTGTACTTATTGCAAATGTCAGAGATGTCAAAATGAGTCTTTTGCCATTTTACATGGTAAAACTCCAGATGTAATACTGTACAAGTGGGAACACTTTTTCAACATGACAACATCACTTTTAAGTTACTGGCTTGGTATCAATATGAATTCTCTTTGTCCAAAGTCAGTGTTCTCTGCCTAACCCAACACCTTTTACCCAACACCTGTGTGCCAAGAAAGATTTTTCCTTTTCTTTTCTTTTAATTCCTTCTACCTAAACTCTTTTAAAATACTCCATTTCTTAGTAGACCATAGTATAACTTACTAACTACTCCAAACATGGACAATCCCTGACTTTGGTCCCAAGTCAGTGTCTCCTAATGACCGTGGTTATGCCTAAAAAGTCCTACTTTGAAAGTAAAATAGAGTTAAATATATAAAATAGATCTCCAATACAATGAAAAAAAAACTACAGGTTTTCTCATGACAAAAACATCAACCCCAGTACAAAAAATTCTACCCTTTTTAGAGGTTTTAGCCTCAGGCCTGTGTAGTATTTGTCGCACAGACACCACTAAAGGAATAACAGTACAGTCTGTGGTACAGGCTTTTGAAATAAGAATTAATGCTTTTTTTTGGATTTGCTCATTGTCTGTTGTAATGTCCCCCTCTTCATTTCTGATTTTGCTAATTTGGATACTGTCTCTTTGCCTTTTAGGTAGTTTGTCTAAGGGTTTGTCTATCTTGTTGACTTTTTCAAAGAACCGGCTCTTGGTTTAATTGATTCTTTGTTTTGGTCTCTTTGTTTCTAATTTATTGAGTTTACCCTTGAGTTTGATTATTTCTTGCCACCTACTCCTCTTAAGTGTGTATGCTCATTTTGTTCTGGAGCTTCCACATGTGCTGAGGAGTTGCTAATTTGACGCCTCATCAATTTTTGTAAAAGAAGGCACTTAGTGACACGAACTTTCCTCTATCAGTCCTTTCATTGTATTTCATAAGTTAAGATATGTTGTATCTTCTTCTTTATTGAATTTGAGGAAGTCTTTAATTTCTTTCTGTATTTCTTCTTTATCTTAGTGGCCATAGAGTATAGAGTTGTTCAGTTTCTATCAGTGTGCAGGCTTTCTGTTTTTTCTTGTTCAAGTCTAGCCTTAATCCATTGTGATTTGATAAAAAAAAAAACCCAGTTTCTTTTCTCTGGTTTTCTTGTATTTATTGAGGCTTGATCTGTGACTAAAAGTCATTGCCTGGGGTTAAACTCAGACCTCCACCTATCCCTATACACTGCTGGAACTTTTCCAGTTCTCTGGGTCACATATTGCTGAAACTTCTTCAGCTCACTGGGGCGCTGCCAATTCCACCACTAGCCTTTGTGTTCAGTTGACTCATCTTTCCAGCCTGTGCGAACAAAGAATAGTGCTTCCTTCCTCCCCCAACCATCATCACTGCTCTCTGTGAAGAAGCTTCCCAGGCTTCTCACCCCTAAAGTCTCAATAGGATTTTCTCCCTTCTGACCCACTTTCCTGGTAGGTAAAGTTTTTCATAGGGGCGTACCCCTTGGACTAGTGTCTCGATATAAGTGAGTATATACCATTTGACTCTTTTTGCTTCTGGGTGAACTCACTCATTATGATAATTTCTAGTTCAATCCATTTGTCCACAAATTTCAGAAATTCCTTGTTTTTAATAGCTGAGTAGTATTCCATAGTGTAAATATACCACAGTTTCTTTATCCATTCTTCTACTGAGGGACACGTAGGTTGAGATTTTAGGGGTGAGAAGCCTGGGAGCATGAGGAAATAGAAGGATCCAGAGGGTCCTGGAAAACTACAGGCAGGTCTGAGCCATGGGGTCCTCCTCAAACTATGGCACCAGCCAAGGAAAATATAGGCAGTAAACTTCGAACCCCTACCCAGTCTATCCGATGGACAGGACATTCTCCACCGTTAAGTGGAGAAGGGGATCTGACTTTCACACAAACTCTGGTGACCCATATCGGACCATGTCCCTTGGATGGGGAGGCCTGGTGGCACTCAGAGGAAAGATAATAAGTCACCAAGAAGAGACTCGATACCCTAGGAGCATATACAGGGGGAGGAGGTCCCTCTCAGTCACAGACATAAGGGAAGGGAGTAGAGGGGGAAGCGGGAGGGAGGAAAGAAAGGGAGGATACAAGGGATGGGCTAACAATTGAGATGTAATGTGAATAAATTAATTAAAAAAATCCATAAAAAAGAAGCTTCCGTCCAGAGATCCCTCTTTTCTTTAAGTCCATTTAAAGTTCTTGTCTTTTCCAGGAGATAATTGGGTATGATTTTGTCAGGTTTCTTATTTCATCGATGAGACCTTTCATTCACCATCTCATCTAGGAGTCACCATTTATAATTTTTGCATTATATGCAAAGTTTCATAAGGTAGTTATGAAAAACTCCATTAATGAGGTCAAAGCTTTCATGGAGTCTGAAATAAATTTCTGTCCACAGGGGCATAAAAGTGTAAGTGTGGCATATTTCTATTGTTTTCAACCTCCCAACACTTTAGCCACAATGCTTTAATCCTTTTACAAGGATTAAAAAACAATTGTTCAAAATCACACAATTAAACAGTTATGCTGCCAGCAGTGGAGAGCCAGCCTTTTCCAGCCAATCTTCATATGAAGTACGGCTGGCAGGACAAATATGGTGTCACAGTCCAGGGGGAGGTGTCATGAATTGAGGACTCAAGGCACAAGCAGTGTGATTTAATTCATAAGTATTTATCAGATACTTTGATCTCCTTAGTGTCTTGCCTTTGCAATTCCTAGAATTTTGATATTATCCCAGAAGCTGAGCACAGTCCCAAGCAGAGCTTATACAGAATTCCTAATTAGCTTTTCAGTAAGAAGCATTTTTTTTTCTTTTAAAGAGGTTTAGACAAAACAAAATCACATTCCCTTTGTCTCTGTCTCCGGGTACACTCCATGCTTCTATTTTAATATTTAGTGTTTATCATATTCTCCATAGTGAGTTTTTGCATTTTTTTTTTGGATAGACATTTTGCGTTTGTCTACACATGCGATTTGAGCTCACTCACAATTTTGCTCGTGCTCTGATTTTTCATTTTCCTTTCCAACTTGCTTTCTTTTGTTTACTGTTACATTTTATTTCGGGACATTCTTCAGTTAGACTTTGCTCTATCACTTAGGCATTCTTTATTAAAGGACGTTCCAGCATAATCTGGAAGCTAAGGGTGCAGAGTGTTAGTGGTCCAGACAGAAATCAGGGGAGTGCATGCTGGAGATGGGTAAAAGGGCATAAGGCAGTTTGCCCGTGCACAGCTTAGGAGAATGTTTTCTCTTCCTGAACAGTCAACTCAACACTAAGTTTGTACTTCTTCATCCAAAAGGGGAACTGGTAACAGTTGATATTGCTTTGCTGGTAATAACCACTTCTTCCTTCTCCTCTTATCTCAAACTACCATAGGAAAAATGGTTTTAAGGTTTTAAAATTACTAGATCCATCCCATAATTATGTATAGCTACTCCTATGCTGTTATTTTAAATTGATTTTAATATAAGTTTCAATTCTCTCTTCAGGTCTGTAATTGATTACTAGTGATTGAACTCAGTTTTCAGTTATTTTCTTGTTCTTAAGGGTTGGGAGTGAGGGTTCCAACTGTCTGATCACATGGCTGGTTCCATTTTGAAACAATCTTATGTACTGGTGAGAGTTATCTCAGTAGCATAAAGTAAGGCCTGTTTAAAATGGAATAGTTATATATGAGGAAAGCTGTTCCTTTATATTTATTGCTGTGGAACTATTTTTGGAATTTAAAAAGTCCCCACAAAAATGCCCTACTGTCAAAAGATTTCCTGTTCTAAGAAGCAAAGATAAGTGCCATGAACCTATATGTTCCATATTCCCATACTATAGGAATACCATTGGAGACTGCTTCCTTATGAATGTGGAGGTATTGTTGGCAGTAGAGGGAAGGTTCCCAAGAATGTGTGTGAGAAAGCAGTGATAACAGACTTCATGAAGCTTGCCTCCCATTTCATACTAATTTTTCTTAACCTAGTGAGAGAATTCATAAAATGTTACCAAGCTCATGAGAGAACTTATAAACTGTTACTAATCCACTTTTGCCACATAAGTCAAATTTTGTCATATTGGACCAATAAGGTCAGTCTGTTTCCTTGGTACCAGGTTACAATTTCAAGCTCAAGTATTATAACTTCTGTCAAATGAGCAGTCTCTTTACTCTCCAATCAAAAAACAAGTCAGGACTCACCTGAAAACAGTGCACAAATCAACCAGTTTCTTTCAAGGAACATAAAGGCAGAACATGCAGAAGTAAGGCAAAGGAATATAAATATATAGGCAAAATAGGTACAAAAAAACCTAGTTGAACACACAGCATTAATAATGAAGGAAACAAACTCTCATGAATGAAATCCTTTGGGTGGTTACAGATATCAGTCTCTTTCATGTTGACACTAGAAAAGGTCCAAACTCAAGTCATCAGAGGAAAAGGACCCATTTGTTCCAGCCGACTCTATACCTATAGTTGAGAGGGAGCTGTACAGTCAGACATGTCTGTCACACATGGTAATCTGATGCACTGGTGACTATACTCTAAGGAAATGTCATATCTAAAAGGCCCAGATCCCATCAGTCACATTTGCATATTGACCTACAGTCATCAGTGTGATTGTCGCTGTGTTGTCAAGATGACTGAGCACTTATTGCCTATAAAGCTTGTGTGAGAAAAGGGAGTTAAAAATGGAGTTAGTACTGTCAAATATATACTCATAATAATCATAAATCAAAAGACATAACACAGTAAAATGCACATCACAATTCCCTTCTCCATCCCTTCTCTCACCCTATCTGTAATGATCTAGAAGCACTTAAAGAAATGCTCAAAGTCCTTATCCATCAGGGAAATGCAAATCAAAATCCCTCTGCAATTCCTTCTGACACCCCTAAGAATGGGTAAGGTCAAAGCTGAAGGATGTGGATTAAGGTTTCCATTGCTGGTGGAATTGCAAACTTGTACAACCGCTTTGAAAATCAATCTGGCACTTTCTCAGACTATTGGGAATAGTTACACCTCAATATCCAGCTACATTGCTCCCGGGCATTCTTAGTGTTTGGGATATTTGTATTTGACAGACTTGAATAAGACATCTTTCCTATCTTGGTGCATCTAACTTTCTGAATGTAAATCAATCTCTATCACATATTGTCATTATCAACTTAGAACCCCTATCTAAATCTAAAAGCACCTTAACCCCTAAACAATTAAGCTTCATTGTAAAACTAAGCTACCTGGTCTTCAGCTCTCTCAGAGATTTGAGAAAGAGTAAACTTGATTATGTGAGTATGCTGGGAGTGCAGGTTAGTAGCTTTCCAAATGAAAAGATGACAAAGACAGTCTTCTACCTGAATAGTCACCCAACACTCTTTATAACAAACATCTTCTTCATCCTTCTGGCCCAATATATCTGGCAGACATATTTGTGAGGCAGGAATTATTGAGGACTTGCTTACCCTATCTTGTCAGAGTTTGGCCCAACGTTGACTCTGCCTGCATTCAAGCTTGCCCCCTTTTTAGGCAGAATTCTGTCTGTGGTAGAAATGAGGACCCTTTTCTCAGTGGCTGTTTGCCACATTTGAAGCCCTCTCCATAAGGAGGTTCTTTGATGCTCATCATCTTCTTTGAGGCAGTCTGGATAAGCCAGGAGATAACCTGTCTCATTGTCAATGAATCTTTAAAATAATAAAAACATTTAAAAATGCCACATTCTGCATGTCTCTAGGGGTTTTGAAGACCTTGTTTTTCTATAGAGTCATATCTATCTGCAGTACCTAAGACGTATATTTTTGTGATAAAAGTAGACTAGCAATTGACCTGACCATGATTTAATCTGCTAATATTTCATTGTTATAACTTATTTCTCCTAAACAGCTTGATAGCACTTTCAAAGCATTGGAAATAAACCTTGTATTATAATTGAGTTATATGGGTACCATAATTCATATTAGAGTGTATGTATGTATGTATATATATATATATATATATATATATATAGTGTGTGTGTGTGTATGTGTGTGTATGTGTGAAGAATAATCCTACATTTGAATTCTATGCCACTGTATCTACAACTTATTTTGCATCTATATACAAAATTTTATATCAGTGGATTAAAAATAACTTGTGAGTGAAAATTGAAGTATTAAGTTGATAAGTAGATTCACTATTCTACTTTTTCTTCTATCTTCCCTGTACGTTTATATATTCCCCTTCTTTCTTTTCAACCACTTTCTCCAGGCAGGATGTCAATATCTGGTATGCTGCAAGGAATGCATACTGTCAGGTCTAATCCAATGTCAGTGTCTGGTTATTTTGTTCTGAAAGCATATAATTTCTCACAAGCATTCTACAATCCGAATATTATAAGTTTATAAAAGGTAAGTGTGATGCATGGAACAATTAAGGCTGGATTTCTACTCTTTGTATGAACAGGAAAAGAAGACATCTGTAAATCTTGTCATGCCATATGAAGAATGGCATGTAATAGTAAATCATAGGGGTTCTGTAGCCAACAAGAAGCATTGTCTATGCCTAGATATTCATGTCTCAGCCAGTCTCAGAGCTAGTCCCATATGATGGGATTAGCAACATAAGTTACCTGCCTGTTTTGCAGTTTAAATTCTTCACATGCTGATTGTAGCCCCTTCCCTCATTCCCTCCCAATCCCCTTCCCTTCCTTATTCCCTCTTCTTCCCTCCCTTAGTACTCAGACAAGGGAGATCTCTTCCCCTATTATTTGACTTCAGCCTATCAAGTTTCATCTGTATTAGCTGTAACCCTTTCTTCTGTAGCCTGGCATAGCCATTGTGCCATGGGGAAGTGATTTAAGTTTGGTGGCCAGAGTGCATGCCTGAAGTAGTCCCTACTCTCCAGACATGGGATCCACAAAGAGACTGTGCGACTACATCCAAGCAGTGGGTCTAGGTCCAAATCATACATGGTCCTTGGTTGATATTTCTGTCTCTGTTTTGTAGTATATTTATCCTGTATTATGTGGCTAATGTCTGATTATGAGTGAGCATATACGATGCGTGTCTTTCTGGGTCTGGGCTACCTCACCCAGGATGATCTTTTCCAGTTACATCCATTTGCCTGCAGATTTCAAGATTTCCTTGTTTTTTAATAGCAGAATAGTATTCCATTGGATAGATGTACCACAGTTTCCTTATCCATTCTTCAGTTGAGGGGCATCTAGGTTGTTTCTAGATTCTGGCTATTACAAAAGCTAATATGAACACAGTTGAGCAAATGTCCTTGTATGGTGGAGCATCATTTGGGTATATTCCCAAG
This sequence comes from Acomys percivali, assembly GCA_907169655.1. Classification (NCBI taxonomy): domain Eukaryota; kingdom Metazoa; phylum Chordata; class Mammalia; order Rodentia; family Muridae; genus Acomys; species Acomys percivali. Next base: position 21,161,776 of record OU015745.1, on the reverse strand, counting down.
AGTGGTATGGCTGGGTCCTGAGGTAGAGTTATTCTCAATCTCGTGAAAAAGCACCAGATTGATTTCCAAAGTGGTTGTACAGTTTGCACTCCTACCAGCAATGGAGGAGTGTTCCTCTTTCTCCACATCCTCACCAGCTTGTGCTGTGAGGATATGTGCAAGATGGAATCTCAGAGTTGTTTTGAGTTGCATTTCCCTGATAACTAGGGATGTTGAGCATTTCTTTAAGTGTTTCTTGGCTATTCGATATTCCTCTATAAAGAATTCTCTGTTTAGCTCTGGAACATTATAATATTTGTGATTATTGTGAAGGGAGTAGTTTCCCTCATTTCTTTTTGAGCTTATATTTCCTTTGTATACAGGATGGCTACTGATTTTTGTTTTAGTTGATTTTATATCAAGCCACTTTGCTGAAAGTGTTTATCACCTGTATTAGTTCTCCAGTGGAATTTTGGGGATCTCTTATGTATCCTATCATATCATCTATGAATAGTGATACTTTGACTTATTCCTTTCCAATTTGTATCTCTTTGATCTCCTCTAGTTGTCTTATTGTTCTAGCTAGATCTTCAAGTTCTATATTGTAGAGATATGCAGAAGGTGGTCACCCTTTCCTTGTGCATGGTTTTATTTGAATTGCTTTGAGCCTCTCTCCATTTAATTTGGTGTTGGCTATTGTTTTGCTGTGTATTGCATTTATTTTACTTAGGTATGGGCCTAGTATCTCTTATCTGTTCAAGACTTTCATCATGCAGGGTGTGGCATTTCGTCAAAGCATTTTTCTATATCTAATGAAATGATCATATGATTTTTGTCTTTCATCGTGTTTATATGGTGGATTACATTGATGGATGTTCATATGTTGAACTATCCCTTCACCCCTATGTTTATGTGATGAAGCCTAATTGATCATAGTGAATGATGTAATTGATGTAATTGGATTCAGTTTGGGAGTATTTTATTGAATATTTTTATATCAATGTTCATGATGAAACTAGTCTGAAATTCTCTTTCTTTGTTGAGTCTTTGTGTTCTTTAGATGTTAGGGTGATGGCAGCTTCATAGAATGATTTTTGTACTGTTCTGTATGTTTCTATTTTGTGGAATAGTTGGAGGAGTATTGGTATTAGCTCTTTGGAAGTCCGGTAGAATTCTTTGCTGAAACCATCTGGACCTGGGATTTTTTTTGGGGAGGGAGAGTTGGGACATTTTTGATGACTGTTTCTATTTCCTTCAGAGTTGTAGGACTGTTTATACTGTTTACCTGGTCTTCATTTAACTTTGGTAAGAGGAATATATCAAGAAAATTGTCCATTTCCTTTAAATTTTCCAATTTTATGTAACACAGCCTTTTGAAGTAAGACCTAATGATATTCTATATTTTGTTAGCATCTGTTGTTATATCCTCCTTTTCATTTCTGATTTTGTTAATTTGGGTACTCTCCTTCTGCCTTTTAGTTAGTTTGGATAAGGGTTTGTCTATCTTGTTCATTTTCTCAAAGAACCAGCTCTTGGTTTCATTGATTCTTTGTCTTGTTCTTGTTGTTTCTAATATTTGATTCCAGCCCTGAGTTCCATTATTTCTTGTCATCTTTTGTGTTTTTGCTTCTTCTTGTTATGGAGTTCTTGGGTGTGCTATTAAGTTGCTATTATAGGATTCTCCAATTTCTTTACAAAAGTGCTTAGTGCTACAAACTTCCTCTTAGCACTACTTTGGGTCATTGTGCCTTCATTTTAACTGAACTATAAAAAGTCTTTAATTTCTTTCTTTATTTTGTCCCTGACCCAGTGCTCATTGAGTAGGGAGTTGTTCAGTTTTCATGAGTTTATAGGCTTTCTGTTGTTTCTGTTGTTGACGTCCAGTTTTAATCCATAGTGGTCTGATAAGATACAAGGGGTTATTAGAATCTTCTTGTATCTGTTGAGGCTTGCTTTGTGACCAAGTATATGGTCAATTTTGGAGAAGGATCTGTGGGGTGCTAAGAAGAAGGTATATTCTTTTGTGTTTGGGTGAAATGTTCTGTAGATATCTGTTAGGTCCATATGATTTATGGCGTCTATTATTTAATTATTTCTCTGTTTAACTTCTGTTTTGATGATCTACCCATTGGTGAGAGTGTGGTATTGAAGCCTCCCACTATTAATGCGTGAGATCAATGTGTGCTTTGAACTTGAGTAGTGGTTTTTTAAAATGAATGTGGCTTCCCTTGTATTTGGGGCATAGATCTTCTGAATTGGTACATCTTCTTGGCCCATTTTTCCTTTCATGAGTGTGAAGTGTCCTTCCCTATCTCTTCTGATTAATTTTAGTTAAAAGTCTATTTTATTAGTTACTAGAATGCTACTCTAACTTTGTTTCTTGGGTCCATTTTCTTAGACAACCTTTTTCCAGCCCTATAATGTCTATCTTTATTGCTGAAGTGTGTTTCTGGTAAGCAGCAAAATGATGGGTCCTGTTTTCACATGCATTCTGTTAGCCTGTGTATTTTTATTGGGGATTTGAGGCCATTGATATTGAGAGATGTCAATAACCAGTGGTTGTTTGTTCTTGTTATCTTGATTTTGGTGGTGATACAGTACATGCATATTTTCTTTCTTTTGATTTTGCATATGTGAGGTTATTTATTTCCTTTGTATTCCTGCATATAGTATCATTGGGTTGAAGTTTCCTTTCCAATATCTTCTGTATGGCAGTATTTGTGGATAGCATCTATTTAAATTAGGTTTTGTCATGGAATACCTTGCTTTCTTATATATATATGTATATATATATACATATATATATACATATATATATATATATATAATTAATTTATTCTTGTTACATCTCTATGGTTATCCCATCCCTTGTATCCTCCTATTCTCCCCTCCCTCCCATTTTCCCCTTATTCCCCTCCCCTATGACTGTTCCAGAGAGGGATTACCTCCCTCTGTATATGCTCATAGGGTATCAAGTCTCTTCTCGGCGACCTGCTGTCCTTCCTCTGAGTGCCACTAGGTCTCCCCCTCCAGGGGACATAGTCAAATGTGAGGCACCAGAGTACATGAGAAAGTCATATCCCTCTCTCCACTCAAGTGTGGAGACTGTCCTGTCCATGGGCTAGATCTGGGTATAGGGTTTAAATTTTACTGCCTGTATTGTCCTTGGCTAGTGCCTTAGTTTGAGCAGGACCGCTCGGCCAAAATCTGCCTATCATAATGTTCTACTTGTAGGTTTCTAGGACCCACTGGATCCTTCTACATTGCTATTCTCACATGGTTCTCTCATCTAGAGTCCCAATAGGATGTCCTCCCCTCTGTCCCAGTTTCCTGGTAAGGGAAGGCTTTCATGGGACATGCCCCTTGGGCTAGTATGCAGATATAAGTGAGTATATACCATTTGAGTCTTTCTGCTTCTGGGTTAACTCACTCATTATGATCATCTCTAGCTCAATCAATTTGTCCACAACTTTCGGGAATTCCTTTTTTTTAATAGCTGAGTAGTATTCCATAGTGTATATGTACCACAGTTTCTTTATCCATTCTTCTACTGAGGGACATTTAGGCTGTTTCCATGATCTGGCTATTATGAATAAGGCTGCTATGAACATGGTTGAGCAAATTTTCTTGCTGTGTGCTGGTGCATCTTCTGGGTATATTCCAAGGAGTGGAATAGCTGGGTCTTGAGGAAGCCTTATTCCCAGTTTTCTGAGATAGCACCAGATAGATTTCCAAAGTGGTTGTACTAGTTTGCATTCCCACCAGCAATGAAGGAGTGTTCCTCTCTCTCCACATCCTCTCCAGCATGTGGTTTCACTTGAGTTTTTGATCTTAGCCATTCTGATGGGTGTAAGATGGAATCTCAGGGTTGTTTTGATTTGCATTTCCCTGATGACTAAGGAAGTTGAGCATTTCTTTAAGTGTTTCTAAGCCATTTGATATTCTTCTGTTGAGAATTCTCTGTTTAGTTCCAAGCCCCATTTCTCAACTGGGTTATTTGGTTTGGTGGTGTTTAATTTCTTGAGTTCTTTATATATTTTGGTTATTAGACCTTTGTCAGATGTAGGGTTGGTGAAGATCTTTTCCCAGTCTGTAGGCTATTGCTTTGTTCTCTTGACCGTGTCTCTAGCCTTACAGAAGCTTCTCAGCCTCATGAGGTCCCATTTATTAATTGTTGACATTAAGGCTTGGGCTGTTGGTGTTCTGTTCAGGAAGTTGTCGCCTGTGCCAATATGTTCCAGGCTCTTCTCCACTTTTTTTTCTAAGTGACTTAGTGTCTCTGGTTTTATGTTGAGATCTTTAATCCACATGGATTTGAGTTTTGTGCAAGGTGACAAACATGGGTCCAGTTGCATTTTTTTACATATAGACCTCCAGTTAGACCAGCACCATTTGTTGAAGATGCTATCCTTTTTCCATTGAATGGATTTGGCTTCTTTGTCAAAAATCAAGTGACCATATGTGTGTGGATTCATATCTGGGTCTTCAATTCGATTCCACTGATCAACCAGCCTGTTGCTGTGCCAGTACCATGCTATTTTAATTACTATAGCTTTATAGTACAATTTGAGATCAGGTGTGGAGATTCCTCCAGAGCACCTTTTATTGCACAAGATCGTTTTTGCTATTCTGGGTTTTTTGTTTTTCCATATGAAGTTCAGAGTTGAACTTTCAATGTCTTTAAAAAATTGTGTAGGTATTTTGATAGGGATTGCATTGAATCTGTAGATTGCTTTTGGTAGGATGGCCATTTTTACTATGTTAATTCTCCCGATCCATCAACATGGAAGATCCTTCCATCTTCTCATGTCATCTTCAATCTCTTTCTTCAGAGTTTTGAAACTTTTTGCAAACAAGTCCTTCACTTGCTTAGTTAGAGTAACTCCTAGATATTTTATATTGCTTGTGGCTAATGTGAAGGGTATGGCTTTCCTAATTTCTTCCTCTGAAAGCTTGTCATTTGTGTATAGGAAGGCTACAGACTTTTTTGAGTTAATTTTGTATCCAGCCAAATTCCTGAAAGTGTTTATCAGCTGTAGGAGTTCTCTGGTGGAATTTTGAGGGTCACTTATGTACACTATCATATCATCTGCAAACAGGAATAGTTTGACTTCCTCCTTTCCCATTTGGATACCCTTGATCTCCTTTTGTTGTCTTATTGCTCTGGCTAGAACTTCGAGTACTATATTGAAGAGATATGGAGAGAGTGGGCAGCCTTGCCTTGTTCCCGATTTTAGAGGAATTTCCTTGAGTATCTCCCCATTTATTTTGATGTTGTCTATTGGCTTGCTGTATATAGCCTTTATTATGTTGAGGAAAGTGCCTTGTATCCCCGATCTCTCTAAAACTTTAAACATGAATAGGTGTTGGATTTTATCAAATGCTTTCTCTGCATCTAAAGAGATGATCATGTGGTTTTTTTTTCAGTTTGTTTATATGGTGGATTCCATTGATGGATTTCCGTATATTAAACCATCCCTGCATGCCTGGAATGAAGCCTACTTGGTCATGAATGATATCCTTTATGTGTTCTTGTATTCGTTTTGCAAGAATTTTATTTAGTATTTTTGCATCGATGTTCATAAGAGAAATTGGTCTGAAATTCTCTATCTTTGTTGAGTCTTTGTGAGGTTTAGGTATCAACGTGACTATGGCCTCATAGAAAGAATTTGGTAATGTTCCATCCATTTCTATCTTTTGGAGTAGTTTGAAGAGTATTGGTATTAGCTCATCTTTGAAAGTCTGGTAGAATTCTGTGCTGAAGCCATCTGGCCCTGGGCTTTTTTTTTTGGTTGGGAGACTATCAGTGATTGCTTCTATTTTTATAGGCAAAATAGGGCTTTTTAATTTGTTTATCTGATCCTGATTCAATTTTGGCAAAGGGAATCAGTCAAGAAAATTGTCCATTTCCCTTAGATTTTCAAATTTTGTGGCATAAGTGCCTTTGAAGTAAGTTCTTATGATTCTTTGTATTTCGTCAGTGTCTGTTGTTATGTCTCCCTTTTCATTTCTGATTTTGTTGATTTGGATAGTGTTTCTCTATCTTTTAGTTAGTTTGTCTAATGTATGTCTTTCTTGTTGATTTTCTCAAAGAACCAGCTCCTGGTTTTCTTGCTTCTTTGAATTGTTCTCTTTGCTTCTAAGTTATTGATTTCAGCCCTGAGTTAGTTATTTCCAGACATCTACTCCTCTTGGGTGTTTCTGCTTCTTTTTTTCCTAGGGTTTCCAGATGTGTCATTAAGTTGTTTATGTGTGATGTCTCCACTTTCTTTCTAAATGCGCTTAGTGCTATGAATTTTCATCTTAGCACCGCTTTCATTGAGTCCCACAAATTTGGGTATGTTGTTCCCTAATTTTCATTGAATTTCAAGAAGTCCTTCATTTCTTCCTTTATTTCTTCCCTGACCCAGTTGTCATTAAGTAGAGAGTTGTTTAGTTTCCATGTGTGTGTAGGCTTTTTGTTATTTCTGTTGTTGTTGAAGTCCAGTCTTATACCACGGTGATCTGATATGATACAAGGTATTATTTCAATTTTCTTGTATCTGTGAGGCTTGCTTTGTGACCTACTATGTGATCAATTTTAGGGAACATTCCATGAGGTGCTGAGAAGAAGGTATAATCCTTTGAGTTTGGGTGAGAAGTTCTGTAGATATCTGTTAGATCCATTTGATTCATGACGTTGGTTAAAGAAGTTATTTCTTGGCTTAGTTTCTGTTTCAAAGACCTATCCTTCAGTAAAAGTGGGGTGTAGAGGTCTCCCACTATTAATGTGTGGGGATCAGTGAGTGGTTTAAGCTTTGTTAATAGTTCTTTTACAAATGTGGGTGCCCTTGTATTAGGATCATAGATGTTTAGAATTGTGATGTCTTCTTGGCTGTCTTTACCTTTGGTGAGTATGAAGTGACCATCATCATCTCTTTTGATCAATTTTGGTTGAAAGTCTATTTTATTAGTTATTAGATGGCTATACCAGCTTGCTTCTTGTGACCATTTACTTTGAATATTTTTTCCCAACCTTTTACTCTGAGGTAATGTCTGTCCTTGTGGGTGAGATGTGTTTTTTGAATGCAGAAGAATGTTGGGTCATGTTTATGCATCCATTCAGTTAGTAGTCTGTATCTTTTTATTAGAGAATTGAGACCATTGACGTTGAGAGATATTAATGACCAGTGATTGGCAAGTCCCTTCATTTTTGCTGTTTGTTACAGTCGAGATTTTGTGAGGTTGTGATTTTGCAATGGTGTAGTTGTCTACTTTCTATGTAGTTTTGATTGTAATTTGACCCTTTGGCATGGAGTTTTCCTTCTAGTAATTTCTGTAAAGCCGGGTTTCTGGATAGGTATTGTTTGAATTTGTTTTTGTCATGGAATATCTTGTTTTCTTCATCAATGTTTATTGATAGATTCACTAGTTATAGTAGTCTGGTCTGGCATCTGTGTTTTCTTAGGGTTTGCAAGACCTCTGTCCAGGCCCTTCTGGCTTTCATGGTCTCTGCTGAGAAGTTGGGTGTAATTCTGATAGGTTTGCCATCGTATATTACTCGGCCTTTTTCTCTTGATGCTTTTAATATTTTTCCTTGTTCTGTATATTTTGTGTTTTTATTATTATGTGGGGAAGATTGTCTTTTCTAGTCTATTCTATTTGGTGTTCTGTAGGCCTCTTGTATGCTCATATGCATCTCCTTCTTCAGCTTGGGGAAATTTTCTTCTATGATTTTGTGAAAGATATTTTCTGGGCTGTGGAGTCAGGTGTCATCTCTTTCCTCAATACCTATTATTCTCAAGTTTCATCTTTTCATGGTTGTCCTTGATTTCTTGGATGTTCTATGTCTGGAACTTTTCAGATTTAGTATTTTCTTTGATGGTTGTTTCAAGTTCTACGATTGTATCTTCAAGTCCTAGTGTTCGTTCTTCCATTTCTTGGATTCCGTTAAATAAGGTCACCTCTGTGATGCTTGCTTTCTTCTCTGAGGCCTCTCGATAAAGTTTCTCTTCTGTGAGTTCCTTTATCATAGCTTCCATTTTTATCTTCAGATCTTGAATTATTTTAATGATTCCCTTCATCTGGTTGTTTGTATTTTTCTGATATTCTTCCAGTGCCTCTCTATATGACTCTTTTATTTCTTCAATCTGCTTAGTTGCATCCTCCTTCAGTTGTTTACAGTATTTATTCATTTCTTCCATCATCATCTTCCTTACTAGGGACTTGAGATCATTTTCTTGTATTTCGATTGTGTTTGGGTTTTCAGGGTTGCTATCATTGGGATTGCTGGGATCTGGAGATGCCAAACTGTTTTGGTTTTTGTTGGCATTCTTTCACTGTCCTCTTGTCATTTTGGTGTCTCTGATGTTGGGAGGTAGCTTCTGGTGTCCTTCACTGGTTGAGAGTGGATAGTTGGTGAATGATTATAGGTCATGTGCCCTTGCCTGTGAGGATCAAGGAGTATTTCTCTGGAACAGGCAGGTGATCTGGTTTCCACTCCTTGAGATTTTCTTTACACTTTAGTCTCTGGACTGAGTCAGCAGAAGTAGGTTTCTGTCTGGACCCTTTTACTTTACTGCTGTAATTCAGTACAGCTGTTTTGGGACCTAGAACAGGTTAGCACACAAGCACTCTGGTTGGGTAGGTTGGTCCCAGCTGCCAGTCTTTCCTGCCACTTTGTAGCCAAGACCCCAGCTGGATCAGATTTTCTGAGCTTTAGCTGTCTTTTAGCTCCACCTCCAAGGTGCCTGAACTTTCATGACCCTATAGCCTGGGCCACTCACAGATCCTCAGAGCTGTAGTCACCATTTAGGTCAGCGATTAGACACTGCAGGGTTGCCCAGCCTCTCCCGAGAATGTGGGAGATCCTGTTGGACCTGTGGGAGTAGACCAAGCTGGGTTCTAACTGCTCCTGTTTGGAGGCTCAGTCCATTGTGTCTGGCTCTAGATTGGGCCCAGGTGGGCCCGGGTTGGCCCTTGAGATGCATGCCCACTATAGCTGTTTTTGGTGGGCCCCGCTGCCTGTGTTTCCACTCAGCCTGCGGGTCCTCCGCAATTTGGCATGGGGTGGGTGGAGGGATTCAAGGGCAGTTTCACCCTATTCCATGAGACTCCTGAGGCCAGGGGTCCAGTGTACCACCACCCCACAGTGAGTTTGTGCTTTATAGTCCAGCCGCAGCCCACAGGTGTGTTCCGTTCGAGCGTCTGGGGAGTGGGTTCAGGACATCCAGGCTGTTGCTTGTCCCAGTGCCAGGTCAACTGGTGGTCTGAGGAGTTTGGGACCCCAGTCACATACAGTTCTCTAGATCCAGCAGTCTGTGGCTCCATTCAAGTCCCTAGTCTCTGTGCAGTAGATCAGATAAGGTGTATACTGGTCGATGCCATCTTGGAACCCCCCAAGTATGGTTTATTCTTTCCCATGGTCTCATGGATGATGATAGAATATACTTTAGTCCAAGGTATCCTCTATAGAGCTGTCTTACTGTCATGAATTTCTTCAGTCTGTTCTTTTTCATGATGAGTTTTTCTTTCCCTTTCTGTTGTGACAAATAGCTTTGATGGGCATTGTAGTATCTTTGCAGTTGATTTTCAGAGCTTAAAATATATAATTACAATGTTTCCTGGCCTTTGAAGTTCTGTTGAGACATTAGATTTTATTCTGATTGGCAGATCTCAGACAATAGGGTTTGGTTCCATATACAGCTCACCACTCGACTAGCTGTGTCCCAGGTGGATCAAGCAGATCAGATGTCAGCAGATAGTACTCTAAGCTGCATGCCTGAGCCATCCACTGGCCTCCTTTGGATGGTGGACAGTAGGGGTTTGGTACCACATACATCTCACCTCTCTGGTGGCTGTATCCCAGGTAGGTTAGGCAAATTAGGAGTTTGCTGAGAGGACTCTGAGCTGATTGTTGCTCTGGCCACCCACAGGCCTCCTTAGGATGACAGACACCTGAGATTGGGTCCCACATACACCTCACCTCTCTGGTGGCTGTGTCCCAGGTGGGTCAGGCAGGTCAGGCAATTCATGAGCAGACATCCTTATGGAGTCAATGGCACAGCAAACAGGCACTGATGTTATGGAATCAGCCACACAGCCACTTGCTACCCAAGCAGGCACTGAGCTCCAGGCACTCAGATTCAGCTGAACTCTGCCTTCTTGGACCCAGGACCCTGTATACTCCTATTGTTCAGCTGGACGCCACCAGGAGACCAGTAGAATCATGGGGTGGTATTGGGATGTTAACCCCAGTACCCATGAGCTGGTCTTGGGGAAGTGGGGAGATCCCAAGGTCTGGTTGCTGGAATGTGGGACCCTTGCACCTATAGGCAGAAAGCACAGGGTACTGGGAGTCCAGGACCTTGCATGACTCCTGGACCTGGGAGTCAGGTGCAGGGGGAGCCTGGAACTATGTGTCTCCAACTCAGCAATGTTACCTCTCAGCCAGAAAACATCAATGTCAGTGTTTTGGAGTCAACTGCTAGGTTACCACAACCATAGTCTCTGATCTTCCACCACTCAGATATGGTAAGCCTTGACTGCTGCCATCTTGGAGGTCCCAGAATTCTTTTTTAAAAGGTATTCCTCCATAATCTGGAAATAAGGGAGCAGAGACTAAAGTGCGGGGTGATAGTAGTCAAGACAGAAATCAGTTAGGGGAGCACATGCTGGAGATGGGTAAGAAAGCATAAGGCAGTTTGCCTGTGGACAGCTTAGGAGAATGTTTTCTCTTCCTGGTCAGTCGGTCAACTCAACACCATAGTTTCTACTTCTTCATCCAGAAGTGGAAGTGAAACAGTTGGTAATGCACTGGTGGAAACAACCACTTCTTCCTGCTTTTATCAAACAACCATGGGAAAATGGTTTAGGGACTTTAAAAATTACTAAATTCATCCTATCATTACCTATGGCTACCCCTATGCTCTTACTTGAAAAGTGTCTTTGAGCTCAATCTAAGTTTGAGCTCTCTCTGCAGGTCTGTAATTGGTTACTAGGGATTGAATTCAGTCTTCAGCTCTTTTCCTGTTCTGAAGATGTGGGAGTTTGGGTTCCCACTGTCTGATCAGATGATTGGCCCTATTTTGAAACAATCTTAGGCACTGGAAGAGTTATTAATTTTATATTTATTGCTGTGGGACTATTTTTGAAATTTAGAACATCCCCACAAAAATCACCACAGAAAATGTCCTATGATAAAAAGGCTTTTAGAAAGTCTGTGCTAAAACCACGGTTAAGGGCCATGTACTTATATGTTCTGCATCCCACTATGATAGGTATCCAGATGGAGATTGCTTCCTTATGAATGTGGAGGTGGTGGTGATGACAGTAGGGGAAGGTTCTAGAGAAAGTGTGTGAGGAGGGAGTGATAACACACTTTATAAGGCTTGCCTCTGATTTCTTATCATTTTTCAATTCCCTTAACCTAATGAGCGAACTCATTAAATGTTACCAAAATAATGAAGGAACTCATAAAATGTTACTAATCCACTTTTGCCAAATATAAGTCAAATTTTGTCATACTGAGCCAACAATGTCAGTCTGTTTCCATAGACCCAGGTCTATTGCAAGCTCAAGGATTATAACTCCTGTCAAATGAGCAGTTTCTTTACCCTCTAATCAAATGATAAGTTGGGACCCACATGAAAACAGTGCATAAATCAACTAATTTCTTTCTTTTTAAAATTTATTTTATTAATTTATTCAGATTACATCTCAATTGTTATCCCATTCTTGTATTCTCCCATTCTTCCCTCCCTCCCACTTTCACCCTATTCCCTTCCCCTAGATCGATGACTGAGGGGGACCTCCTCCCCAACTATATGGTCATAGGCTATCAAGTCTCATCTTGATAGCCAGCTTATACTTTCTCTGACTGCCACGAGGCCTCCCCCACCAAGAGGAAGTGATCAAATATGGGGCACCAGAGTTCAGGTCAGAGTCAGTCCCTGCCCTCTACACAACTGTGGAGAATGTCCTGTCCATTGGCTAGATCTGAGTAGGAGTTCAATGTTTATTGCATGTATTGTCCTTGGTTGGTGCAGGAGTTTGAGCAGATCCCCTCCCCCCGGGCCCAGATCCACCTGTCATGATGTTCTTCTTAGGAAGACAAAGGCAGAACAAGTAAAAGTAAAAGAAAGGAGTGTAGGCATATAGGCAAGACTAGGTACAAGAAAACTACTTGAGCACACAGCATTAGTAATGAATGAACTGTGCACTCATGAGTAAAATCCTATAGATTGTTATGGAGATCAATCTCTTCCATGATGGCAACAGAAAAGGTCCAGACTTTTCATAAGTCATCAGCACTGAAGAAAAGGACTCATTTGTTTCAACAGAGCATGCACATAGTTGAGATAAGATTGTAGAGTCAGGAGATGTGTCTGTCATACATGACAATCTGACACACTGATGACTATAGTCTAAGGAAAAATGATATCTAAAAGGCCCAGATCCTATCAGTCTCATTTACATATTGACCTACAATCATCAATATGATGGCTAATGTGTGGTCAAGATGTTAGAGCTGTTATTTGCCTTAGATGTAGTATAACAAGAGGGAGTTCAAAATAGGAGTAGCACTGTCAAAGTATAGGCACAATAATCATAATTAAATACCAGTTTCCTCTCATTCAAAGGAGCCATAGCACAGCAAAATGTACATCACAGTACCATTTCCATTTTATAATACCATTCCTGAATAATACTCATGTCTCTTGTTTTTAAATGTATATATGTATGTGCTTATTCATGTGTGTACATATGCATTTGCACATATGTGTGAAGGGAGGGTTGAGGACTGATGGATTTCCAACCTGAGACAAACAGCTAACTGAGGTGCCTACTAACATATCAAAGCAGATGCTATTCACCAGCCTCTCTCAGCATTGTCAGTACCTGTTACAGAGACATCCTAGCTGGCTTACCCCACCCCTACCCTAAACTCTCTAGCCCATGGACTGGGATGGGTCCTTCCCCCAACTTTTCATCCATACACAACCCAGCCATTGTGGCTATGTGGTCCTTTTGCTATCCCATTCTTTTGGCTCACTCCTGGCCTCTTTGCCACTGGCTCTCATGACCTCCCCTGAACCACTAGCTATGGCCTGGTTCACTCTGGATCATTCCTGATGCTTCTGTCTCTAATCTCCCTTATATCTATAATGAATATTTCAACCAGTTATGAGCAGTCAAGTCTTTCTTCTATTTCCTTTTTAAATTTAAGAACACTTTGGGTATAAATCTCAGGAACACCATCCACTTCCTTAAGGCAGAGTCTCTCATGGGTCTGGAGAATATCAATTAAAAGCTGATATGCCTGACAAGAATCTCCTAGGGATCCACCTGTCTCTGCCTCCTTAGATCTGGGATTACTAGCATGTGTAATCACACATGACATTTCTGGGTAGGTTCTGGGCATCAGTCTCAGGTCCTCATGCTTGGAAGGCCTCCAACCACTTTACCATCTCCCAGACCTCTATGGACTTCTTATTATTTACTACATTGATTCATAATATCTAGATTCCAGCCATTAAGTCAGACTTTTTATTGCTTACTAGAACCCTGTTCAATATATGAATAAAACCTTATACTAACTAAATAAACCACATAAAAATTTGCAAGTCACAATTTCTTTAAATTTCATTCACAGATAAACGTGTTTTGAGGTGGGAAAAAGTTCCAAATTAGGAACTGAGCAAATGATGAGAATACTCTTGTCAGAGTTTCCAGGAACAATTTTAGACATGTTTCTTAATTTCCCCTTTCTTGAAAAGACTTCTAAATACTCTGTTAGTGCCTTTAATCACTGGACACCAGTTCCTACTGGAACTTCTGCCTATTTCTGGTGCATTTAGCTCAGAGTGTGTAGAGCTCTGGTCTCTTTGAGAGAAGACAGGCCCTTGATTCATATCAGCGAGACACAGACACAAGAAGCCCTTGAGCTTCTGAACACAGACCTAAATAATGGTGGAGGAACGCCAGCCTCAAGGTGTGGTGAGCATTCCTGTCTCAGTTCAGAGGCCATGGTGAAAGTGTGTGATGGGATGAGTGTTTGCCTGAGGTAAAGACACAGATAAGTGGTCAGGCTGAATGATAGAATGGAGCAAGACAGCAGACCCACAGGAGTTTAAAGGAAATAAATATCTTAGCACCAGAAGCCCTTTGAAAAACAAGAAAACAGCTATTGAAAGGGGATCTAAAAAGATAGAACATCAATGTTAAAATGTTGATACTTAAGAAGCAAGTATAAAGACATGGGAATTGCCGGCGCCTGAGGGTTAAGATTTTCTAGATATTCTCTCTCTCTCTCTCTCTCTCTCTCTCTCTCTCTCTCTCTCTCTCT
>OU015745.1:21114394-21145790 GCA_907169655.1 Acomys percivali | reverse complement strand
CTCTCTCTCTCTCTCTCTCTCTCTCTCTCTCTCTCTCTCTCTCTCTCACACACACACACACACACACACACACACAGCACATGCCATTTATAACCATCAACTGTAACAGAGCCTTTCAGCATCAGGTTTACCACTAATCACATTCTCTGGTCAAAGCATGTCCCTATTGGGGGTGCAGCTCTAATTGATTCTATAAGGTTCAAAGGTGAGAGCCTGTGACTCATAGGGGATTTTGTGTGTGTCAAATTGAGAGGAAAATGTAACCAAATTAAATAGTGAAGATTGAGGAAATAAAATATTTCTGCTCTGTTTCATCTGCCTATAAAGCCATATCAGAAGTCTATTGTGTGTGAGAAATTTTGATGATGTTCATTGCAGTCTACAGCTTGTTTCCCTATTTGCTGTGGAGATGATCACAGTAATTACTGCACAGTCAAGGAGGCACAGTGATGAAACAAAGACATCATTCTCACCAAATCAAGATCTGTGCTGGCTAGCACAGTCAGGCTTAGGAGGGCAGGCTGTGGCAGCTAAGGATAGTTACATTACTGCTCAAGAAGAAACAGACATGCACCACCCAAAATATGAACTATAAACATTTGCTAAAAGTAATAAAGAATCTATTTTTGTTAACATGGTTAATGTGCACACTTATGAACAAAATGCTAATTTTAAAAATAATTTGTATTTATTTAGTCACTTGATTTTTGACAAAGATGTCAAATCTGTTCAATCGAAAAATGATAGCATCTTCAACAGAAACTTTCATACCTATGTACAATGTATCTTAATCATATCCAATCCCCCTTAAAAGTCTACAGATACTTAATGTACTCCTACCTGCAATCAGCAATGCCAAGATATGCTAACATATCCATTATTCTTCCCTCAAAATTGTTCAGACAAAGGGGAAAAGACATTGGGGAATCAACAGAGAACCATGCAGCACATGTCACAGTTCCCTGATGCAGGGCTTTGTGATTAATTGATGCAGAAGATGGAATGTTTTGCCCAGAAAATAAAACTATTGTTATAGTAGAGAAGAGGAAGAACAAAGGAGGAGACATAGATACAAGTGATATAAACGAATACAGGGCAGCAATAATTTAGTCTGGTCTTCACTAGATTTGCCTGGAGAAGTCGGGGTGAGTGTATGTAGGAAGTGCACTGGCTTGAGATAGGTAGAGGACATGAGGCTCCAGGGCTGGCCATGTGGATGTTCATTTGCTTCTTTCTTCACAGTGATTTACCAGTTTACGATGGACAATCCCAATAGAAGACTGTCTGAACTTCGCACAAGCCATTCCAATCTCACCTGCTTGGTGTCAGGTGTGTGGAGTGTGTATATGTGTGTATTTGTTTTGTGTGGTGGTGGTGGTGGTGGTGGTAGTGGTGTACGTACGAACATACATACATACATACATACATACATACATACATACATACATACAAAAATTTCTGGTCTGATGTAAATATACATGTGGACTCTGCTTCTCAGTACATTCCACCTCACAATCTGTTAGCAATATCACACAACTCAGGTGGGCATCCTCTACTCAATGCAGGCCATGCCACCTATAAAAACAGGTAGGCAGCTTGCCCATGGAACACTCTCAAGGACACAGTTTTCCACCATGCCTCCTCCAAAAACAGCACTTTGCCTTGTCCCCTCCCCTAAATACAGAGACTATCCCCTGCTCAAGTCCAGGTTACATCAGCCAGAAGAACAGTAGATAAACTCAGGGTGATACTCACTGCTGGACCAGGGAACACACTGGATGCCAGAACATCTGATAGACCACTGGTTCTGGACCTCCTCTAGTCTTTAAGTGCATCCCAGACACTAACCTCAATGCCCCATCCCTGCCTTACTACTCAGTCCCAGTCCCAGATCTAATGGAGAGCCCCTGCTCAACAAGAGGCCATGCCTCCTGCCAGAGAAACTGAAGAACATTCTTGAGTCTCTGATGTGGCTGTGGAGTGAATTCTGTGGGTGTTCTCATTGGCATCAAGAAGTCAAGCTGTATGTGCATAAACTGTGCGTGCATACAAGCTGTATGTGCACACAGGCTGTGTATGCATACAAGCTGTATGTGTGCACAAGCTCCTTCATTTTGGGGTGAGCTTATGGAGAAGAAGGAGCTAGAAAGAAATTCTCCAAGAAGTGTTCTTCACCTAATTCCTAGTTACTTCTGTCAAAGCCCAGAATCTTGCAGAATCTAGAAGCCAACTGAACAAATGAGTCAGTTTCCCTAATTCAAAGGTGTGAGAATTTACGACAAATTAAAAATGCATGGAAAACTAGTATATTTAGGACATTTCACTCATTCATTTGATCACCCAGAATAAAGTAATAGCCATTTACTGTATGTCAGAAAATTCATCAAATAACATACAAGGAGAACACAGACTCTGTTTTCAAGTAATTTAGAGGAAAGTCAATGAACCGGTGTCAATGAACCATGTGCAATGGCACACTCCTATTATCCCAACTACTCATGATGTTGATACAGGAGGACAATGAGTGTGGAGCTAGCCTGGCCTATGTAAAGAGTCTGTTTCAGAAGAAAAAATAAACTATTGTTTGCATCATTGTCCAGGAAGGGTTGTAATGAGACAGATGTTTTAGAAGAAGCAACAACTAGAAGTGTGGTTATGAAGACTGTCCCAGAGGTGTGAAACTGAAGCATGAATGGTTGAGGCACACAGTGCTGAGTGAAGGAGAAATGACATTTTTCTAGGTAGACATAAGCAGGATGCTTTATGTGCTGTGCCTCATTATGAAAAACAGTTCTTTCTCCTAAATAATATTTATTTGTCAAGTATGGTTTTCTACTTAATAAGTCAGTATAAGTTTAATGAACTGTGAAAGCTACTTATTTATCTTCTGCTCCTATGGTTTGGCATTCGGGCTGAGCTCCACTGAGAGGCTCCTCTGGTCCTAGCTGAACTTAGGCGTGTGTGTGTGTGTGTGTGTGTGTGTGTGTGTGTGTGTGTGTGTGTGCCAGTTACCACTGCAGGTAGCTTAGCTTCTGAGGAAGAGGAGGCCAGCAGGAATGACTACCTGTATGACACACCTTTCTATGATTCCTTAGGATGGCCTGGGTTTGTTTACATGCAGCTTGCAGACTTCCAAGATTGAAGGTGACCATAACTCAGGCCTCTTAAAGAATTTTTTAACTTGATAATAATTCAGATCAGGAATGATATTTCACATTCTCTTGGCCAGTTCACAAGAAGACTTTGCTTTTTTTTAAACTGGGAATGTGGCAAAATCACATTACAATGGTGTGTGAATATAGAAACTAAAAACTGTGGTCAGTTTTTGACAACGCATCACGGCCATGGAGAACCATCACAACATTTCATGTAGATAATTCATATGGTCAAACTTAGGATCTAGTTGGTGCCTTTACAAGACCCTGAAAAATAGAGGGCTACTATATAACCTGATAATGAGATAAATGTCTGGAGACCATGAGAGGAGCAGCTTTGAGTGGCAAAGAATGTAGGGTCAGCAAAGTAGATGCCTGATGATCTAGGGATTAAAGGATCCAAGAAGTAAAGTGTGACTTTAATATTATGAAGATGCAAATTCAGTCACCATGAAGTTACTCAAAGAAGTAGATAATATATGATGCCGTGGGTTTAGGTTGGTAAATGTTCACTTGAGATTGAGTGTAATGAGTCCAAACCTAATATGTTTGCGTTCTCTGGTGACAAAAATCTCACATATATAAGCAACAGGCAAGACCGTAACAATACATGACATCACTTGGGAAGATTTTGTAAGAGGAGGAAGCATAATGACAGGACTGTAGGAAATGTTATATTTTAAAGGGGTGGATGGAAGAAGGAGAGATTATAAAAGACAACAAGAAGTGATGGCAAAAAGGTAAGGCAAAACCAGGGCATAGCTGTGTCTCAGTTGCTGAAGAGGAAGATAATTGGATGGCTAACAAGTGCCCTGGGATATTACTGATGATCCATTTCAAAATTGGTGTTAGTGAAAGAAGGAGGAAAAAGGGATGGGGTAAGGAGGACAAAGGGACAGGGAGGAAAGTGAAGATACACAGTTCTAGAGGGAGAGGCCAGTCACTTTGATACTGGGAGAGTGAGAGTGTGGTCCAGGGAGGAGGAAGTCAGTTGAAATAAGGAGGGTTTAGGGAAGAACACAATGCTCTGTAAATAGATTTCTTAAAATTTCACTTTCTAACACAACCTAGAGCTACTCAGGATTAGCTAACCCCTTTCCTCCCGAAGAGAAGATAAATACTCACCCTTAAATGTGAGTACGTATCTTTGCTTCATCTCCCCCTAGACTTAGTCTTGTCATCTTACATTAAGATTGAAGGGTGTGGCTCACCCACTCCCTTTACAGTGATGATAATGGGCCCATCCTGCCTTTTAAATCACCCGTCTGTCTATGAGTTCTGGAAGTATCTGTGGTTTCAAGCCAGAAGGCTGATGATTCCAATAATTGTGGGGAAGGGAATTGTAGTTAGGCTCTGTCTACTTAGGTAATCCAGATGTGGTAGATCTCTGTACCACTAAGTAGAAAATAGAAAGCCATAATTCTACCATGAAATTCTGGTTTGTTTCTGTTTTCTTACAGCTTATTTTCGAAAGTACTCTCAACTTCTTGAAGAAAAAAAACCTATAAAAGATCTAACTCACAAAGAATTGTACTGCATAAGACACAGTACACCAATGGAAGATAAGAATTAATGTTCCTAAGAGTTTGATTGCTGCCTGTAGAGTGTCATGTATCCACAGAAATCTGGCGCCCCCGCCCCCGCTTCATCTCTGTCTCTGTCTCTGTCTCTGTCTCTCCCTCCCTTCCTCCTTTCCTCCCTCCCTCTTTCTTCCTTTATTCCCCCCCCTCTCTCTCTCCCAGTTGATTCTTTTCTCATACATTACATTCTGACCACAGTTTCCTCTCCAGCTAGTCCTCTCAGTCCCGTCCCCTAGGTCTATTTCTCCTCAGTTTCCCTTTAAATAAGAACAGGCCTCCTAGGAATATCCTACAACAAGGCATGACAAATTACAGTAAGACTAGGCACAAATCCTCATATCAAGGCTGGAAAAGGCAACCCAGTAGGAGAAAAAGGCTTCCAAGAGCATGCAAAAAACCTCCCACTCCCATTTTTAGGAGTCTCACAAGAATACCAACTAGATAAACATACCATATATGGAGAGGACCCAGCATAGACCCATGCAAGCTTCATGATTGTCACTTTAGTCTCTGTGAGTCCCTATAAGCCCTACTTAGTTGATTCTGTGGGTCCTGTTCTCCTGTCCTTGACTCCTCTGTCTCCTACAGTCGTTCATCCTCTGTGTAATGTTTGGCTGTTGCTCTCTGCATCTGCTCCCATCAATTGCTAGATGGCACCTCTCTGATGATAATTGGGCTAGGTACTAATCTATGAGTATAGCAGAATATCATTAGGACTCATTTCATTGACCTTTTAAATTTTATCTTATTTTATTTTACTTTATTGCCTGTTAAATTTGGTCGTATCCTAGGTCTCTGGTCTAACCAGCCTCCAATTCCTGGTCTTCCTGGAAGTGTTAGACATGGGCTCCCTCTTGTGGCTTGGACCTCAAGTTACACCAGCCGTTGGTTCCTTACTCCCACAAGTTCTGTCCAAACATTACTCCAGCACATCTTGTGGGCAGGACAAATTGTAGGTCAACGTTTTGTGGATGGGTTAGAGTCCCTGTCCCACACTGAAATCCTGCCTAGTTACAGAAGATGGACATATCTGGTTCCACATCATCCATTATTAGGAGTCTTCACTAGCTTCACCCTCATAGATTACAGGGAATTTCTACCCCCCACCACAACAACAACAACAACAAAAAAACAATTTCAGTTATCTCTCTTGGTACTCACTTTTCCCCAACTTGATTCCTTCTGTTCCCATATCCACCAGTCCCCAATCCACCCACAAAATCTATTCTACTTCAACTACCCAGGAAGAGCCATGTGTTCCCTCTTGGTATTTAGCCTCGTTGGGTCAGTGGATTGTAGCATGGTTACCTTTTAATTAACAGCTTTTATCCACTTATAACTGAATACATACCATGTTTGTCCTTGTAGGTCTGGATTACCTCACTCAGATGATTTTTTTTCCTACTTCATCCATTTGCCTGCAAATTTCATGATGTCAATTTTAAAATAGCTTAATAATATTCCATTGTGTAAATGGACCAAATTTTCTTTATCTCCTTTCTTCAGTTAGGGCACAAGTAGGTTGTTTTCAGTTTCTAGCTATCACAAATCAAACCACTATGAACATAGTTGAGCAGGTGTCTTTGTGGTAGGATGGAGCAGCCCATGGGTATATGCCCATGAGTGTTATAACTGAGTCTTGAGTTAGATCAATTCCCAAATTTCTGAAGAGCCAAGACATTTATTTCCAAAGTGGCTGTACAAACTTGCATACCCTCTATCAATGGAGGCGTGTTCCCTTGCCCCACATCCTTGCCAACGTGAGCTGCATTTGTGTTTTTCATCTTAACTATTCTGACAGGTATAACACAGAATCTCAAAGTAGTTTTGATTTGCATTTCCCTGATGGGTAAGGGTGTTGAACATTTTTAAGTGTTTTTCAGCCATTTGAGGTTCCTCTGTTGCAAATTCTCTGTTTAGATCTGTACCCCATGTTTTATTTGGATTATTTGGCTTTTTGATACTTTTTTCCTAAGGTTTTATTGTTATTGTTTTTATATACATTTTCAGTTTTAGCCCCTCTATCAGATGTGGAGTTGGTGAAGATCTTTTCCCATTCTGTAGGCTGCCATTTTTGTCCTTTTGACAATGTCCTTTGTCTTATAGAAGATTTTCGGTTTCATGAGGTCCCATTTTTTAATGATCAATCTTAGTGCCTGAGCTGTTGGTGCTCTGTTCAGGAAGTTGTCTGCTGTGCCGATGCATTCAAGGCTATTCTCCACATTCTCTTCTATTAGGTTTTGGTTATATTGCTTTATTTTGAGATCTCAGGTCCATTCGGACTTGAGGACTCGCATTCTTCTACATGCAGACATCCAGTAAGAATAACACCACTTGTGAAGATACTTTTTTCTCCATTGTATATTTCTGGCTTCTTTTTTTTTTAAATGCAGGCATCCATATATGTGTGGGTTTACATCTGAGTCCTTAATTTGATTCCATTGGTCAACATGTCTTTTTATGCAAATACCACTCAGTTTTTATTATTGTATCTCTGTAATACAGCTTTGATATCAGGGATGGTGATGTCTCAGTTCTTTTATTGTACAGGACTGCTTTACCTGTTCTGTTTTTTGTTTGTTTGCTCATTTGTTTGTTTTAGCATATGAAGTTGAGTATTGTCTTTTCACGGACTTTAAGTAAACGTGTTGAAATTTTGATGGAGTTTGCATTTCATCAGTAGATTGCTTTTGGTAAGTTGGCCATCTTTACTATGTTAATCTTACTGACACATGAGCATGGGAGATCTTGCCATCTTCTGACTGTTCCTCATTATATCCTCAGAGTCTAGGTGTTCTTTACACCTTGTTTTTCTGGCTCTTCCTGACAGCATCTCAGAAGGACAAACGGGCCTGACATTAGTGCCGATAGAGGTAGATATGGATTCCTCGATACCAGAGGGGTGACAGGCTCTTCCTTATATCTAGAGAAGCTGGGGCTCCCTGTTTCCATGTGGGCTCAGCAAGCAAGCAACTTTTTAATTTTTTTATTCATTAATTATTTTTTACAAATACATCTTCTGGCTCATTTTGGATGAATAATGCCTTTGTAGGGGCTCAAATAAAGTTGGGGAAAATGGTTAAACAAGATAGGACTAGCATTTGTGTTCTAGTTTCTAAATGTTGAGAAATTCCAGGCATAATTAAAGTCCTCTGTAGAGCAGTCTGAAATGCTGGACCCACTGGAATTGGAAGCTTTCTTTGAAGCTATCCTGTTCTGATGAGGAGCAGCAACGGAAGCAGTTGGAGCTGGAACATGAAGGATTTAGGATGTCGGTGTCCAGCATGCTGAGAGGAATTAATCCTGTCAGGTCAGATCCAGCTTCAGTGTCTGATTCTTTTATTCTGAAATCATATAATTTCTCACAAGCATTATATAGAACTAAAATTATAAATGTATGAGGTGTGTGTGATGCACAGAACAGTTCAGGCTGGTTCTCTGCTCTTTGTATGAGCAGAAGAAAAACATCTATAAATCTTCATTCATGCCACACAAAGAATGTCATCTAATAATAATTCATGATGATTCTGTAGCCAACAAAAAGCATTGTCTATGCATAGAAATTCATGTTGGAGGTTGATCTGATGTATTTTGATGCTAATTACATCTTGCTGTCTCTGTTAGGCCTAAAAGCCTAACCTGTTTGACCAATAAAGGCCATCACACCTGGCCACGGCTTATGGGATAGGCATGGCTGTGCTCCAGGGCTTGGAGGGACAGAGAGAATCTTGGGAGGAAGAGACCCGAGGAGAGGAGAAGAGAAGAAGGTGGTGCCATCATGGGTTAGGTATAGGAGAAGCACATGGCCAGTGTAGATGGAGATTTGCTCCAGATGATGATAATTAGCAAATATTTGAATTATGGATTGGATGTAATTTGATAGAAATTATTAGAAGCAGATGGTATGGGATTGGGGCAAGTATCCCATACCTGCCTCACTATGAGAAGTAGTTTAGGGGATTACTACCTGCCCTGCCCCAGGTAACTAAGGCTATTTCAAAATATAACAGGTGTCTGTGTCTTGATTGATTTCTAGAGGGTTAGAAACTTCTGCCATAATAATAATTATAGGCCTAGTACTAAACATTATAGGCCCTATTGGTAAATTAACCACAACACATTCATGTCTCTGCCAGTCTCAGAACTATTACCATGTGGTGGGATTAGCAATATAAGTTAACTGCTTGTTCCCAATTTCCTGAGAAAGCGCATGATTGATTTCTAAGGTGGTTGTACAAGTTTGTGCATGTATCAGCAACAGAGGGGTTTTCCCTTTTCTCCAAATCCTCGCCAGCATGTGCTGTCACTTGAGTTTTTGATCTTAGCCATTTGGATACATGTAAGATGGAAGCTCAGAATTTTGAGTTGAATTTCCCTGATAACTAGGGATGTTGAGCATTTTTTAAAGTGTTTCTTAGCAGTTAAGAAGTCTCTGTTTAGTTCTACACTCCAGTTTTAATTGGGTTATTTGGTTTGATGGTGTTTAATTTCTTGAGTTCTTTATATATTTTGGATATTAGCCCTTTTTTCAGATGTAGGATTGATGAAGATCTTCTCCCAGTTTCTAGGCTGTCCTTTTGTTCTGTTGACAGTGTTATTTGCCTTACAGAAGCTTTCCAGTTTCATAATGTCCCATTTATTAATTGTTCATCTTATAATCTGAGCTGTTGGTGTTCTGTTCAGGAAGTTGTCTCCTGCACAATGAGCTCAATGCTCTTCTACACTTCTAACAGATTTAATGTGTCTGGTTTTATGCTGAGGTCTTTAATCCGTTTGGACTTCAGTTTTGTGCAGGGTGATAGAATTGTATCTATTTCCATTTTTGTACATGTAGACATCCTGTTAGGCTAGCACTATTTGTATAAGATGCTGTCATTTTTCCAATGTATGGATTTAGCTTCTTTGTCAAAAACCAAGCATTTAAAAGTGTGTGGGTTGATTTCTGGGGTTTCAATTCGATTTCATTAATCAACCAGCTCATTTCTATGCCAGCACTATGTTATTTTTATTACTGTTGCTCTATGGTACGGCTTGAGATATGAGACCCGTCCAGAAGATCTTCTATTGTCCAAGATTATTTTAGCTATTCTGGTTTTTTTTTTGTTGTTGTTGTTGTTGTTTTGTTTTTCCATATGAAGTTAAGATTTGATCTTTCAAGGTTGGTAAAGAATTATGTAGGTATTTTGATAGGGATTACATAGAAACTATAGATTTCTTTTGTTATGATGGCCATTTTGACTATATTGATTCTCCTAATCCACAAGCATGAGAGATCTTTCCATCTTCTGAAATCTTCAAATTCTTTCTTCAGAGATTTAAAGTTTTTTCATACAGCTCTTTCACTTTCTTCATCATACTTACACCAAAATGCTTTATATTGTTTGTGGCTATTGTGAAGGGTGTAGGTTCCGTAACTTCTTTTTTTTTAATTCTTTTTAATTTTTATTAATTTATTCATATTACATCTCAATTATTAGCCCATCCCTTGTATCCTGCCATTCCTCCCTCCCTCCCGCTTCCCCCCTCTACTCCCTTCCCCTATGTCTGTGACTGAGGGGGACCTCTTACCCCTGTATATGCTCATAGGGTATCGAGTCTCTTTTTGGTGACCTATTATCCTTCCTCTGAGTGCCACCAGGACTCCCCATCCAAGGGACATGGTCAAATATGGGGCACCAGAGTTTGTGTGAAAGTCAGATCTCCTTCTCCACTTAACGGTGGAGAATGTCCTGTCCATCGGCTAGACTGGGTAAGGGTTCAAAGTTTAGATTCCGTAACTTCTCACTCAGCCTGTTTGTCACCTGTATACAGGACAGATAATGATTATTTTTAGGTGATTTTTGTATCCAAACACTTTGTAAAAGGTGTTTATCAGCTATAGGAGTTCCTTGATAGATTTTTTTTGGAGGAGTCATTTATGTATACTATCATATCATATGCAAACAGTGATAGTTTGACTGCTTGTTTTCCAATTTGTATCCCTTTGATCTCCTTTAATTGCCTTATTTCTCCCGCTAGGAATTAAAGTACTATATGGAAGAGATAAAGAGAGAATGGACAGCATTATCTTGTCCCTGATTTCACTGGAATTGATTTGAGTTTCTCTCTGCTTAGTTTGATGTTGGCCACAGACTTGTTGTATATTGCCTTTATTATGTTTAGGCATTCTCCTTCTTTCTCTGCTCTCTCCAGGACTTTTAATATGAATCGGTGTTGGATTTTGTCAAATGCATACCCTAATTTCCCCCCAAATTTAGGTGGGGAAAGTTCATCATATGGTCCAAGATATGGTAGATGTTCAGAATTAAGATACCATCTTGGCATATTATTCCTTTGATGAGGATGAAGTGCTTTTCTCCATCTCCTTTGATTAATTTTGGCTGAAAGTCATTTTACTGGATGCTAGAATGGCTATCCCAGCTTGCTTCTTGGGTCCATTTGCTTGGAATACAGTTTTCCAACCCTTTACTCTGCAGTAATGTCTATCTTTACTGCTGAGGTGTGTTTCTTGTATGCAGCAGAATGATAGGTCTTGTTTTCACATCCATTCTCTTTACATGTGTCTTTTTACTGGGGAGTTAAGATCATTGATGTTGAGACATATTAAAGACCAGTGGTTATTAGTTCCTTTGGTTTTGATGTTGTTGGTGGTAGAGTATGTGTGTTTTTCCTTTCTTTTGGATTTATGGATGTGCAGTCATTTATTTCTTGCATTTTTCTGGATGTAGTTAGTATCCTTGAGTTGGAGTTTTCCTTCAGTACCTTCTGTAGGGCTTGATTTGTGACTAGGTACTGATTAAACTTGGTTTTGTCATGGAATATATTGTTTTCTCCGTCTATGGTGATTGAAAGTTTTGTTGGGTATAGTTTTCCGTGTTGGCATCTGTGGTCTCTTAGTGTTTGCATGATATCTATCCAGACCCTTCTAGATTTCATAGTCTTTGTTGAGAAGTCAGGGATAATACTTATGGATTTGCCTTTATGTGTGACTTGGCCTTTTTCTCTTGCAGCTTTCATTTGTTTGTTCTATACATTTAATGTTTTGATTATTATGTTGTAGGAGGATTTTCTGTTCTGGTCTAATCTGTTTTAAGTTCTGTAGGCTTCTTTTATGTTTATGGGCATTTCTTTCCTTATGTTGGGAAAGTTTTCTTCTATGATTTTGTTAAAAATGTTTTCTGGGTCTTGGAGGCTGACGTCTTCTCCTTTTTGTATTCCTACCATTCTTAGGTTTCACCTTTTTATATTGTTCCAGATTTCTTGGATATTTAGTGTCAGAGACTTTTTAGTTTTAACATTATTTTTGATTGATGTATCGAGATGTATTGAGATTCTCTCTTCCATCTTTTATATTTGGTTGGTGTTGCTTGTGTCTGTGGTTCCTGTTATCTTCCTTATGTTTTTGAACTCTAAGATTGCCTCAGCTTATGTTTACTTTGTTGCTTCTAATTACCTCTTTAAGTCCTGAATAGTTTTATTCTTTTCTTTCTCCTGTTTGATTGAATTTTCCTGTATTTCTTTACACTATTTATTCAATTTCTTCATCTGTTTGGGTGTATCTTTCTGTAATTCCATATAGGCTTTATTCAATTCCTTAATTAGTTCAAGCAATTTTTAAAATGATTTTATTACATTGCACTTATATTTCCTTCTTTCCCCCAAAGACAGAGTCTGGAGCTGTTGCCCAACGAATTGGAAGCTATTTGGTTCCAACTGCTACTTTACTTCGACTGACTCATTGGCATCTTGGAATGAGAGTGAGGCAAAGTGCTCCAGCATGGGTGCTCATCTGCTGGTGATCCACAGCAAGGAAGAGCAGGTGCATCCTGGGAGAGAGTGTGGCCTGAGTCCAGCTTACTGTCTGCCTCTTTTTACTAAGAAGGAATTTTTTTGGCATGGGTGTTGGTGCCGTGGCACAAGGCTTTCCATCAGATAGGAAGAAAATTTTGTTTTAGACTTTATATTCTACACCTTGCCCTCACTTCTGACTTAAACAGCCCCAAAGGAACAGTGACATCAGAAATGCAACACACAAGGGTGGAAGGATGGATGGAATGTTTCTGCCTAAGACGCCAGTTTGTGATTTCAGGAGTCTAATGCTTCCTGTAGTACCAACTGTCTAGCAGAGAAGGGTGTGGGAAAACAGGATCAAATCAGGAGAGTCACAACCAACCACCAGAAACAAAATATCTGAAGTTATAAATGGAAAAAGACTAAATGTGTAAAATCCTGTCATGCACAACTTTTCATGCACAACTTTCAAGAATGGTGTTGGTGAAGAAAAGACAAGAATGAGTCTTAGATGAGAATTCATTATGATCATGGTTACAGATTGTCTGTAGTGTCATGAAAATAAGAGCAATGACTTTTTGTCCTGATCAGACAGAGAAAATATGTACTCCTGGGGGTGGGAGGTGTAAATCTTCTATTTGAAATTTGAAAAATATTTAAGGACCTAAAGAGATGAACTAGAATTTGATTATTATGTATTTGTATATGTGCATCATATTGAACCCTATAATTTTGTTTCATTAGAATATTATTTTAAATCTTATAAAAATTATATAACAGAAAAAGAAACACTCAACCCAGGCTGAAAGATGTATCATTTTTTCCCTCTTAGGATTTCATCACCGGGATCCTGGATACTTCTGCTGTTTATTTTATAGGGCTGAGGGATGAAGGTGACAGACAGTGGAGATGGGTTGATCAGACATCATACAATGGGAGTGACACGTGAGTCTAGAGTCACACAGAGGAGTCCTGGATCCTGTAGCATGAGATGAATTTAGGATGTTCCTGCTGTTGGTTATTAAACTAAAATAGCGCACTCCTGACATATGTGCTGGTAATGGAGTTACTTTTATTCCCTATTTACTAATTATAGGAGTTATGTGAGACATACATTATTGATATTCCCAGTAGAGATGAGATAATTGAGTTTGAAGACTGTAGAATGATAAGTAGATAGGGCACCCAATCAATGTCTTTACACGTAGATGCATTTTATTATCCTGTCAGTCTCCCATCTATATCCTTAAAAATAGGATTTAATTTATTTTTATTTGTTGTATATATGGGTATCATTGTGAGTATTTGCAATGGCTTTGGGTTTCCACAGAGCTCATAAATGGGTATTGGTTCCCATGGAGCTGTATGACCTTGCCAATACAGGTGCTGGGAACAGAATTCTCACATTTTCTGGAAAAGGATCAAGCACTCTTAATGTCTGATCTACCTCTCTAGTCTTCATTTTTCTCTTTCTAATAAAAGTTGATGTCATGTTCACATCTGATTATTTCTCATATATCAGAAGCCCTCAATTATGATGTTTTTGTGTCTCATATTTATGTAATTATTTAGAAACTCTCTCCAGGCACAGTGGCACAGGCCTGTGTTCCCAGCACTTGAGGAGGCAGAGATAGGTGAATCTTTGAGAATTTAAGGCCAGCATGGTCTACAAAGCAAGACCAGAACAGCCAAGTGTACACTGAAAACCCCTGTCTCCAAAAAATTCCAATAAAACAAAACAAAAACATAAATTAAAACTCTTATATTTTAGTATGTTTCCATATTCTATCCTCATACCTGTTGTGAGAAATATATAGTGAGGTTATTGTTCTCAATTTTCAAAGAAAGAAACGAGGAGTCTAGGATTACATATTATTTGCTTTTGATGACAGAAATAAGTAGATTACCTACAGATTTCATCTAGCTGACCAGAGTCTAATATAGTTCTATTGTCATTCAGAAGAAAACTATATTAGTACATGAAAATAAGGAGAGAACTTTTCAGCATATAAATAATCACCATAGGTTGATTGTGCCCTGGCACAAAGACATAAGGATGAAGAAATAGTAGCATGTGGGGTGTGTGCTGGAAGAATGGCTTAGTGCCACACTAATATCACATTGAGTGTTGTGGGCACTGTTACCTAGGGAAAGGGCAGATATGGGTGACAGAGAAGGCTTGATTTGTACATACATAAGTCTGATTTTCACAAATTCCAACCTCAAGCATTATTGTAGGAAACATGTTCTTTCCTCTCTTTCAGATTCTGGCATGAAGGTGAGCCCAACAATGATGAGGAACAATGTGTTACATTACAGAGTCGACCGGTTTGGACGGGTCGACATTTTTCGAGGGATCGACCTTATTGGAGGGATCAACATTTTTTGTGGAATCAACATTTTCTTTGGGGCTGGAATGATGTCTTTTGCAATTTGAAAGAAAACTCAATTTGTCAGATGAAGAAAATATACTTATAAGTCACACATTCTCCGTGTGCATGGGATTGCATTGTTATCCATGTTACAGAGACACCTGGAAAATTGTTCATGTGTCCACAGAAGATAAGAATCTGCAAAAGTTTATACCAATGAAAACACAGGTCCACAAACCCTTGTGTATTCATCCACTTTATTCATAATAAAATGACCTTTTGTTTAGAATTTTTCATGTACCAGGGACTACGTGGGGACCCTTTTGTGTCCACATGGAGCTTTGCTGACAATTCCCCAAAGTTTCATTGAATCACACAATTGTAGATGTTCTCTCTATCTGTTGTTTCTCTTTTTAAATCTGCCTTACCATGAACTAATTATCCAAAGCAGGTTCACAGGTCCTTTTGATATTTAAGATAGTTGCTGTTGGCTATTTGCATAAACTCCTGTGGCAGGCAAAGGCTTCCCTTCTGTGGACTCCCTTTGTAAACTTTGGAATCTTTGTAAACTCTCAGGGCAGGAAAGTGGCTAGGAGCCTGCTTAAGAAGCTCCAGCAGCCAGCCCCCCTCACAAGACCTGACTGTAATAACAATGTTTCCAGCCTCTGTAACTATCAGAAAGGTCTTCTACAGCCCCTCAAAAGAACCAATGCCAGATTATGCTAATTCAGGTGAAAGGTCTGAACAAAAAGCCACCAGTCACTGAAACGGAAAACTCACAATTCCCTGAGCTCCCACTAGCTCAGGACTTGAAATCTCACCAAGCAACACCCCAGAAATGTCTGCCCTAGAGAGCTCCATGGCCTAAGAATCCTATATAAAGGCTGTTTGCTCAGTTCCCTGCTGTCCTCTCCCGGGAACAGGGGCAGCCAGTCTTGGATTTGTCCCTTCATACCCTGCACCCTCCCAATCAATCTCTTTTATGTGATTTGCTGCCTCATGTGACTCTCTTATTGGAAGAAACCAAAAAAACAATGAAGAGAGAAAAGGAAGAAGCCAAGATGTGGAATGGAGCTGAGGCTCCTCCCCTCAGCTGGGGATACCCTCTCCTGGGAGCCGCAATGCCTCTGCTCAGGAGGCTTCCTCTCAGATCTGTGTGGTTCCTTGGCTCCTGAGTCCCAGAATACTGCTCCATATGAGCAGGAAGGTCAACAGTTGTGTGTGTGTGTGTGTGTGTGTGTGTGTGTGTGTGTGTGTGTGTGTGTTAAGAACACTTATTATATTCTAAAGAAAATTCAGGTACACAAGATGGTGGTAAACATTGTCATTCTAATGAACCTCGGGTCCTCAGTATTTACTTATATTTTGTCTGACAGTTTGCTCCCTTTCATCAACATGTCAACATCCCAACACCCCGCCCTTTATAAGCACATATTTTTCACTCTGACCCCTGAGATTCACCTTTTCAGACATCATTTATAAGTGAGATCATTAGTACCAATCCTTCTTTGAGTTGTTTCACATAGAAAAACACGGATACAATAAAGCTAGGATGGGTGTGTTAGGCTCTCTAATAGAGAAGCCACAGCATGCCGGAAGCTCAGTGTGTGTGTTACATACATTATTTTTTTAACCCATTCAAACTCCTTACTCACTGTTTTTTTCCTAGTTTCTATCTATTTCTAATTAAGTCTTCGAAATTATAACTTCTGTTTCCTTTCCTTCCTTCTGCCTACTTCCTTCCCTTATTCATCCCTTCCTTTCTCTCTTTCTCTCTTTGCTATTGACATGTAATCCACTCACATGTAATCCAACTGGCTTTGAACATATTAAATAATCAATGCTGACTTTGAGCTATGGATCCTCTTTCCCTGCTCTTTTACATGCCAGAATTACAGGTATGTCCCATAGCACCCAGCATTAAGGTATATATGTACATGAGTTACTAACTTTTATGAATTACTCAATTTATTGTAATATAATTCTTACTAGTATTTCCTTATGATTTTTACTTTATTATATCTAGTGTAATATGACTTGTTTATTGCTTTAAAAGTTTATTCTCTCCTTTTGATTTATTTAATCAACAAATCTCTAGATGATTATGACTTGCCAAAGTTAAACCAAAATAAAGCAGACAATGTAAACTTGATCACCACAACTGATGAGATAGAAGCAGCAATTAAATATATTTCAACAAAAGGAAACCAGAGCACCATTAGCCAACTACACCATGCTAGTGAAGTTATGGTTCGTGAAGGAGAAACCACAACCACCACTCACCAGGAAAGGAGGTAGTGAGTTTTACACTGGGTGTCACAGTTAGCTCTTTTTAAATGAGATTGTTATTTCAGACAGCAGTGCAAACTCAGAAATCCCAAAAGCCCACAATGATACCTAAAGTGTTACACCCCTTTGCTAAACCGCCATGCTAAGCACGGCATAGGATGCTGGCAGACACCCAAAACCAGCCAGAAGGCAGGTCCAGTGAGACACAGGCGTGGTGAGCCTGAAGGCATGGTGAGACACAGGCCCAGTGGTCAGCGCCCAGTTCACCTTGATGGAGTAGACTTCATCAGTTGCCAAGGCAGTTTGGCCATCACTGCCTGACCAGCAGTCAAGCCCCAGGCATCTAGTGGTGATTCTTTAAAAAAAAATACTTTTCCTTGTGCATTTATTTCATTATACATATACAAAATAAACTACATAGAGCAAGAACTACAAAACAATCAGGAATTACGTTAATGTTACATTCACAGTGTTTTGGCTATTTGTGTTTGACAATCTTGAAGAAAACATTTCCTATATTGGTGAGTCTAAAATTCTGAATGTAAATCAATATATATCATATCTCATCTCTGCCAACTTAAAACATCTATCTAGACTTAAAAATATCTTAAGCCCTAAACAACTAAGCTTAATTATGAAACTAACCTATTTGGTCTTCAACCTCATCAGAGATTTGAGAAGGAATAAAATTAATTACCTGAGTAAACAGGAAGTGAAGGTTAGCAGCTTCCAAATTGAAAAAAAAATGACAGAGACAGTTTACTATCTGAACACTCACCCAAAATTCTCTATAATATTAAAGTATCATTTTCAGCCTTCTGGCCCAATATATCTGACAGACATATTTGTGAGGCAGGAATGATTGAGGACTTGCTTACCCTGTCTTGGCAGAGTTTGGCCATCAACTCTCCCTGCATCTAAGCTTGCCTATTTTTATGCAGAATTCTGTCCGTGGTTGAAATGAGGACATTCTGCCTGTTGGCTTGTTTGCTACATTTGAAGCCATCTCCATAAGGTAGTTCTTGGATGTTCATCATCTTATTTTCATGAATCAGAGACATTAGAAACCTTGGGCAGCATGAGGGGTTTTGAGAGTGAATATGTTTGATTCACCCTGACTAGTGGTGTCAATGATACTTAATCCACATGTAACAAAACAGCCCTCTCATCAAAGGGAAAAGCAGTACTTACTTATCCAATGTGTTGGGGAGAATCTCCAGATAAAATTAAAAGTCATTGGTTGAAAGCCAAGACACCAAGACATCTTATTAGCATAGGGTAGGTATCTTCAGGAATCCCCAAGTGCTTCCTGCACAGGTTTCTCATCAGGAAAGGCCCTGAGGGCTACTTAATGCTCCTTAGGTGATCTGGGGTTCCCAAGATCAGGGGAAGATAAGACCCTGCTGAGAGAGTCAATTGTTTTTATACTTGTCTCTGGGCTATCCAGAAATGCCAGATTTTGTCCTTACTAGCAGGGTTCCACAGTCTCCTCTTCTCTGTCTCATCTTGTAGATTAATTTAGTAAAAGGGAACTTAACAAATGAACTGAGGTATAGAATATTAGATATTTGAATTAGGAAATTAGAACATCTGATGAGAAGCGGAAGCCAAATTATATCTGTCCTTGAGTTATTTATATGGTGGATATGTATGCTTACATAGGTTTACATATGTTGAACCATGCCTTGGTCCCTTTGAAAGATCTTTTGATATGACCTTGAAGTTGATGTATAATTTTTTGGAGTTAATTTTGTATCTACCCAATTTGCTGAAGGTGTTTATCAACTGTAAGAGTTCTCTGATGGAATTTTGGGGGTCACTTATGTATCATATCATCTGCAAATAGGGATAATTTGACTTCTTCCTTTCCCATTTGGATCCCCTTGATCTCCTTTTGTTGTCTTATTGCTCTGGCTAGAACTTCAAGAACTATATTGAAGAGATATGGAGAAAGTGGGCAGCCTTGTCTGGTCCCCAATTTTAGAGGAATTTCCTTGAGTATCTCTCCACTTAAATTGATGTTGGCTATTGGCTTGCTGTATACAGCCTTTATTATGTTTAGGTATGTGCCTTGTATGCCCAATATCTCCAAAATGTTAAACATGAATGGGTGTTGGATTTTGTCAAATGATTTTTCTGAATCTAAGGACATGATCATGTGATTCCTTTTTTTAAGTTTGTTTATATGATGGATTACACTGATGGATTTCCATATATTAAACCATCCCTGCATGCCTGGAATGAAGCCTACCTGGTCATGGTAAATGATATCTTTGATATGTTCTTGTACTTGTTTTGCGAGTATTTTATTGAGTATTTTTGTGTCTATGTTCATAAGAGAAATTGGTCTGAAATTCTCTTTCTCTCTCTCTCTTTTTTTTTTTTTTTGGTTGGGTCTTTGTGAGATTTAGTTATCAATGTGACTATGGCCTCATAGAATGTTTTGGTAATGTTCTATCCATTTCTTTTTTTTTTGTAGTAGCTTGAAGAGTATCGGTATTAGCTCTTCTTTGAAGGTCTGGTAGAATTCTGCGCTGAAACCATCTTGTCCTGGGCTTTATTTGGTTGGGAGACTATCAAAGTCTGTTTCTACTTCTGTAGGAGAAATAGGACTACTTAATTTGTTTATCTGATGTTGTTTCAATTTTGGCAAGTGGAATCAATCAAGAAAATCAGCCATTTCCCTTAGATTTTCAAAATTTGTGGTATATATGCTTTTGAAGTAGGATCTTATGATTCTTTGTATTTCCTCAGTGTCTGTTATGTTTCCCTTTTCATTTCTGATTATGTTGATTTGGATAGTGTCTCTCTGCCTTTTAGTTAGTTTGGCTAACGGTTTGTCTATCTTGTTGATTTTCTCAAAGAACCAGCTCCTGGTTTTGTTGATTCTGTGAATTGTTCTCTTTGTTTCTATTTATTGATTTCAACCCGGAGTTTGATTATTTCCAGATGTCTACTCCTCTTGGGTGTTTCTGCTTCTCTTTTTTCTAGAGTTTCCAGATGTGTCGTTAAGTTGCTTATATGGGATATTTCCAATTTCTTTATAAAGGCACTTGGTGCTATGAATTTTCCTCTCAGCACCGCTTTCCATGTGTCCCACAAATTTGGTTATGTTGTTCTTTCATTTTCATTGAATTTCAGGAAGTCCTTAATTTCTTTTATTTCTTCCCTGACCCATGTGTCATTAAGTAGAGAGTTGTTTAGTTTCCATGTGTGTGTAGGCCTTTTGTTATTTCTGTTGTTGTTCAAGCCCAGCTCTTTATCAGTTAGTAGAAGAGCACCAGGAAAGCAGTTCAGAAAAGGATAATGATGAAACAGGAGAAGAAAATTTGGCCTCAGAGGAAGAACTTGACTTAGAAAGGGAAACTAAAATACATCATAACCCAAAGTGGTCTTCATTGCAGCATTTGGTCATAAGCCATCCCCAGGATCCCCTAAAAACATTAAAAAAGAAGCCAAAAGGACCTGTGGGATTTTCTGCTGTTGTTAAGCAGGCCCAATGACAGGATGAACCACTGAGGTGCTTTCCTGATTTTATAGGAGATGAGAAATGAAAGGAGGAGCCTTCATGGGAGCCTCTGCCATTTAAACTACTTAAGGAGATAACCCAGGCCACATCTGCCTATGGACCCACTTCTCCATACACTCTCACTCTTGTGGAAGGTTTAGTCTCTAATGGATGACTCCTTTTGATTGGTTCCAGGTGACTAAAGCCTCCTTAGGAAGAGGCAGTTTTTTACTTTGGAAAGTTGAATATGAGGACTCAGTTTGAAGAGAATTGTCTAAGATGAATGGAAAAGGGGGGGGAGAACTAATATATGGTATGCTTATGAGTGTGGGAGAATGGTTTGGAGCATCTGCTCAGCTAAAATTGCCTGGAGAAGCTTTGCTGAGAGTTATGGCTGCTGCTATACAAGCACGGAATGCATACCTGTGGGAGATACAAGTACCAGAAGTCTCTCTAGTATAAAATAAAACCAGAGGAACAGTTTGAGGAACTTATTGGTCAGCTGACAGAAACAGTGGAGAGAATGGTTCCTACCACTGAAGCAAAAAATATCCTTTTAAAACGATTGGCCTTTGCAAATGCTAACCGTACTTGTCAGTCATTGCTGAGGCCAATAAAAGAAATCTGGAAATATTTCTGATTTTATTAAAGCCTGTGCTGAAGTCACACCCTCTTACCTCCAAACTATAGCAATTGCAGCAGCTCTGCAAAGTCAGACTACTCCTCGATTTCCAGCTACCCAAGAAAGCAGAAAGTCTGATCAGGGAGGCATGACCTACAAATGCTATTCATGTGGCCAGCCTGGACATGTTAGCAGACAGTGTCCCAATGAGACAAGAGGTCTCACTAACCTTAATGCTCCTAATCCCACTCAAGGTACAAACCCAAACCTGCCTGATTCGCTATGCCCTCGCTGCCAGAGAGGAAATCACTGGCAAAGAGAGTGCTATTCTCATTTTCATAGAAATGGTACTCCTTTACCTAGTATTGCTGTACATCCTAATAATAAAAAAACACCATGGAAACTGGAAAACTGAGTGAGGGGCCTGCCTCAGGTCCCTCAAACAATTGAGGTAACGCAACTGCCGCAAATGACCAATCCCTTTGTCAGTGAAGATCAATCCAGCAGCTGCAGTGAGAAACCTCAGACAGTGTGGGACTGGACGTCTATGCCACCTCCACAACAGTATTAACTTCTGCCTCTTCTGCCGCTTGCCTACCCACAGGAGTCTATGGTCCCCTGCCTAAGGGACATTAGGACTCAGGGCAAAATTCTACTTCTGTGCAGGGAATAAATGTGATCTTTGGGATAATTGATTCTGACTTCATAGGAGAAATTAAGGTTATTTTCAGGCCCCTGCAAAAACAGTTCAGATTCATTGAGGACAGAGCATTGCTCAATTGCTTTTACTCCCATAACAGGTTTCAGGTAGGCCAGCTACTCAGGCTCCACCCGGAGCTACAAGTATTGACTTAAGTGACAAAGCTTTTTGGGTTCAAGAAATTAAAAACCCCTATCCATTATTCTTTATACTATAGATTAACATAATGTTTTATCTTAAAGACCTAGAAATGACAGTTTACACAATTAGGCCACTGCCTTCCAAAGCAGTGCTGGATTACACTGATGGTTCAGCTTCAAAAAAGACTGCTTTGATTGCTGGTATATGTATGGATACTTATTTTCATATATTCATATCTCTGCCTGCAGGCCGGTCTGG
Organism: Acomys percivali; assembly: GCA_907169655.1. Classification (NCBI taxonomy): domain Eukaryota; kingdom Metazoa; phylum Chordata; class Mammalia; order Rodentia; family Muridae; genus Acomys; species Acomys percivali. The sequence continues at coordinate 21,123,374 of OU015745.1, read as the reverse complement.
TGAGACCCAGGACTCAAGAGTACTTCATCAGCACTCAGCACTGAGCCAGGGGCAGCAACATGGCAGTTCTGCCATTGCTGCTTGACCACCATGTGTCCGGTGGTGGTTCCTCCTGGAATAAACGGAGTCTCAGATGGTCATGGTGGAGGAATGGTGATCATGAGAGAAAGAGAGAGAGAGAGAGAGAGAGAGAGAGAGAGAGAGAGAGAGAGAGAGAGAGCATGCCAGCCAGCCTTTATAAACTTCGGGCAGTGGGAAGAGGTTTGAGGGTGAATTCTTCTTATTTGCTGGACCTAGGGGTGGCAGGATCCTTAATCTACACTACCTCATTTACATGCAGTTACATGGGGTTCTATCATAAGAAGGAGAAAATAGTACTTAATGATCCTATGTGTGAAGGAATGTCTTCTAGGTATGATCAAAGGTCATTTGCCGCAGGCTAGGATCTCCTCAGCATGGCAGTGGGGTACTTCCAGCAATTCCCTATTCTTGCTGAACAAATGTTTATCAGGAAACAGTCGGGCCTGCCTGTAATTTTTCTGAGGCCTATGTGACACTCCTTACATGATCTGGGGTTACCATATCAGGTGGAGTGGGAACCCCACTGAGAAAAGGGAGTCCACCTTCACAGATCGACTGCAAAAATGGCTACCTGGAGAAGTCAGACTTCAACCATATCCAGCAGAGTCTCACAGTTTTCACTTTCACATGACTGTTCATCACCAAAGAAAGTCAGGACAGGAGCTCAAACAGGGCAGGAACCTGAAGGCAAGAGCTGATGCAGAGGACATGGAGGTGGTGTGCTCTTTAATGGCTTGCTCCCCCTGCCTTCCTCATCTTGCTTTTTTTATAGCACCCAGGACCACCAGCCCAGGTGTGGCAGCACCCACCCTGGGCTGGAATCACCACTGCCAGCAATGTGGAGCCAGCTCTTTCTAAAGCAATCCTCATATGAAGAACAGCTGGTAAGACATTTGTGGTGTCACAGCCCAGGGGGAGGTGTGAAATTGAAGACTCAAAGCACAACCATTGTGATTTACTTAATTAAGAAATAGTTATCAGATACTCTGATCTCCTTAGAGTCTTGCCTTTGGCAATTTCTGCTATTTTGATAGTACCCCAGGGAATGAACAGAGCCTCAAGCATAGCCTATGAGGAATTTCTAATTAGTTAGTTAAATAGGAAGCATTCTTTAAAAAAAAAAAAAAGAGGTTCAGTCAAAACAAAATTGCATCCCATTTGTTTGTGTCTCCAAGTATACTCCATGCTTCTAGTTTAATCCTTAGGGGTTATTATATTCTGCATAGTGAGTTTTAGCATTTTTTTCTGGATAGGCACAGATTTTTTTTCCATTTGTCTGCACATCTGATTTGAGCTCACCCACAATTTTGCTCATGCTCTGATTTTTCATTTTCCCTACCAATTGCTTTCTTTTATTTTTTGATTACTGTTTTTTGGTTTTCTTTTTTACTTATTCATTTATATTATTACACACATATATAATAAGTTACCTACAGCAAGAAGAACCATGAAACAATCAGGAATTATGTACCTGTTACAGTCATAGGGTTTTGAACATTTGTATTTGGCAACCTTGAAGAAAACATCTTTCCTATCTTGGTGCATCTAAAGTTCTGAATGTAAATCAATATCTATCAGAGCTCATCTCTATCAACGTAAAGCATCTATCTAGACCTAAAAACATCTTAAGCCCTAAAAAACTAAGCTTAATTGTAAAACTAAACTATCTGATGGGGTCTTCAACCCCATCAGAGACTTGAGAAGGAATAAAATTAATTACTTGAGTAGACAGAAGGGGCATGTTAGCAGTTTCCAAAATGAGAAAATGTCCTTCCACCAGCAATGGAGAAATGTTCCCCTTTCTCCACATCCTTGCCAGTATATGCTGTCTCTTGAGTTTTTTTTATCTTAGCCATTGTGATAGGTGTAAAATGGAATCTCAGAGTCTTTTGAGCTGCATTTCCCTGAGGACTAGAGATGTTGAGCATTTCTTTAAGTGTTTCTCAGCCATTCGATATTATTTTGTTGAGAATTCTCTGTTTAGCTCTTATCTCATTTTTATAATTGAGATATTTGGTTTGGTGGTATTTAATTTCTTGAGTTCTTTATATATTTTAGATATTAGCCTTTTGTGGATGTAGGGTTGGTGCAGATCTTTTCCCAGTCTTTAGGCTGTCATTTTGTTCTTTTGACAGTGTCTTCTGCCTTACAGAAGCTTCTCAGTTTCATGAGACCTCATTTATTTATTGTTGATCTTAGAACCTGTGCTGTTGGTGTTCTGTTCAGAAAGTTGTCTCCTGTGCCAATGAGCTCAAGGCTCTTTCCCACTTTTTCTTCTAACAGGTTTAGTGTGTTTGGATTCATGTTGAGGTCTTTAATCCATTTGGACTTTAGTTTTGTGCAGGGTGTATAAATATGGATGTATTTGCATTTTTCTACTGGTATCCATTAGACGAGCACCATTTGTTGAAGATGATATCTTATTTTCCATTGTATGGATTTGGCTTCTTTGTAAAAAATCAAATGTCCATAGGTGTATGGGTTTATTTCTGGAACTCTGACTTGATTCCACTGATCAACCAGCCTATTTCCATGCTATTACCATGCTATTTTTATTACTGTTGCTGTATAGTACCCCTTGAAATCTGGGATGGAGATTCCTCTGGAATATCTTTTATTGTATGGATTATTTTAGCTATTCTGGGTTTTTTTGTTTTTCCATATGAAGTTGAGAATTGATACTTAAGGGTGGGCAAAGAACTGTATAGGTATTTTGCTTTGTTTATTGTTATGTTTTACTTCGGGACAGTCTTCAGTTGGACTTTTTTCTATCATGTCAGCATTCTCCAGTAAAAGGCATTATCTGGAAGCTAAGGGAGCAGAGACTAGAGTGCAGGGTGTTAGTGGTCAAGACAGAAATCAGTAGGGCAGTGCATGCTGGAGATGGGTAAGAAAGCAGAAGGCAGCTTGTCTCTGCAGAGCTTAGGGGATGTTTTCTCTTCCTGGACAGTCAATCAACTCAACAATATAGTTTGTACTTCTTCATCCAGAAGGGGAACTGGAAACAGTTGGTAATGAGTTGGTGGAAACAACCACTTTTTCCTCCTTCACTTATGACTTAATACATCTCAAGAAACCATAGGAAAAAAAGGTTTGGGCTTTTAAAATTACTAAATCTGCCCCAAAATTACTTAACCTATGATGTTACTGGAAAAGCTACATTGATTTTAATCTACTTTTGAACTCTCTCTGCAGGTCTGTAACTGGCTACTGATGACTGAACTGAGTCTTCAATGCTTTTCCATTCTGAAGTGTTGGGAGTAAGGGTTCCAAATCTCTGGTCACATGGTTCATACCATTTTGAAACAATCTCGGGTACTGGCAATAGTTATCTCAATAACATAAAGTAAGGTCTGGTTAAAATGGAATAGTTATATATGAGAAAAGCTGTTCCTTTTGCTGTGGAACTATCTTTGGAATTTAAAAAATCCCCACAAAAATTGCCACAGAAAATGTCCTATGGTCAAAAGAGTTTTAGAAGTTCTGTGCTAAGAACCAAGTTTAGGGCCATACAGGTATGTTTTGTATCCCAGTACCATATGTATCCCATTGGAGACTGCTTCCTCATGAATGTGGAGGTGTTGATGACGACAGTAGAGGGAGGGTTCCAGAAAATTTTTGTAAGTGAGGAGTGAGTGATAACAGACTTTATGAAGCTTGCCTCTGATTTCATACCACTTTTCACTTCTCTTTACCTAGTGAGACAACTCATAAAATGTTACCAAACTAATAAGAAAACTCAAAAATGTAACTAACCCAATGAGAGACCTCATAAAATGTTAGTAACCAACTTCTCCCCACTGTAAGTTGGATTTTGTCATATTGGACTAACAATATCAGTCTGCTTCCTTGATACCTGGGAACAATGTCAAGGCTAAAGATTATAACTACTGCCAGAAGAATAGTATCTTTACTCTAAAATCAAATGACAAGTCAGGCACCACAGGAAAACAGTCCACAAATCAACCCATTTCCTTCAAGGAACACAAAATCAGAATGTACAAAAGGAAAGGAAAGGAATATATGGACACATAGGTAAAAGAAACCAGTTGCACACACAGCACTAGTAATGAATGAACCATGCACTCATCAATAAAATCCTATGGATTGTTACAGAGATCTGCTTCTTCCATGATGACAGTGAAAAGGGTCCAGATTGCTCTCAAGTCATCAGCACTGAAGAAAAGGACTCATTTGTTCTAAAAGTGTATCCACACTGATAGTTGAGAGGGAGTTGAACAGTCAGGAGATGAGTCATACATGGAGATCTGACACACTGGTCACTGTAGTCTAAGGAAATGCCATACCTGAAAGGCCCAGATCCCAACAGTCTCATTGCATATTGACCTACAGTCATCAATATGATTGCCACTGTGTTGTCAAGATGATAGAGCTGTTATTTGTTCTACAGCTTGTGAGACAAGAAGGAGTTAAAACTGGAGTTAGTACTGTCAAAGTGTACTCACAATAATAATAATTACATACCTGTTTATTCACATTTGAAAGAGCCAAGACACAGAAAAATACACACCACAATACCCTTTGCATTTCACAATACCACTTCTGAATGATGCTCATAAGTTTAACTTTTTAAAAAATTGGTTTGGTTTGGTTTGGTTTGGTTTGGTTTTGCTATTTTGAAACAAGGCTTCTCTGTGTAGCCCTGGCTGTCCTGGACTCATTCTGTAGACCAGGCTAGCCTCAAATTCACTGAGATCCACCTTCCTCTGCCACGTGAGTGCTAGGTTTACAGTGCCAACACACCTGGCAAGTCTTAGTCTTTCTTAATGCATGCATATATGTGCATATGCATGTTCACGTGTGTGCATGTAAGTATATGTGTGAAGCATTCAGGGCTGCTAGGTCTCAGGACAAACAACTAACTGAAGTACCTATTAACATATCAAAGCAGTTGTTTTTTGCCAGCCTCTCTCAGCATTGCCAGTACCTGTTACAGAGACATCGTGATTGGCATATCCTGCTCCCTACCCTAAACTCTCCAGCACAGCCCAGGGACTGGGATGACCCCTTCCTTCAGCTTCTCTTCCCTATATAACCCACACATTTGGCTATGTGGTCCTTTTGGCCTCCTTGTCTCTTGGCTCACTCCTGGCATCTTTGTCCATGGTTCCCTTGCCCTCCCCCCAACTTCCAGCCGATTCAGCCTGGACCATTCCAGATGTCTCTGTCTATGCCCTCCCTTATATCTATAATAAATATTTTAACTCCTTAGGAGAAGTCTTGTCTTCCTTTTATTTTATTTTATTTTATTTTATTTTCATTTAAGACAGCCTCAGGTATAAATCTCAAACACCATCCACTTCCTTTAAGGCAGGGTCTCTCTTGGGTCTGGTGAACATCAATTAAAAGCTGGGCTGCCTGGACAAGAAGCTCCCAGGGATCCACCTGTCTCTGCTTCCTCAGCGCTAGGATTACAAGCATGTATCATCACACATGACATTTCTAGGTAGGTTCTGGCCATCAGTCTCAGGTTCTCATGCTTGCAAGACCACCAACCACTTTATCATCTCCCAGCCTTCCTTGAAGTTCTTATTAGTTACTACATTAATACATAATATCTAAGTTCTAGCCATTAAATCAGACTTGATTCTCTTCCTAGGATCATGTTCAATATATGAATGAAACCTTATACAAACCAAATGACCCACATAAAAATTGAAAGTGAAAATTAATTTAAATTAGATTTATGGATAAATTTCTTTTGAGGTGGGAGAGATTCCCACATTTAGGAACTGAACAAGTGATGAGAATATTCATATCAGAGTTTTCAGGAACAATTACGTTTCTCAATTTCCTCTTTCCTGTGTCTTTAAATCACTGGAGACCACTTCCTACCATGACTTCTGTGTGTGTAGCACTGGCCTTCTCCGAATCATCTGGCTCAAAGCGTGTAGTGGTTGACTCTGAGCTCTGGCTTCTTTGAAAAAATCAGGACACTGATTCATAGCAAGGAGGATACAAGAATCCTTTAAGCTTCTGAACACAGACCTAAATAATGGTGCAAGAAAGACAACCCGAAGGTGAGGTGAGCATTCCTGCCTCAGTCCAGAGGAGACAGTGGAAGTGTGTGAGGCGATGAGTAGTTGCCTAGGGTAAAGAAGCAGACAGGTGGGCAGTCTGAGGGACAGAGTGGAGTAGACCACAGGAATCTGAAGGGAGTGTGTTATCTCAGAGCCTATAAACCTTGAAAAATATTGAAATATTGAAAAGGGATGTAAAAAGATAGGACATCAATATAAGAATGTGATACGTAAGAAGAAATTGTAAAGATATGGGAATTGCCTAAGGGTGAATTTTTTTTCTAGATTGTGTATTGTGTTTTGTGTGCTTGTTTTATATGTATGAGTGTGTGGTGTGGTGTGTGTATATGCATTGTGTGTATGTGTCTCTGTGTGTACCTGTATATGTGTAGTGTGTGTGTGTGTGTGTGTGTGTGTGTGTGTGTGTGTGTGTGCCTCAGAGCTGACTTGGTAACTTATTCTAAGACTTTGGCAGCTTTTCCTGATCTAAGTTTATAATTACTCTGAGCATTTTGTCTGGTTCCTCACTGCTCTAAGCTTTTGGTCTTGTGGTGACTATGTCTGCTTGCTGTCCCACAGGGAAAGGAGTCTGCTGGACCCTGAGACTCTGGTCAGTTGCTGTGATTTCCATCTTACTCCTCAGCATCTGTTTCATCGCCACTTGTGTGGGTAAGTTCTCACTGACTGGTGTCTCATTTGAGCACTTTCTTGTCTCTGTCCCACAGAGACTTTCAGGGGGTGATTTGAGGTTTTTAAGGATTTTTTTGTATTGCTTTGCTTTGTTCAGTTTGGTTTGGTTTTGGCTTTTAGAGACAGGGTTTCCTCTGTGTTGTCCTGGCTGGCCAGATGCTTAAAGTACTCCTTCCTGCAACCAGCAATGGTTAGGATGTGTTAACATAGCCATTATTCCTGCCAAAAGTTACTCAGACAAAGAAGACTGGACATTGGTGAGTCAACAGATAACTATGCAGGACCTGTGGCAGTTCTATAATGAAGATGGAATTTTTGTCCCCCCCAAAAAATAAAGCTGATGTTATATGGAGGAGAGGAAAAACAAATGGGGAGATGTAAAAATAAGTGATATAAATGAATACATGGAGTAATAATTTAATCTGGTCTTCAGAGGGTTTGCCTGGAGAGGTGAGGGCAGTAGGGAGGAAGTAGACTGGCCTGGCCCAGGGAGAGGACATGAGGCAGCAAGCCTGGCCATATGGATGCCCATGCCCTTCTTTCTTCACAGTGACCTACCAGTTTACGGTGGACAAGCCCAGTAGAAGACTGTCTGAACTTCACACATACCACTCAAGTCTCAGCTGCTTCAGTGAAGGAACCATGGTGTCAGGTAAAGATTTGCAATATTTCCCTAGACTTGAGAGAGAGAGAGAGAGAGAGAGAGAGAGAGAGAGAGAGAGAGAGACAGACAGACACATGTTTCAACTTAGAAACCTCCAATCTTTCTCTAAACTTACATGTTCAGTTCATATGTTCTGGATATTACCATGAAACAAATTCAATTCTATTATCAGGCATCTTGATTTTGGGAAACACTATCAACACACAACACATAGTTTGTCAGGTAAATTCTGGAAGTTGTTCATAAAGATTCTCATGTGTTTTACATTCAATGTATGAAATTCTCTTTGGCATTTAAGTTTCTCAATTAATACTTCCATCTCTTTTCCACATACCAGCATTATTACTAGGAAAACTGACTTAAGCTGAGCCTGCCCTGGTCTGAAATGCATCCATGCAAATCCATTCATATAGAGTCTATTTGAGTAGCATATCTGACTTAACTGTGTGTGATGATAGATGTTTAAAGATGGGCACTTGTATATAGCTTTCCTATGGTCTTAATACCTACACATAAAAAATTTCCATCTAGACATCTGTCAGAGTCCTGTTCTAAGAACTGATTTACTCACCATGCCACTTTTGTGGGGAAATCCATGAGAAGTGAAGAAAGAGCAGAAGCCCCTCCTACGCCCAGAAGCTTTTTGGATTTCCTCTTTTAGTTATTGGTTGAGATATGTTGCATGACAATGCAAAAAGTGCGGTCAGCTGGCTCTGACCATGTATTTCTTAGCACATTCGGTTTGGGTCAAACAACTGAGGATCTAATTTTCCCCCCTAATGAAAACACAATTCCATGAGGATAGCCTTTCTCCTACTTTTTTGAGACACTTACACAATAACAGCCCTTATATCTAATTTGATACAGAGTTTCACATATAGCCCAGGAAGGATTAGACTTCATAGAAAGCCCAAAGTACTTGTACTTACAATCTTCCTGGTTCAGACTCCTGAGTGCTGGGATTGCAGGTGTGCAGGACCTCCCCAGATACAACTGCAGTTTTAAAGACTATCTTCCTGGAAAGGGGAAATGTGCATTTTGCCTTTAGGAGCTGTGAAATGAGACAGAAATGATTTTTAATTAAATTACCTTCTTATCCATCCATAAATACATTTCCTAAGTGTATCCAGCTTAAAAATATGGTCAAGCAGGCTTTTAATTTTATTTGTAGATAAGTTTATGTGATGAACTTATTTTATATAATGCCATATCAGAAAATAAAAACAATAGACATTTTAACAATATTCTTTTGAATTAATACAATAAAAAGAAAAGTTTCAGCAAAAATGTGTTTATTTTGTCATTCATGATGATGCCTTAAAATCTGTAATTCCAGCACTTGGGAGGTAGAGGCAAAAAATTTTCTTCAGGTCTGAATTCAGTCTGGTCTACATAGAGAGTTCTAAGGCTACATAGTGAGATTCTGTTTCAAAGAAAATAATTAACTGAGTATAGTACCCTGAGCTGACACCTGTGGTCTCTTAGAGTTTGTAGAACACCCATG
>OU015745.1:21101716-21114384 GCA_907169655.1 Acomys percivali | reverse complement strand
CCCCACCCCATTAATTTACCTGCAACTTTCACAATTTCTTTTTCTTTACAGTGTACATGTATCACATTTTCATTTCCTCCAGTCCACCATACAGTTGGTGGACATCTAGACTGATCCCATTTCCTAGCTACTGTGCACAGAGCTGCAATGACCATGGGTGGGTAAACACCTCTGTGATAGAGTCCTTCGGGTGTGTGCCAAGGAGTGATATAGTTAAGTCACATAACATTTCCAGTTTTAGTGTTTCAAGAAACCTCCACACTCATTTCCATTGTGGTTGCCCCAGTTTATACTTCCACCAACAAGAAAAAATATTTCTCTTTTCTCGTTTTCCTTGTCAGTATTTATTGTCATTTGTTTTCATGTGACAGGTACACTGATTGGGGTGATTCTGAATCCCAGCGTGGTTTTAATTTGCATTTCCATGATGAATAATGATGCTGAACATTCTTGTAATCTGATAATCATGTACATGAGTACACCATACTTGCAACATTTCAATCCTTTCCTGTCCTCAATTCCTTCTGTAGAACATCTTCTAATATTCCTGTTGGCCATTTGTACATTTTTCCATCCACTGAGCCACAGACCCATCTCCATTTGTATATTTTCTTTGGAAAAATGTCAGCTCAACATTTCCACACCCAACCATTTTAATTGTGTTATTTCTTTTGCTCTTGTTGGTTTATACTTATTCTTTATTTGTTTTGGATATTAGTCCTTTATCAGATATATGGCTTGCAAATATCTTCTTCAGTAATATTGGTTGCATTTTTACTTGCTGATTTTTTTTGCAAAAGCTTTTTGAGTTGATATATTATTTTGTCTATTTTTATTTTGTTGCCTGTTCTTTGGATATCATGTCACAGAACATATTGCTAATTCCAATGCAATGAAGCTCTTACCTTGGATTTTCTTCCAAGAGTTTATAGTTTTTCACCATTCATTTAGGTCTTTGAAGCACTTTGAATTAACTTCTGTATGAAGTATAAGGGAGGGGACTAACTTTGTTCTTTTCCTAAAGCATTAATTTCTAGCTCATTTGTTAAAGAGTTTGCCTTTTCTCCATCATGTGATCTTGGCTCCTGATCAGAGATCATTTGGCCATACATACGAGTTTATTTACATAGTCTTCAGGAAAATGGAATGTCTCTTCAGTTAACTTGTGTGCTCTTTGATTTCTTTAGATGACTTGTGGATTTCAGGGTACTTTTTCCCCCCTCCTGAGTGAGTCAGCTGTTCTTGGGTTAAGCTTAATCTTTCATATTTTATTCTTTTTGATACTATTATAAAGAGTTTTCCCCTTACTTGCTTTTCAGATTTTTTTGTTAGTGTGAAGAAATGGTGTTGATTTTTATATGTTGATTCTGTATCCTGCAGCCTTGTTGAAAATGATTGGTGTACCTCCAGGCAGAGTCCAAAGGCCTGAGACCAGGGGCATCAGAAGGCAGACAGACAGGAAGCAAAATAAGATGAGCTTCTCTTACCTTTGCCTTCATTCTATTCAAGTCCTCAGATGTTTGGATGATGGCTACCCATATTGCTGATGGCAAGCTAGCTTACTGAGATCACAGATCATGTAGCCAATTATACCTGGAAACACGGTGCAGACATACTCAGAAATGGTGTTTTAATATGGGTATCCCTTGGCTCTGCCAGGTAGAGATAGAATCCATCATATTAACACTTAAACACATAACGTTTTAAATGAGGTTAAAGGTATAAAAATAACCTCATGGAAATAGAGGTGATCCTTTTTATTGGTGAAGAATGAATGATGAAGGTTCCTGGGCTAGGACCTTTCAGCTTTGCAATAATGTTGGTAATTTTGGTTCCTGAGCTATTGGTTCAAATGACTTTTCTTTCGCTTGTGTTTTCTTCTATTCCTTATGGCTGGGAAGCCTGTAAAGAATGCTTACTCCATTCAACACGGAAGTTCTAAGTTGTTAACTCCCTTCTGTTCGTACAGACTTTCATCATCCAACAGCTGAATGAGTCTTTTTCTTATTTCCTGGGACTTTCAGATCCACAAGGTAATGGCAAATGGCAATGGATCGACAATACTCCTTTCAATCAAAACGTCAGGTGAGTGCAGTCACAGATAGCAAACCATTGAGATTATTTACATTGAAAATTTAAGGAAATTTTTCTAGTTATGACTACCAATTTTAATTATTATAACAGATTAAGTTCTCACTGAATGCATGCATAATTTAAAGTTTTATGAATTGTTGAAGGTTATTTTTACATAACTGTTTTGTTTTGTTTTGTTTTAGTTTCTCTCTTAACCCAGCTAACACACAAATAACTAAGACTCATTTATATTTGTTTTAAAATGAGCTTCACAATCATCGGCAGTTTAAGTCTGTTCTTAACCCTCTCTGTTATTCTGACTTCATCTTTGTCAACATCCCCTAGTTACCTGTTTTTTAGTTCTTTCTTTGCTCCAGATGAATCTTCTCCATCTGTCCTGCACCTCTACCTATGGCTGAATCCCCCACCTTCTCTGCTGACTCCTCCTTTCCAGGATGGCAAGAATGCCAACCCTATTATCTCCCTTGATCAGTGATTGGCTGTAAGCTGCTTTATTGACATATCAGGGACAACTGGGGAGTAGTGTTTGCACAACGTTAAAACAGGGCATTGTCCAGGCTGGAGAGATGGATCAGTTGTTAAAAGCACTAGCTGATTTTCCAGAGGTCCTGAGTTCAATTCCCAGCAACCACATGGTGACTCACAACCATCTGTAATGAGATTTGATGCCCTCTTCTGGTGTTTATGAAAAGAGAGCACTTATGTACATAAAATGCATAAATAAATCTTTGAAAAAACAAAAATAGGAGATTGTGAGAACAAGGATTGCAACAAGACATGGGGGATACAGAAATCAGCATTTGAATTACACAATAACCTTATGCCTACAATGAAACTTCTCTTTTATAACTCACTTTACATATGAAATATTGAAAAATGACTTCCTCAAGATTAATAAACTGATAAGTTGAGAAACTGCATTTAACCCAGTGTCTACCTGACACTAAAAATGGTGTTCTCGGACATTTGATATTTTTTTCTGCCTTAAACCCAAGTAGAGACTTACTTCAAAATAACTGGATCAGAATTATAATAAATATGTAAGAATAATCACATAATAAATACTTTTTGTTATTGTTAAATGAATGTATTGATCTATTACCTTATTTTATCCTCATAAAATCTTGTGAGTTACTTTGAAAACTTTACTAAATTTGTTTCTATCTTATTATTATTTCTATTTTTATACATGAAGAATTTTAAATGAAAATACATTAAATTTCTTAATCAAGGTCCAAGTGAAGTATTTTCCTTTTTATTAAGCAGAATTTTTTTCTCATGCAATATAATTTGTATACAGTTTCCTTTCCCTCTACTCCTCCTAGTTCCTCCATACCTCCTCTCCCATCCATATAAATTTCCTTTCTGGCTCTCATTAGAAAAGAGCAGGCTTCTAGGAGGTAACAACAAACATAACAAAATAAAATATAACGAGATAAAACAAAAGTCATCAACATTGAAGTTGGACAAGACAAGCCCGAAAATTAAAGAGCCCCAAGGGAAGGCACAAGAGTCAGAGACCTACTTGCTTACATAGTCATAAATAAATCCCATAGAAGTGCTAACTGAAAGCTACAGCTGATGTGCACAGGACTTAGTTCAGACCAGTGACAGCCCTGTGCATGCCGGCTTCAGTCTCTGTGATCATATAAGTATTGTTCATGTTGACTTAGAGGGCTTTGTTTTCCTGGTATCCTCTGTTCCTTCTGTCTTTCCTACTCCATCTGCCTTCTTTTCCATGTGCGATTCCCTGATTGATAAAGGGTTGATGGAGACATCTTGTTTGGACCTGTATGACCCAAGATCTCTTTGTACATGTAATGTCTGGCTGTGGGTCTCTGTATCTGTTCCGATCTGAAGCTCCTCTGATGATGGCCAATGAAGGCCTTGATCTATGAGTTCATCTACAGAATATCATAAGAGTCATTTTATTGTTACATGTTTTTTAGATCATTAGTATTTGTGTTTACCCTACCAAATACTCATAGTATTTGGTTTTATCTACTCCCTACTTTTACCTCCTTCAAAGGAGACAGATAACTCACACCCGGAGTTAGGAAGCTGATGTAAGGAAGCTACCTCTATAAATGCTAGAAAGAAAGGAACTTTTACTAACTTAGGTCATGGTTAGAGATTTGTGAAGAGAAAGTAAAAGTCAGTTTGCAGGGGAAACATCAAAGTATAGCACATCAGAAAATAATATATGCAAAGCTGGCACTTTATAAGTGTGTTGTGACAGAGAGGGAAAAATGTTGGAATGTCCTCTCATCTTCAGCTCTGCTCAATTCAACCTTAAACTCCACTGTTTAAGCAACTGCCATGCATGCACAGAGGAGCAATTTCTGTCTTTTGTTTTTTCTGCAGGTTCTGGCACCCAAATGAGCCCAATTTCCCTGCAGAGCGATGCGCCTCAATAGTTTTCTGGAATCCTTCTAAGTGGGGCTGGAATGACGTTTTCTGTGATAGTAAGCGATACTCAATATGTGAAATGAAGAAGATTCACCTCTGAGTGGCATTTTATTCATCTATTTGCTTAAAGTCCAGACCCACCAAGAAGCCATAACTTCCTGGTATGCACATGTGACTGTAGCCATCCTATCCTTAGATGCTCCTTTTCATTGATGACAAAAATGTGTTCTTTATCTCTGTGATGGTTGGAGTTTTGTCAAATTCACATAAACTGGAGTCATCTGGGAAGTGGGATTCCCCAGTTAAAAGATTGCCTCCATCACATTGACTTGTCAGCAAGCCTGTGGAACACTATCATGATTAATTATTGTCATAAGAGGGTCCAGTGTGCACCCAGGCATGTAGTCATGGATTGTGTAAAACAAGCTGTGAAAGGCATGGAAAGCAAGCAGCATGCCTCCATCTCTGCCCTCAGGTTCTTACCCCGGGTATCTGCCCTGGCTTCTTTCTATGATGAATTGTTGTTACTTGAAAGTACAAGATAAAATAAACCATTCTCTCCAAATTGTTTCTAGTCAGTGTTTTTGTGTTTGTTTTTGATTGGTTGGTTGGTTGGCTGATTTGGTTTGGGTTTTTTGTTTGCTTGGTTGGTTGGTTTGGTTTGGTTTGGTTTCCCACAGTGACAGAGAAGCACACTAAGACACCCATGTTCTCCTGTTCTTTCATTAATCATTCCTGAATTTTCTCTTTTCTTCAAACTTCCACAAAATTCCTCTTTCTATAGTACACTGTCTGGGCTGTTAGAAGATTTACAACACAGTATTCTTCATTCTCAGAATGCCCTAGAAAAATCCCAGGGTAAAGATTGTAGTTATGGCTAGAACCACAATCATCTGAGAACTTGTCAAAACTCAAACCTGCTTTCTCAGGGCTTAGTTTCATGGCTGGAACCTAGGTACTGATTATTTCCAGTCAGCCTCTCAGATATAGAAATCTCCACAAGGTAACTTATGTGCGCTCAGAACACGGGAGCTATCTTCCATTTGAGAAAATGGTCCAAGAATCTAAATCTGCAGTGTTTCATGAGGCAGCTTCAGAATTTACACCCAAATTCTGCCTCACACAACTGAAGAAAATAATACTCCAAAGTATGAAAAACATAAGGTGAGAGTCTCTGGGGCACTTCTTGAAACCTGGTTATCTCAACCCCCGCTTTTTTTCCAAACCCCTTTTAAGAAACAAAACAGGTATAACAAGAAAGAACAGAATTAAAAGTTCTTTGCTACAACAATGGACATCAGTAAATCAAAAATACTATGAAGAAAAGGAGAAAATGTCTCAAACACTTATTAATAACATTAATATCATAATATTAGTACAACAGGTGCATAAACAACTGTCACAATGAATTAGAAAAAGACAATGTTTAGTTTCACTTGTAACTTGAGAACTGCACCTCAAGATCAGAATATACTATACATATTTTGAATGGTTCCTTGTTAGTTTGTGTGTGTGTGTGTGTGTGTGTGTGTGTGTGTGTGTGTGTAAATGTTCATGTGTATGTACATATATGTATGGAGGCCAGAGTTAGATTTTGAGTGTCTCAACTATGGTCACTCCTATAAACTCCTGGGGCCTCCTCTGTCTCAGAGATGCTCTCCTACTGATTTTCCTTTTTCTTTTTTCTTTTTAATGCACAGTGCATTTTTGTTTTCTTTATTATTCTTTTTTATCCATTTCCTTTTTTATTTTATTTTTAAGCACATTTATTTTATTACACATGTATAAAACAAACTACATACAGCAGGGAGAACCATGTGACAATCAGATTTCCATTCTCTCTCCCAGTCCTCCCCACACCTTTTCCCACACTTGATCGCCTCCAATACCCTCCCTTCCCCTCTCCCATCCAGTTTCCTCCCTTCATCTACTTCAGATGTCTGTTTTATTTCCCCCTTCTGAGTGAGATTTGAGATCCTCCTTGGACCCTCCTTGGTTTTTTTGGGTCTGCGGATTGTAGCATGGTTATCCTGTACATTATGGCTAATGTCCACTTATAAGTGAGTACATACCACACCTGTCTTCCTGGGTCTGTGTTATCTCACTCAGGATGGTCTTTTCTAGTTCTGCCTATTTGCTTGCAGATTACATGATGCCTTTGTTTTTAATAGCTGAGTAGTGTCTCATTGTATAAATACACCAGTTTTTAATCTTAGTCATTTGGATGGGTGTGAGATGCAATCTCAAAGTTTTTTTGATTTTTATTTCCCTAATGACTAAAGATGTTGGACATTTCATTAAGTGCTTCTCATCCATTAAATATTTCTCTGTTGAGAATTCTTTGTTTAGCTCTGTAGCCCATTTTTAAAATTGGGTTATTTGGTTTGTTGGTGTTTAATTTCTTGAGTTCTTTATATATTTTGGATATTAGTCCTCTGTGGATGTAGGGTTAGTGAAGATTATTTCCCAGTCTGTAGGCTGCCATTTTGTCCTATTGACAGTATCCTTTGCCTTACAGAAGCTTTTCAGTTTCATAAGGTCTTATTTATTAATTGTTGACCTTAATGCCTGAGCTGTTGGTATTCTGCTCAAAAGTAGTCTTCTGTACCACTATGTTGAAAGCTATTCTCCATTTTCTCTTCTTTTAGATTTAGTGTATCTATCTGGTTTTATGTTAAGGATGTTGACCTATTTGGACTTGAGTTTTGTACAGGATGACAAATTTGGGTCTATTTGTGTTCTTCTGTGTGTAGACATCCATTCAACTAGGGCCATTGGTTAAAGATGCTTTCATTTTTCCATTGTATGATTTTGACTTCCTGGTCAAAAATCAGATATCTGTAGGTGAGTAGGTTTATTTCTATGTCTCAGATTTAATTCCACTGACCAACCTGTCTGTCTTTATGCTAATACCATGTGGTTTTTATTGCTATTTCTCTTTAGTACAGTTTGAAATCAGGAATGGTGATACCCCCCAGAAGTTCTCTCTCTCTCTCTCTCTCTCTCTCTCTCTCTCTCTCTCTCTCTCCCCTCTCTCTCCCTCCCTCCCTCTCCCTCCCTCCCTCTCCCTCTCCCTCTCCCTCTCCCTCTCCCTCTCCCTCTCCCCCCTCTCTGTGTGTGTCTGTCTTTTGCTGTTTTTTTAAAGACACAGTCCCACTATATATCTATGGCTTACTATGTAGACCAGGCTGACCTTAAACTCTCAGAGATCCTCCTGCCTCTGCCTCTCTAATTGAGTATTTCTACATGTAGCTACCTAATTTGACTAGAATTCTTTGTTGAAAAGTCTGTATTTTTGCCAGTGTCTATTTTTGGCCTCTTTGCTAAAAGTCGGGAATATGGACTTATATCTGGGTTCTCAGTTTTGCTCCATTGATCAACAAGTTGGTTTTTATGCAAGTATCATCCGTTTTTTAAAAAAAAATCACTACAGCTCTATCATATAACTTAAAACCAAGGATGGTGATCCAGCATTGTTATTCAGGATTGTTTTAGCTGTTCTTTAGCAGTCTGTTTAGCTTTCATGTGTCCATATTAACTTTAAGAATACTTTTTCAACTTCTGTAAAGAATTGTATTGGCATTTTGGTAGTGATTGTATTGAATCTGTAGGTAGCTTTTGATAGGATGATCATTTTCACATTAATCCTACAAATCCATGAGCATAGGGAGGGGGTCTTTCCTTCTTAAGTTTGTTCAATGTCTTAAAGTTTTCACTGTGTAGGGTTTTTTTTTCAAAACAACAAAAAATACAAAAAATAAAAATATATACCAAGTACTCTTTAGTTAGATTTATTGAAAGATTTTTGAAGCTATTGTGAATGGTACTGATTTCCTGATTTCTTTCTTAGTATGTTTGTTATTGGTATATAAAAAAAAGATGCTAACGTTCTTGTATTAAAGCCGTATCACGTAGCTTTGATGAGTAACTTTATAAACTGTAATAGTTTTCTGACTGAATCTTTAAGTTCTTTATGTATATAATTATATCATCTACATAAGGAGACTTTGATGTCTTTCTTTTCTACTTGTATCCCCTTTATCATCTCCTCTTATTCAAGCCCATATTGAACAGTAGTGGAAACAGTAGACAACTTTTCAATGGAAATGCTTGGAGTTTTCTCTATTTAGTGTCTGTGGATTTGTTATAGGTTGCCTTTATTATGTTGAGATGTGTCTTTAGCATGTTTACTTTCTTAAGAATTTTATCATGAAGGGATGTTGATTATTGTTGAAGGTCTTTTTTTTAATCTAATGAGATAACCATATTGTTTCTGCCCTTGTGTCTATTTATGTGGCAAATTACACTTATTGACTTGCATATGTTGAATCATCCCTTATTTTCTGGGATGAGGGCAACTTGATTGTACTAGAAAAAATTTTTTTCAAGACAGGGTTTCTATGTGTAGTCCTGGCTGTCCTGGAACTCAGTCTCTCTGTAAACCAGGCTTGCTTTGAACTCACAGAGCTCACCCTGCACTGGGATTAAATGTGTGTGCCAACACCCCCTGGCTAGATAATCTTTTTGATACATTCTTTAATAGTATTTTATTGAGGATATGTTTGCAGTTATGTTTTTCGGGGAGATCAATGTATAATTTTCTTTGTTGTGGTTTTCTTGAGGTTAGGTATTGCTATAATAATGGCTTCATAAAAATAATTTAAAATTATCTTGCCCTTTCTAGTTTATGTAATAACTTGATAAGAGTCAGTTTTAAGTCTTTAAAAGACAGGTAGAATTCTGCAGAAAATCTATCTGGGCCTGACATTATTGTTGTTGTTGTGAGATTTATTTAATTGCTAATTCAACCCCAGAGGTCATACAGGCAAACAAACAAACAAACAGCTGAGATACCCTGCTGGTGTCCCAATGGTCACCATAACCCTAGTCCACTCAGGCCAGAAAACCAGAGAAGAAAAAGAAATAAAGGGGGCAAACATCCAAAAACCATACATCTAACAAAGATAAACTCAAAAATCTGTACTGAAATTTATAATAACCGCAAACTCAGATGACTAGATGTAGCTTTTACTAAATGAAGCTTTTTGTCTTTATTTTTATTTTCTTTAGCTACTTTTGAGCAGCATGCTTCAAAAGTTATAAGCAGATGCTGCCAGGGTTCTCAGAGTACCCTTTTCCCACTTCAGCCTGTGCCCTAGCCTCAGGAGTAGTCAAACAGTTGGCTCCTGTCAAAATGGCAGCTCCCATCAGAAACACAAGGTCTCCTCAGCAGGAACTGTCCATGGTGACATCATCTGTCCTGCCTCAGCCAGCTGCCTTCATAAGAACTATCCACAGTGACAACACCTCCTCTCCAGTCTCTGGTGGCTGTTTGTGCTGACTTCCTTTGTAAAATTTCTATGCTTGGTAAACTGTTTAAACTCTCAAGGCAGGAAAGTGTCCCCTGCCTGAGAAGCTCCAGCAGCCAGGCCCTTCCCCTAGACCTCTCTAACAGTCATAACAACATATGCAGCCTCTGTAACAGTCACAGAGATCATCTTCAGCCACTAAATAAGACCCATCCCAGAGTATGTTAAATTTAGGCGAAAAGTCTGAGCAAAAATCCACCAATCGCTGAGCAAAAATTCACCAATTGCTGAGCAGGAAAATCCACCAATCCCTGAGCTTCCCACAAAAAAAAAAAAAACCAATCCTTGATCAGGAGAGACTATCAACCCCTGAATAGGAAACCCCACCAATCCCTGATCTCTCCAAACTCAGGACTTGAAAGTCCACCAATCCTCACCCTGAAAATCTCTGTCTTAGAAAGCACCACTCACTAAGAAATCCTATATAAAGTCTGTGTCTACTATGTTCCCTGCTGCCTTCTCCCAGGAGTAGAGGCAGTCACTCTTAGATTTGTCCCTCCTCTCCCTGGATCCATCACTCCAATAAATCTCTTTTATGATATTTGCTGTCTGGTGTGTAACTCTCTCATTGGAAGAAGCCAATAAGCAATTATGAGAAGAAGCAGAAAAAGTGGAGTGAGGGCTGAGGCTCCTGAGTGTCTCAGTTCAGCTGCGAATACACTCCCTTGGGAACTGAAACATTTGAGGAAGATGTAGGTGTGAGACTCCTGACTTCCTCAGATAAGCTGGGAGTACCCTCCCTGGGGAGCCACAACACCTCTGCTAAAGAGGCTTCCTCTCAGAGATGTATGGTTCCTGGGCTCTCACATCTCAGGATACCCTTCCCTTGGGACATTGTCTGAGCTCAGAGCAGTGTGATTCCTGAGCACCCATGTCTCAGGATGCCCTTCCACTAGGACACTGTTCCACCTCAGAGCTGTATGGTTCCTTGGCACCATGTCTGAGAATGCTTTTCTATTGGGATATCTTCTTCCATCAGAGCTGCATGGTTCCTGAGCTTTTAGGTCCCAGGGAACCCTTTCGTACAAACCAGAAGGCTGGCAAATTTGTTTGTGAGTTCTTCATCTAACTGGCTCTTAAAATATTTTCGGGCTCAACTCAGCTTCTCCTGGCTCAACTGTCTTCTACTCTCTTTTAGCTCAATTCGATCAGTATGATTAATATAGTAAAAATGGCCATCTTACCAAAAACAATCTACAGATTTTATGTAATTCCCATCAAAAATCCAACACAATTCTTTACAGGTCTTCAAAGAACAATACTCAACTCCATATGGAAAAAATGTAAAACCAGACTATCTAAAACAATCCCATACAACAAACCCTGATGAGTAATTTTAAAAGTATAGTATTGGCATATAAACAAACAAGTTTATTAATGGAATCAAATAAAATACCTATAAATAAACCCACATACCTCCAGATAACAAAGAAGCCAAATCCATACAATGGAAAAAAGAAAACATCTTCAACAAATGGTGATGGTCTAACTGGATGTTGGCATGTAGAAGAGTTTAGATAGATAGATAGATAGATAGATAGATAGATAGATAGATACATACATACATACATACATACACATATATGTGTATATACATATACACATATATGTGTGTATATATGTATGTATCACCCTGCACAAACTCAAGTCCAAGTGGATCAAAGACCTCAACATAAAGCCAGATATTCTAAATCTAATAGAAGAAAAAAAAATAGGGAATTGTTTTGAAATCATTGGTACAGGAGACAACTTCTTGAACAGAACACAAACAGCTCAGGCTCTAAGTTCAAGCATTAATAAATTGGACCTTATAAAACTGAAAAGCTTCTGTAAGGCAAATGACACTATCAATAGAACAAACAAAACAGCAGCTTACAGACTGGAAAAAGATCTTCACAGACCTTACATCTTACAAATGGCTAGTATCCAAAATATATAAAGAACTTGAGAAAATAGACATTAACAAATCATCATATCAAAAATGAGGTACACATATAAACAGAGATTTCTGAACAGAGAAATCTCTAATGGCTGAGAAGCATGTAAAGAAATGTTCAACATCCTTAGTCATCAGGAAAATGCAAATCAAAATGCATCTGAGATTCCATCTTACACCTGTCAGAATAGCTAATATCAAAAATTCAAGTGACAGCTCATTCTGGTGAGGATGTGGAACAAGGAGAACACTCCTCCATTGCTGGTAGGAGTGTGAACTTGTATAGCCATGTTGGAAATCAAATTGGCGGTGTCTCAGAAAATTAGAAATATATCTACCTCAAGTTGCAGCTATATTGCTCCTGGGCATGCTCCACCATACCACAAAGACACTTGCTGAGATATGTTTATAGTGGCTTTATTCATACTAGCCAGAAACTGGAAACAACCCTAGGTGACCCTCAACTGAAGAATGAATAAAGAAAATGTGGTATGTTTACACAGTCGATTATTACTTAGCTATTAAGAACAATGGCATCATGATACTTGCAGCCAAATGGATGGAACTAGAAAAAAATCATTCTATTTGAGGTAACACAGACCCAGAAAGACAAACATGATATACACTCACTTATAAGGGGATATTAACTGTAAAGCAAAAGATAACCATGCTACAATCTACAGATCCAAAGAACCTAAGTAACAAGAAGGGCTGAAGGGGGAATTCATGAATCTCATAAGAAGGGGAAATAAAATAGACATCATTGGGTGGGGTGGGTGGTGGGGACAGTAGCAGAAGGAATCATGTGAGGAAATCATGGAAGGAGAAAGTACTAGAAGAGACAACTGGGATGGGGGGGG